>KZ308188.1:1034627-1235217 GCA_000376725.2 Ladona fulva | reverse complement strand
TTTCAATTATAAAATTAATTTATAATATCACACATTTTCTTAGTCTGGAATCTAACTGGCAAAAATTGATTGGCTATTTTGACTTATTTTTATAATTTGATTGTTGCATATGAGAGATGAATAAGTAATATTTTTCTAATTTCAGCTCAAAATCATATGCTCAGGAAAGCTGTGAGTGATGATGGAAGTTCACTTTACCTTGGTGCTTACATGTGCTTTTCAAATGAATGCATGTTTTGCATTCTCACTCCAGTCCTCAAATCTGGAATATACCAAATGGTTCATCTAGCTACCGTTTATGCGCCACAGGTAATATTTTTACTATCCCAATATTTGCTAATCTTTATTGTTGTGAGAAAAATTTTGCCATTATATCTAAATAAATTTATCTATTTGTTTCATAATAAAGCTTTAATAAAATATGGAAATATGTATAACAAAATTCACTATTTTGGCCTCAACTTTGTGGTAGCTCTTCATGATGAAAGAGGAATAAGAACAACTTCTACATGTTACCACAGTATTTAATACATACGACCTAGGGTTTGACGTGTAGCATCATCATCAGGTACATGAAATGAGGAACAGTCACAATATATATTGGTAGGAAGGAGAAAGAAGAGGGGGAATGAGCAATGGAGGGAAAATGGGAAGACAAAGAAATGAGGCAAAAGTTTTCACTGAGGAAGAAAGGATAGGTAGAAAGAACCTCTTCCCCTATTCTTTCTTCCTTTTTACGACCTAAGTTTGATGCAATGCATCAAAAACTAGGTAGTTGTATTAAATCCTGTGGTAACATGTATAAGTTATTCTTATTCCTACGTAATTATGGACGTATGATTTAAGTGCATTGCTGAATGAAGATAGTTTCTTTATTATACTTACCTGTGTAAATGTATTTGAAATGGAATCGATCAAGACTCAGATGTATTTGGTGAATGAATACCAAGGAATGTACTGAACTTACCTTCCTTACCCTAATGTGCCTGAAATCTTTCCTCACTTTGAAATATTGTTGTTATATTTGCATTTTTTTGTGTATCTTAGAAAACTGTATCTTTTCTTGTAAACAAAAGCCAAAAATATGAAAAATTAGAAGTAGGCATACTTTTGGTTGAATTATCAATGGAAACCTTTTGAATAATCTTAGTTTTTCTTTGCAGCATGACCTTGTTGACTTCCAGTTCAGTCAGTCTCGCCTTTGGGCTGTTTGGACAGTGTCTGATGGATCCATGCTCCTCAGCAGCATTCAGCTGAAGCTTGGTGGTCAGCCATCTCCATCTGTTGATGCACCAGTTGAATGGGAACCAGCCATACTGGAAACTCCCTCTCATGGCCTTCTTTTCCCTTGGTCTCCTGGGCCAGCCAGTGATGGTGCAAATCCATCTGGAGATGATGTTGAAGGTCTTGGAATTGACCCCACCACTGACCCTAGGCAGGCTTACTTGGCTCACATTTTCCATCCAGGTCGATTTCCATTGGCAGTCATTGCCAAAGCGCTTGCTGTAAGTACTATATTTTTCTGCTTGTTTAACCCATTAATGCCCTCTGTGATTATATGATCACACTGGTTGTGACAGATTGCTGTCTTTGCCTGAAACATGTCACATTACTCCTGACTAAAACATATTTTTCTACCCTTATTGAAGCCATTCTCATTCCTGAATTACAAGTGACACATTTCATTAGTCATGGGCATACATAAGTTAAACATACTACTCTGTTGATAGATAAAGCTTTTTGTTTATTGCCAAGAGAAAGCATTGGTGTATTACTCTGAAAACTCAGAGAGAAAGGCAATAATATGTGCAGAAATGATATCTCATCTTGTAACTCAACAACACTTCAGGATTGATGAATCAAATGCTAGGTGCAGAGGAGAGATGAAGATATACAGATGAAGATATACAGATACCTGTTTAAATGACAAAAAAAAACGATGGGATGCCTTTAAGAAAGAACAAAATCGTGTATTTGTGGGATGATGAATGAAGTAATTGTTTGACAGTAGGTGCTGAGATCTTCCAATCAATAGATTATAAAATGAAACTAATTGTATTATTCTCAGGCAAATTCTCTCTCATGCACTTTATCCTTCTACTTATCCTTGAAGGGCACAGTAGAGCATAATGGTGCAAAGGAACTTAAAATACTAACAGCTAGTGGCAGTGCATACTTTTTCCGTCATGAGAAAGAAAGAATGATTGTTTTTTGCTTGCAAGACAGATGGACATTAAATTCTGCTATATGCAGCATTTGAGCAAAAAGCTGTCAAAATATCCTTTCCAAGAACCATGATTGTAAGTGGTTTGGTTTAATAGTAGAGAAGAAATGTTTATACCAAGTGAGCATATTGAAAGAGCTACTTTTTCTCAGATATTATGTCAAATTTCTGCTGTTTGAAAGGACTATTTATTGATTGAATTGGAAATGTGTTCATAAAGTGTCCAGATTTAAACTTGTTGGATGGATCAGAAGGTGAAGTTTTGTGATTGAGGTTGAAAAAGAATCATTGTGCGAAGAAAACATAATATCTGATGTAATTCTTATTAGAGGGTTACTTAAGAGGTAAAAGAAGTATAAGGGTCAAGAGAAAGTGTTGTTACCAGGCAGTTGAGTATTATGTTATTTATATTTTGTATGAGAATACTTCTGTTTAAAGTAATTCACAAGGATACTTATGTTTGAGATAANGTCATTAATTTTTATCTAATGAATAATCTTAAAAAAGTTTAGTTTCAAAAAGTAAAAAATTTCTATGGGTCTTGGAACTGGATCATGACTTGAAATCTCATAGTGTATGATTTCATTTAATCAGTACTGTGAAGTATGCAAACTTCTAGTTCTAGGCTGGGGTCTGCCATTAACTTCCAATTGCATAACACTTATCCAAGATCGAATTAACAAGGTTTTTCTGTATTTGTATGCAGTTATATTTTCTTGCATGTCTGAATGTCTCTGCAACAAATGAGGCCTGTTTACAATCAGTGTCAGCTAACAGTTGATCAAATATGGTAATTTGCAAACTCATAGCGACTTGTCTACTCATTTGGTTTCCTCATTATCCTTCTAAATCACTATTATTTTGTGTATCCTAGTGGCTTGTCTTAGGCTCAATAGATATATGCTCTTCGGGTGAATTTGATAGTGTATTTTGTATTTCAGGTGTACCGTAGAACTCCAGGAGGAGGTGCTCAGCCAATAGAGGGAGCATCAATTCCCCCAGCAGCTGCCCTCCGAGACAGAGTTTGCATGGCTGTGGACTCTGAGATCAGAATGGAACTGAGCAGTGCCAGCACAGTTTCAGGGGGAGAATGTGTTGCTGGCGATGAAGAGTATAGAGAGGTTGCTGTGAGGTGTTGGGCGAGATTGCTTCTTTGCTGTGAGCAGTACAGGGAGGCAGGAGCACGCCCCATGGGCTTGGTTCCTGGTGATGGGGGCCTTCGTGGTGCTCCACCTTTAGCGCTTGTGCGGCGCTCTCAGCTCTCACTCTTCCGACCAGCTGATGCACTTGAATATCTTGCATCTTTAAGTCATCCTGAGTGCTGTCCTCCTTCTCTCTTCTCCTCCACTCCTATTCTGGAGAAAGGTTGGCAAATTTTCTTATAATTTAGTAAATGGATATTTTGACCTAGAACATGAAAACTAGAAATCTCTCTGAATTTAGCTTAGGACATAATCAAATGGCAATACCATACAGATAATGTGATTCCTTTTTATCCTTCACATAGTCCCTTATTTGATTCCTGGTCTACTTCAGAAATTGTACTTTTAAGAAATGCTTGCAAAGTTTGTTTTTATCAACTGCATAGTTTACTTTTTGCAGAAATTAGAAGTAATGGCTATACTTGATAGAAATTAATATTATTTGAAAGATTTTTACTAGAAATTTTTACTTTTACTTTTGAAGGTTACATGCCAGTCAATGGTAAAAAAAATTGAATGCAGAACTTCTTTGGAGATTTCCTGTTACCTTGCTCACCTACAGGCTATCTTAAAGTAGAGTTGGTTATATTCCCATTCTTTCCATAAGAATACATGGATAACTAGGTGGTTAAGAATACAGTGGTTTTTATTAGTTGAAAAATCAATGGTTTTAAACAATTGGTTTTTAATAACAAATTTAGCCTGGATATTGAAAAAAAATTCTTTTAACAAAAAATGTAATAACAACTTAAATTTTTAGAGATTATTAATTATCCCAAATCAACAGATTAGAGGCTCATTTAAATTGATATGGTTCTAAATTTGACTCGAGTGGATATTCAGATGAAGATGTATGTGATCTAGTGCTCCCTGGTTATTTTTTGGTTGAAAGCTTCTTGGGTCTCTTGAAGATGACTCCAGAAAAAAGAAGCCAAAATGTCAATTCTAATCTAACAAGGAAAATATATAGTATTGGCAGCGTTATGGATAATACCTGGATAGTACCCTTTCCGAATGTACTGTACAGGGTAGAGTTGCTATAGATTTAGTTATTTGCCATTGTTTGGAAGTATCAGTGCTCTACCACCACGTATGTTTCTTTGGTCTTGGATTTGAGGATATGGTTTTTGATAAATTGCATAACGGTGAAGTTTCTGAATAAATCATGTCCTTTTTGGTAAATTGCATAACAGTGAAGTTTCTGAATAAATCATGTCCTTTTTGATAAAGTTCCTCGTATGTCTGAACCATGATTATCAATACAAATGAATGGGTAGTTTTCGGTCCACTGGCATGGATTCTTATCCGGGAACATCTATGGAAAGACCATCCACCCCTAGTGTTGATGTTGATGTGAAGAGACGGCTGTTTGCTGACACATTTCATCATTGTGTCCAGCTTCTGCGAGAAGGCAGACACGTTTCAGAGGCAGTCAGTGGAGTAATCTCTGAAAACACTTTTGCTGATGGACAGGAAATGTTCAAGAGACTGCTGATTATGACGAATGAAATGATTCTGGACGCTGCTAACAAGCTTGTGGGAAAGAAAGAGTTGGATGCTACTGAAGCATCTTCTACTTCAGAGGAATATGAGATTTGCTGCAAATCATCAGGTTCTAGTAGCATAGATTATGAGCCTTCACCCATAAAAAAGGCGAAGATTCCACTGGAAATTAAAATTAAAGCTGTCACAATGGCTAAATTACATCCTTCATGGAAAATCAGATCACTTCGTGCATGTGTAACAAGATGCATAAAAAGGCTTTCGAATATTGCCATGTGAGAGAAAGAAATTGAATCTTGGGGAAAGAAGAGGGACAAGTGGGAGATGATTGAGAGGTGGACCTATAATTGGTTTTGCATGGAGGAGCATGCCAACAAAGAGTTTGTTACGACTGGAATGCTTCAACAATGGGCAATGGCTGGAGCATTTCAATTTTTAAGCAATAATCTTAATTTCCAAGCATCTTTGCTGTGGGCAAATAAGTTTAAGAGTAAGTATAAGATTCGGCAAAGAAAAGTGAATAGGTATGTCAGTAAAAGTGATCGGTTTCCTGTAGAAGATATATTGGAATCGGCAGTTTTATTTCAATAACAAAGTAGGGGTCAAATCTCAGAATTTGAACTGGCATTAATCATAAACATGGGCCAAACCATTTTCCAGTACAGAGAAGATGTTAAACGTTCGCTGACACATTGAGGTGAAAAACTACTGAAGGTGGGTATGCAACAAACAAATTGACTCATTCCTATACAGCGCAATACAGCATGACTCTCCTGAATTACTGCCAAAAGTTTTTCTTTGGTACCAGGAAGCGTCGCGAGTTCTTGTATCCAGTGTGTTGCAGGATGTAGGAGAGGCAACGAATCAATATAAAAATATTATTGTGACATGTTGTAAATCAGGTAAACTACTCACCAGCAAATTTGAAATGTACCTGGAAGAAGTGTTGTGACCATATGTAAAAAAGAAAAAAAATTTGTGCATAATTGACTCTTGGAGTGGACAAAGGAACCCAGCTCTTTACAATGAGCAATTTTTAATGATAAAAAGGATCCAACTAGCACAGTGAAAGTGATTCCTCCTAAATGTACAGCAGTGTGTCAACCATGCGACATTTACTTTTATAGGCAAGTAAAACTTATATTTCACAAATAAAAAATGCATCATTTTTGCTGCGAAATAAGCATGATTTCAACGGTATAATAGAAATAATTAAAATGCATTCATTAAAACTACATCAACAGTTGGCTCCCATGTTTAAGCCTATTATAAAACATCATGCTGCAGAAATTTCTGAGAAATTTTCCTTATCGTTAAGCTTATAAATTTCTCAGATGAAATAGTGATAACAGTGTGTAAAATGTGCAGAGGTATCCTTTGCTGGGTGTTTTTGAAGGAAGGAAATTTAGCATGATACAATAATTCATATTTTTTAATAAAACTTAAAACCAAAACTTGGCATACTAAATCCCTCAGTTCCTCTTCTTTCCAGAGCGTTCTAAAAGGGTACTAGTGAGAGAAAGGCAGGTAGTGCAATAAAAGTTGCCACCAAGCTACTGTTAGATGGAGGAAGGAAGAGTTTTTAATTGTTCTTGGTATGCTTCCTTGCTGGCATTGTAATGTTCGTATTTCAAAAACTAGGAATTTAATATGATTGACATGATTTAGCTTTACTTAGTGGAATGCCATTGATATGAAATGAAAAACTTTGTAGTTTCCACATGAAATTCACAGTCGAAACCAGTAGTAAGTAATATCTGTATGGAAATTACAAAGCTTTTTCATTTAATAGCTAAGAAAGTAGTGCTTACTAGTATTTGCAGTCAGGGTATTTGCATTCAGTTTGATGAAATGGGAGAGATGCAGTGTAGAAAATTCTTGAACTTTTGAAAAATGCATTCAGAAATCACACAAAGAAGTAAGCTGAGATAGCTGAAAATTATGAAGAACAAAATATAAGAAAAAAAAAGGTAATTGACTAATGTTGGGGCCAAACCCCATGCAAAATGTTTAGAAGCAGACTACTTACCACTACTCTACACTGAGTGATACCCCAAAAGTTAGCAACGTAACCGTAGCGTAAATTTGGCTGAAACTTTAAGTGCATTTTACGTGAAAACAATTGACCCTAAAACTCTAGTTGGGGGGTAATTTGTCATTCTTCACTTGAATCTATCTAACTACCAAGTTCTATTCTCCAAATCGCTGCTGATACTATATATTCTCCTTGTAAGATACAAGCAAGTTGGAGAACCAAGGAAACGTCATCTGGAAATGTATGCCCTAAGAAGAATTAAGAAAAATTATGACTTGTCTCAAAATTTAATATTCAGGGTTATATTTATGCATCAGAAAATTTTTTATAAGAATTTCATATTTAGTCCAAGATAGCTGGTGTTTCTGAATACTTTTTTTTTTTCGAAAGAAATGGAATCATTCATTTAAATGTTAAATAAAACATGGGATTCAGTATGTTAATATACCTCATATGTTTGTCTTTGTAGATCCATCAGTTTGCTTGGATATGTGCAAAGTGATTGGTGCCCTGAATATTTTGGAGAAGAGGTTACCTGATGGTCTGAAAGCAGCATTTGAGCGGGACCTACATCGTCTCCGCAGCCCTGATAGTGCCATGGCTGATTTAGCTCATACTCTTCTATCAGATTCTACCGGAGAAAATGTAAGCAATTCCTTTTCCTACTAAACCTTCACATTTAAGAACTAAATATTTCTGTTTTCCACAGTGTAACATATTTTTATTGACAACACTGTTGAATTCTCTCTGAATTGTGGTACAAAATGTATACAACAGTTTATGGAGTAGAATTGTCTTGCTTTAATCTTAAGAAAGGCTGCCTTGTCTATGTCTATGTAAGTACCCTGCAACCCTTTGGTTTGGGTGCATGCACCATGACTATTTCCTTAATCAATTACTTTGGCATACTGTTTGCAGAAAAAAATAGGTTCTTGAATCAATTTGTTGTAGCCTCTATTTCCTTGATCTCTCTCACATAATCAGAACCACCTATGTAACATGGTGGACGCATTATATTGGCTACTTCATCTCTGAACAAGCTTTCTCTAAATGTATCCAGTAAATTAATGCTTCATTGAAATCTGTAAGTTCCAAAGATTCCCTTCTTGTGTCCTGAAGCATCTAAGAAAACACAGATTTATCGTAGCAATTCTTCACAAAACTTATTGCCTTTAATACATGTACACTCAAGATGAGGTCCAACTAATACAAAATAACATTGCTCGCGAACGTTCTCGTTGTTGCAATTGACTATCCTTTTAATGAAGCTGAGTTTCTTAAGTGCTTTTCTGTATTCATTATGGATGTGGGTATTCCGTGTTATGTTATTTGTGAGATTTACTCCAAGATATTTCACCGACTCTACTCTTAATGAGTTTATCCCACAGAGACTGTACGAATAATCTTTAATAAAAGATATTTTTTTGAAGAAGTTAACTTCTCAACATTTGCCTACATTTAGCTCTAATTGCCAATCATTGCACCATTTCACAATTTTATCTAAATCATTCGACAGGGTTAGTCTGTCCTCTTTACTCTATTTCCCTGTAAATTACCATGTTATTTGCAAATATTTTAACTTTATTATCAAAGAGATTGCTAAGTTCGTTGATGTATACTAAAAATAGTAACAGTCCAATTATTCTACCCTGTGGGATACCCGAGGTCACCTGTTTATGAATTCACTGAAGATGCAAATAAAAGAAGCCTGTTTTGTCTCTCAAATGTAGAAAATTAAAACAGCAGAATTAACTACCAAATGCAACAAAGTACAATAATTTTAAGTAACTATAGCAGCTGTAATATCAAAGAACTTCAAAGAACATTTCTTCTTGAAAGGCTTAAAATTCCTCACATCCTTTTGGAAGTAAAAATAATAGATTTTGCATGGAAAAAGCTCAATCAATGAAATTTTACATAATTGTGTGCACAAATAGGGCAATTTTATCAAATTGTTCTGGTATGGTTTGTAATCTACCTTAGGCATTGCTCTTGGATCTTGTACTCAGTTGTGTTAAGTTGGTTAAACTTGAAATGACTGTCTTTCTTGTTTTTTAGTTGCTTGACCCATGTGCTCCTGATAGCTTCTGGAAATGCCTTGAACAGGTGAAGAATATGTATGGAGCTATGCTAATGCTGCTGAAAGCTCTTACACTGGATCATGATCAGCCTAATGAATTGATATTGGAAGAGCCAGGCAAGTAGAAATAAATTTCATATCAATTTTGGTCAACTTATAGTTTATTTGTGGACTTGTGCAATTGCTCTCTATGTTTATCATAACAAATTGTGTGTAATGGGTACTATCCATTTGATAAGTGTTAATAAGTTAAGTTTTGAACAATTGCTTAGTTGTGGTTATACAATGCACATATCACCAACTTAAGTTATTACTAGGAATGACAATGTTTTGTGTAAAATACTAGAGATGGGACCAATAGCAGATTTTTTTAATTCGAATATTGAATTCAAATATAATTCATACCATGAATACTAGACTAGTAGTGGTGGAACTGAAAATTAGTTCCAATAATGTCAAGGTTATAACAAATTTACAGAAAAGATGAAACTCGGCAGTAACCTCAAACTCAACAGAATGAAGCATGATATTACTATTACAACGTAATCACGTATCGCACAGTAGATGCTCAAATCGGTATGGATCTAACTCATAGTATGGTAGCAGCATAGATCGCCCGGCATGAGTTCTTGGAAACTCCTATGTAAAATTCATTAGCTAATTGCGTAGGCAGTCCAGATTTGGAAGAAAAGATGAGTTTTGTCAATTATTAATTAATGATCAAAATATATATCAGATCATAAGCTTATACTCTTAATGAGCTCATATTGAGGACCAACCATCAACGATGTTTATGAAATTTCTTCAAATTTGCATCGTGACAAGTTTTGCGACATTATTTATGGTGAAAAGATACAGTTTTGACGAATTCTTTAAAACTGCTTTCTCATGTCACCATAAATAAAACGGCAAAACCAGTCATGGTACAAAATTTATCATCAACTCGGAAAATTACATTTGAACAAACTCTTCAATTTCATGTGACAACAATCACTGTCTGGACTATTTTACCCCAGTGATGTTTGTTTTGTGATAGTAGTATTATAGAGTTAACCACTGATTCATTCACGAATAACATTAAAACTATATATTAATTACTGGTATTCAATAAACAATATGATGTCTCCTCACTGTGCATATGGGATGTAGTTTGTAAGCTTCGTAAGCATGCCAAACATAGCAATGTATGTACGTATTGGTGCCCAATGGTGCATGGTGCAGTATTTGAGGTATTCATGCTTTCATTCAAGATCTTGAATGTCAAATACTTTCTAGAATTCGAGATTTCCCAGTATTTGTGGATAGTATTCACACATCTCTATAAAATACTCTTAATTCAAACCTATTACATATTTTCTTGGATTTAGCAATTAAACTTATGGGTAGGGGATGTATAATTTATTTAAGCAGTTGGTGCTCTAACCCTTGTCTTATTGGTTAAATTTGTGTGACCAACAAATAATATAGAAACTGTAAAACAAAATTAGATGAACTTTCTTCTATTGGTTAAAAAATATTGTAGGAGTGAAGGTTGGAAGAAGTTTTTAGGAAGAAAAAATTGTCGAAGAGGAATAATGTGATGGAAATGGTGCATTTAGTAGTTTTGAAGCTGTACCATGTGAAGAAAAGAAGTCTGTAAAATAGCGAGTGGTGATGTTGTGTTTTCAGCTTAAGCTCAAAATGGAATAAAAAAGCATTATTTTTGATTTATATTTATTTAAATTTCAGTATCTTTATGTGTAGGATTTTAAATCATCAAATATTTGACAAAACATTTGTTTGAAGTTTGAAGCTCGTCGATAAGATTCTTTTTTGTGGGTTTATACAAAATGCTGAGATGATTATTTAAGTATTTATCTGACAGACAAATGTTTTTGTTAACAGATCCTAGTTCTTCCTGGAAGCTGATCTCTGTCAACTACCTCTTCAGCAGTCAGTTGGGTGTCAGTGTTATAACAGAATCTCTTCATCAGTTTGCTGTAGTCAGGTATTTGAGGTTACTTGTGCTTTGCTGCATGTGACTTGTGCAATTCTTTTTGTTCTACACTAGTTATGGTACAGTGGCACAATGCATTCTGTTGTATAATACAATTTACAGGTACAGTCTTGCTGGAAATCAGCCAAAGTATACAGGAAGATTGAGTTCATTATTGCAATAATACTTTTCTGTTACAAGTGCAATATGGGTGTAAACTAGTAATGTAACAAAATGAACTCCTAGGGATGCCACTGTCCAGGACTGTCTTGAAATCTAGTTTTTCTGAAGTCCAGCTGAAGACCTGCCTAGGCATCATATGTCTAATTATTTGTCCTTAGTTAATTTTTTTTATTGGATGAAACACTTAACAATAATGGAAAATATTTTAATATTTTCTCCTGCCTCACTCATCTCTTGAGATAGTTTCCACTTGTGAGTGTCCAGTAATTGAATAGAAGAGTGATCCTAGACATCTTTATCCTTGAATTAAGTAATCAAAATGTATTTTTTGTATACTTTTGTCTCAGTTCTTTCATGGCTGTGATGATATTAAAGCTACTGTGGTATGATTGATGCTGAATTATGGCATTGATTAAGGTCTCTCCTTTTTAAATGCTAGGAAGTGTTGCTGTCTAAGTCACTGTGCTTCACTTTTGTGGACTTGTTCTGCTTTCTGTTTCAGTAAGGAAAGCAAGGGGAAACTACTTCATTCCTCATTTTGCCTAGTAAGCCTCATTTCCTTCTCCTAGCTCTTCATAGATGATAGTAAAGGGGATGAGGTCACAATTGGCCTTCGGGCTGAACACTTTACAGACGTAGTTACTAAAATTTGTTTTTTTTAAATCTCTACTTCTCATGTTTTAGACAAGCATTTTAAATGTTACATGTTGATGTAATACATGGTTGCTTTCAACTAAATAATACTCCTTTCATTCTAACAGGTTTTCTATGTGCCGTAACTTACTTCTGCTTCAGCATCTAATCCTGGAATGCAGTGGAGGAGTTGCTGGGTTTGGGGGAGGCAGTTGGTCTGGAGGGGAAAGGACTCTGATCGACGAAGAAAATGTCCGTTCTATCCTCATGCCTAGAGCAACTCTTCTCACACAAGCTTATCTCCTCCTCAAGTGGGTCACTGAGGTACCCTGTGCGCCTCAAGCCCCTCCTGCTAATTCACTGTAAGTGTACATTTTCATCCACTTCCACAGCTGGCTGCATATTTGCAGAAATGCCAATTTCTTAAAAGTAGGATTTTCTGAGGTTCTTCCTCACAGTAAAACAAAATATCTTCATCAGTCTTCGTCTCTTGAAAAGTTAATAAACTATTTTGAATTTCATGATGTGGGAAAATAGCTGTTCTAAAATAATACAGAATTCCTAGAGTGTTTGTTCTAAACTCGTAGAGTATTTCTCAATCCTTTAGCTGCAATAATCAACTAAAGTTGATGAAGCAACTGAAGTTGATAGTATTCAAACACTTAGCAAAAGGGTCAAGGAATGAATTACAATTATACAGTTTTTGAAGAAAGATTTGAGGCAGCATAAACAGCAAAATTAACTTTTTGATTTATCCCTATTACTATATATTCTAATACTGAAAAGCAAGGCTTCATTCTATTCTTATTCACTGGGAACTGAGTGCTAAAGAACCATTATATGTAGTTAGTAACAAAGTAGTTTCAACGTGTGTAAGCATTTATAATTCTGCCATTTACTACAAAATTCTAGAATATGAATATCAGAGTAAACTTTTGAAACATTTAATCGAATAAATATAGATATTATATATAGATATATAATATTGTAGAAAATGAAAATATGTGAGTGTAATCTAGGGAAAAGCATTGTTATGTGTTGGAATAAAAAACTAAAGAATATTAGGCTGTATAAAATTTAGAAAAAGTATTGATGATTTTAGGTGGATAATGTAAAATACTTTATATATCCTTGTATGAATGCATTTCTTTGTAAAAAAGTTAGACAGAAAAGCAGGGTATATAAGGGTGCATAGATTTTCTATGGTTTTGTTATGATGGATCAAGATTACAGTCCCAAAAATCTTGCCAATTTTAAACATAGGTGTTTTTATGCACAGGCATATGTGGTACAGAAAAATGCTTTAATTTGCAGTGGTAGTGGTACTTGACCTTGGGGTTAGGTAGAAAACTGTTTTGCTGATGATATATAAGTATTGTGCCATCGTTGAGTCTTGTATTTCAACTCTGTGAGAGCCATCTATTATGTCAAAAAACTGCAGTAAAAATTTCATTTTTAATATTGTTAAATCTTAGAGTTAATTGAAGGTAGTAACAGTACACCCAGTTTCTAATTTAGAAGCTATTATTGCCAGTCTGTCGTTCAACTTCCAAAATATAAATGCATAAAATGCAACTGATATTTGATAATGGATGATCTATTTCTTCAGAGAGAACAGTCTTCAGCAAATGACGTTCCTTCACTCTGGTGATGGAGGCAAAAACATTGGATCAGGAGGAGTGTCTAGTCTGCACCATCTGTATGTTCAGGGGAGAGGAGGTGCTTGGACATTGGCAGAGCTTTTCCTAGCCTCTGAGGGTGGACGTCACGCTCACACACTCCTCCTTAGACTAATGGATGTCCCTTCTGGAGATGTTGGAGCTCCTGGAGAAGGTGGTGTTGGCAGTATTAATTGTCAGTGGCATTCAGCCATGTTGCCATACATCACTGTGGTTGGACAGCTCATGTATCCTTTTTTATGTTAATACTTGCATTTTGTTTGTAGTTTTCATTTGATGTTTTTATCATGGCGCAAATTATGTGTGTGCATGTTCTCAGCATGTTTCCTAAGGAAAAAAAATCGACTATTGTTGGAATCGAACCCAGTGCAAAAAATTTGGAAGCAGACTATGTACCACTACTCAAACTTCTGAGTGGAACCTTAATAGTTTGCCTTATATCCCTAGTGTAAATTTGGTTGAAACTTGTTCATTTTCCTTGAAAGCTATTGCCCTTAAAACAGTAATTGGGGGGTAATTCATCATTCTTGACTTGAAATCTATCTAACTACCAAGTTTTATCGTCCAAATTGCTGCCGATACTATATAATCTCCTTGTTAGTGTTATCAACAGAGGGTACAAGAATTTAAAAAATGTTTTTGTGAATGATATATCATTTCATTGATATCATCTCTCATGTGTATGGAATGGAAACAATGACTCATTTGAACTGAAAATATCTACTCAAAACATAAATCGACATTTGTCAACAACTTATGGACTTTATGGTTCAAACATTTTTCGGAATGTGAATCGTTGAATGCCCTTCATGGTGCTGATTTTCCTTGACGATGTTGATATTAGATGGCCCATCAGCAAAAACTTCATATTTCCAGAGTTTCTCCTGTCATCTCGGCAGTATGTTTTGATCCAAGAATATGTTCGGCTCCTTCAGACTTGGTGTGAGTGGAATAGCTGCTCAAGTAAGTATCTGTTTATTTACATGTAAAATTTGTTTTTTAAAAGAGTGTTTCTATAAATATTTGCATGTGTTTTCAAAAAACCCAGATGCGACCTTGCTTGAAAACTTAGGTCATTAAGAAATGGCTTCTCAGTGCATAAATATTTGGCTACTTTTTATAGACTGATTCAACTCCAAATGATTTAAAGCATTTTCAGAAAAATACAGGCAAATTTAATTTAAATCACCAGTACACTTTCTTTTGTGAAATTAAATTAGAAGAAATCTTAATGTTGTTGCAAGTTCCATGAGAAAGTAAATTCAAGAAAGATTTGTTTGTTATCATAAGTAGTGGAAACGCTCAAAATAAGATAAAAGTCTTATATTTTCTGCAAGTAAAAAAATTCATTGCAAGTAGAGCTTAGAGTAGAGTTTACCTATTGCAATTGTTGATAAAATGTTATTCTCTAATTTTTATCGCTAGGTCTACCAAAATTTTAGAAATACCTTTAGAACCCTGTTAAAATGCTCCTGCTTATCTGTAGGTCACATGAAATATAGTTTCATGAAACACATGGTAAAAATGCAATTTAAGATGCTCTGTTAACAGCTTATAAGGTCCCCAGATGTGATTGATTGATTATATTGAGGTGGTGTCCCTACATAGAGGGCCAAAGGCACTTAGACCCTTAGTCCATTGTGCCGTCCGCCATAGTACGAAATTACCCATGGAGTCCTGTGGCTTCACAAAAGGCCAAGATGCTCCCCATGGGTAAGTCCCTAATGTCCATGGGTTCCTGAAAGAGAGTGCCCATGAGACGAAGCCGTGTCCTGGCAATAGCCGGGCATTGACACAGAAGATGAATTGTAGATTCCTCTTCTTGGTTACACCATTTGCAGCTTGGAGAATAAATAATTCCCATGTTGTAGGGATGTTTGTTTACCAGGTAGTGTCCAGTTAATAGGCCTACCAGCATTCTCAGATTCCTATCATGCGATAGGAGCTTCTTAGCATAGCTGGAGTTTGTACCATCACAAAAGCTTGTCTTAATCCCTGAGTTGATTGCCGGATGTTTAGGTGTTGGGCTTTTGCCCAGTCCCTAATTGCTGCCCTCAGAACAGCAGATGAAATAGGTAGAATTGGCTCTGGGCCAACAGGATCACTGAGAGCACCTCTCTTGGCTAGCTCATCGGCTTTTTCATTTCCGGGAATACCTGCATGTCCTGGTACCCAGAAAAGATGTATGTTTCATTGCTTAGCAAGGGCATCAAGCTCTCTGCGACACTCTAGCACCAGCTTAGATCGGCACCAAAATGAGTTGAGTGCCATTAGGGCAGCTTTACTATCGGTGCATATGTGAATAGGGTCAGATGACTCTATCTCTTTAATGACATGCAGACATGACAGAATTGCAAAGACTTCTGCCTGAAAGACTATCACATGCTTTCCTAATGAAATAGCTAGATTTATTAAGGGTGATTCACAGTAGACCCCCGCTCCAGAGTTACCATCGATATTAGATCCATCCGTGTAGTCCCCAGATGTACTTAAACCCACTTTTTGTCCAATTTATTTGATAGGCTGAAAGCATTTTTATGTTATCTGTATCTTAGTTTTCTTCTCTCTTGCTTTGCCCTGCCTTTAATGGGGTTACTTTTGACGTTCTTCTTCGTCATGGCTTATTGTTAATAAGAGAATGAAAATGAAGCATTCCATTCACAGTACTTCATCAGCAGCTGATTATGTCTCTAACAAGGAGAGGCTCTCACTTTTTTCTGGAGATTTTGATGAAACTTTTTGTGGTGATAGTGGTAGTAGAGTAATGAAAAAGTGTAAAGGGGTTTGCGTGAATGGGCCTTAGTTTCTCTGCAATAATCAATTGAAAATTGGTAATCTGAGTATAGACAACCCTGCAATACACCCCCTTGCCTGCGCATGTACCTGCTGTTTGGTAGTATTTTTTTCATTTTCTTTTATTATAGTTACATTCTTTACTTCCTAATGGACACTGGTATGAACATTAGCCTATAAATTAATTGCCATAAATACCCAATACCCAAAGTGTTCCTCTGTATGCCGGAAGCTGGTGGAATTTTTGGACATCAGGTGAAGAAAAATGTTACAGCATTAGAGGAAATATTTAAGAACGTTTCAGTGACATCCTCAAAATCGGGAAAATTTTCCACAGGGATTTTTTGAACATTTTTAAAAAGTGTGGTAAAACCATACGTATCCACTAGTGGCCAAACAAACTCCGCAATCTATGATAAAATATTTTCTGATGACGAAAATATGCCAACCTGCATTTTAAAAATAATTCCACCGAAATGCACGCAAATATGCCAGCCTTGCGATGTATATTTTTATAAAAAAGTTAAAATTTTCATCTCAAGGTTACAAAACTGTAGTTATCTCGTTCAAGAGAAACGAGAGATTAGTTCCCGAGAGGACGGAATCCACATTCATTCGCTTGTGCATAACCAATTCTCTACGCTAAGATTTAGAGACATGTTGCAGTATGCCTGGTACGCGTCTAAACTTGCAGAGACAAGAAGTTTCTTTCAAAANCTGAACGGCCTATGTAACATGGGGGGCGCATTATGTCAGCTACATCATCTACGAACGTGCTTTCTCTAAATTTATCAAGGAGATTTAGTCTTTGTCTAAGCCTTCTATTTTCTAAAGATTCCCATCCTGCGTCCTGAAGCATTTGCGTTACACTCACTGTCTTGTCATAACAATTCTTTACAAAACGTATCGCCTTCCGATACGTTTTGTAAAGAATTGTTACGACAAGTAGTAGACTACTAGTACAAGACTAGTATAACTACTAGAGAAACAAAATAACTCATGATATCATTGAAAGAATTGGGTATTAGTTGTTATTTCATTCATAGCATTAGCTATTCAATTGTATCTCAGTAAGTTCAGCAATAATTAATAGGTGTTACGCTGAAACTACTTACAAAATTTTTCTATACTTGCATACATTATTTAGAATCATGAACTAGTTGTTTGTTTGCTGCCAGATCATTTTCATAAGTTTCATTGGGGAGGAAAATAAATTAGAGTGGTGATCAAGATACTATTCTGATGTTTCAAATACCCATCCATTTATTACATTCTGGTGTAAATATAGAATTGGTTTGGCCAAATTCCAGACTGCTATGATGATATTATTATATTATGATGTTAGTTATACTATGAAAAAGTTTATTCTCTATGTGACTGCCTATAGGCATTCATAAAAACAAAAATGAAATAATAAAGATAGAACACTTCTACCGTTACCACCAAAATATTTATTCCATGACCATGATTCCGACCCTTTGGGTCATCTTCAGGTGACAAGACATTTTCAGGTAAGTGTATATATATTAAAAGGGAGGATGGAGGGGAGGTGGCGTGGAAGGGTGGGTCGGGGTGTGGGTGGACATATGATTTTCACAGTGGCGGAGAGGATCATGGAATGGGAGGGGAAAATGAAATATTGTTGAAGTTAGTCCTTGTATGGCCATTTGTGCATATCACTTGAAATGTAAAGAATGAGTAGTAATAGTGAGATTTTGGTACCTCAGGAAAGTTCATCCTTGGTGTGGCTTTGCTGCTTGGTGGGGGCGAGGCAGAGAAGGCTTATGATCTTGTGGTGCAGGCTGCAGAGGGTGTGGGCACTGATGAGTTTATGGTCAAAGCACTCCTGCAGCAGTCCTTAAAGTCTCAGAGAGGCATATATCCACGAATCACCAGAAACCTGATAGCGATGGGCATTAAGGAGGCTGATCAGAACGGATTTGAAAATGGGATGGAACACCCTGGCACTGCTAGACTTTTGGTCCTCTATTATTTACAAGTGAGTTGCCAGAGAAGTATTTGCATTCTATTTTGCATTTATTTCTTTTTGTAGCTGTAGCCTGAAAGGCCTTATCATTTAGCATATAAAGCTGTGAATGAGCTTTAATGACAATTTAGATGAAGTGACAAATCTATAGTGAAAAAGGATTTTTGATCTGAAAGTAGATTGTCTTGTTCATAGCTTCTGTCATTGAGATCATTTTATTTTCTTTAAGGCCATATGTGAGAGTTTTGTGCATTATGTAATTACCGTAGTAATTTGTATGTAAAATAATGGAGATAATGAAATTCAAGGTGGCTTTTGTGGAAAAGTTTATTATTGTTGAATACATTTTTAATGGTAATGGTTTATTTTCAATGCAGTTTTTAACAACTTTAATAGTCTAAAAATATCAACCTTAAACTATCTGCTTATTTGTGAAGATTGCTGCAATTTGATGTAAATGACAATTAGTTTAGTAGTATACTGAAGGTGCCTACATTCTTTGAAATGCCTCAACAGTGAAGTATCAACTATCAATCAAGATGAATATTTTTATTCTTTTTACATCTTTGTAGGCATTAATTTTAACCCTCTTATCATGGTTTCTATGCAAGGTATGGGATATTCTCTATTTAAATTGAAGTGAATGTCATTAGAATTTTATTTAAGTAATCTAAGCTAAATGCATTTATTATTATTAATCTAAATGATGTGTTGATTTTCAAAAACATCAGGTTTATTCAGTCAGATGTGAAGTAGTAGTAGTTGTTAGATAAAGCAGCAAATATAAATTTTATTGTTCAAATTTATAAGGTAGCCTTCTAAATTGGTTGCTATAAGATGATGGGTAACTGAAACACCAGGAAAGAAACGACCTGTCACCCAGGAAAATTCTTTCCTGCAGTTTTCTCCAACATACAACAACTCTGTCTCTGCTGTCCCCTTTCTGATTGGTTATGTTTCATCCAATCAGTTTCTTTTTCATCAGTATGTCCCAAGTGTTGCTGTGAGTAAAGCCTTATCTCTGTTGTTCTCCCCTGGTTTATTTTAGTACCTTCTTTTACAACTTAAAAAAGAATAGGGAATGCTTTTCTTTACTCTAAGAAATGTTGTGTTCAATAATACTTATGCATACTATTTTTTACTTGTTTCCTGTGAAACATATGCATGCCATCTAACACAAAATATTTATTGTTCAACTTGGAATTGAGGATGAATATGTTAGAATCCTGTTTTGTTAAGTTTCAAAATCTTTATCGTGTTGCTAGTATTGCTCTTCCAGTTGCTAAGTATTCATTTTGACTAAACAGGTAATCTCTGTGTATAAAATACCTTTGAAATTTCTGTGAGGTAACTTTTATTTTGATGGAGTTAATTCACTGTTTCATTTCTATTTTTAGGTTATCAAGCTGTTTGATCAGCTGGGATATCATGATAGAGTCATCGACTTGGCCAAGACAGCTATCACTGTTGCTGATCCAAATGATCCTGATTTGGTAAGATCTTATTCTAAGTTGCTTTCATCTACTTGGTTTGCTATAATAAGTAGTGTATCAAATTAAACTGAATGAAATATTTTATTAGAATGTTATGCTATCATGAGATCATTGTGAAAGCAGCTACTCTCCAATAATTCTTGTTGTTGCAAGATCTTGTCATTTTTCCAATTTAAATTCATTTTCTAAATTGATAAATGTTAGGGATATGTATTGATAAAAGTTATACTGAATGGTTAATTTTTTATTCCCCTTTTTTAATGTTTGCTTGCATTTTATCCCATTACTTCTTATCTCATCTTATTATTTATTATTGTGTATTTTGCAGCCCACACTACATTCTGTGATGTTTAAGGAGCACTTGCGCCTCTGCCATTGGAGTGAAGCGCAGGAGGCACTGGTGAGCAATCCAGAAGGAGACAGAAGGCGTGATTGCTTGCGCCAACTTGTGACTGCCCTTTGGGAGAAGGGAGAGCTGCGGACTCTGGTTCATCTGCCATCTGGTGTGAGTGCTGCAAAAATGAGGGATCGAGGTGGAAGCAGTGGAACAGTTAGAGGGGAAGAAGAAGAAGTGGAAACTGTCTTGGAAGCAAGAGCCAGAGCTGTTGATCTGTCTGGAAACCGTAATGGACAGAGTTACTATGATTTCCTGTACTCTTTTCATGTAACTCGTGGGAACATGCGAAAAGGTAAATTTGTCATTTTTTATTAGAACAGTTCTTCAGTTTTATATAAGATATAATAATAATTATTATTACTTACGTCTTTTAAAACAAATAAAAACCAACTTACAGGTAACTCAAATGTAGCTATGATCATTCCAGTTATACTTGTTAAGTCATCAAAACACAACTACCTTGAAGGCTCACCATAACAACACTGTATTGCACAGCTTACTCATACTCCCAAATACAAACTCTCTGTTGTTGGTTCAAATTATCCAAAAATACATGTTAGATTTTCTTATTATGTTAAACAGTGCCGTTTTGGACTCATCAATAGCACTACATCTTGATAAAGTGAAGCAAATGTGAATGTAAAGACCAAGAAATTAATAATAATAAAAGACAAAGATTCAAATGAGAAACATGACAATATATGCCCAAAATAACATTATCATTAAATTGAGATGTTAAAGTTTAAATTGATGATATAGAATGAGATCCAAAATCAGTAAACATCAGTAGTTTAATTCATACTATTTACACCGAGGTCTTGGTCATATCCCCTTTAAAGATTTATCCAGTTCAATATCCAGGAAAAATGAATTTACATTTATAATATTCTAAATTAATCAAATGATTTCTAATTTCATCAATATACAAGTATAATAGAATTTATGAAAAATAAATCCTCAAATTGTAAATTTGTGAATCAACTTATGACACTTTTGATTTTGATTCAGTGACTGTAATGCAGCTTTCTAATGTAACATTTCAGCTGCATGTGTCATGTATGAGCAGGCCATGAGACTAGGACAGGAAGTAATGGGTTGTCGCATTAGAGGAGGCACTGGTGTTGGCAGTTGGAACTGGGCTCTTGACAAGCGTGCTCGTTGCCTCTTGGCATGTCTCAATGCCCTTCGTTTGGTTCAAAGGCGTTATGCTTGGATTGTCAAGCCATTGCCCCCTCAACAGTCATCCGATGATCGAGATGAGGAGAGAACCTCAGGAGGCAGAAGTCCTAAGCGTAGAAATGATGGCGAGGAGGTATGTCATGTCACCTTGTATTTCATGTACAACTCAAGTCTTATGCTTAGAATCCTTGCAATCTTTTTCATTTTTTTCAGGTTGTGCATACGAAGATAAAAAGACAAGTGGAGGTATTGGAGTATAAAGACATAAAGAAAGAGTATGAGGTTGTGATAGCTCGTCTAAAAATGATCAAATGTGATCCGGAGCATGCCACTGTTGCAGGTGAGGCTTATTGCTTTTGTCAATACCACAAAAAGATTAAAATATACTGAAGTAACTATCTCTCCCCTATTAAAATATTTAAAATACATGAAATAACACGTTATCATTCTTGTCAACTTTTTTCTTGCCATGTACAGTGGAGTGCAAAAGGTTTAATCACTGCAGGTAATGCAAGATTAGGGGTACTACATAAGAAAAGTGTTTTGCGAGACATGTGACAACACTGTAAGACAATCCTTCCCTCCTCTCCTCGACTGTGGACTAGAACATAAGCCTAAATTACCTTTAGTGGCTGAGGTTTTGCAAGTGTTGAATGGAAGGAGATAATCCTGTGAAGGATGCTAGTTATAAATGTTAAGAAAATACAGATTTAATTTTAAGAATATTGATGTTAACATTGCATATATGATATGAGAAAAAGATAGGAACTCTAATATAAGATTTTCTTAGACAATGCAGATTGACTGAAGTTCTAATTTTGAATTGTGAAACATATATATTCCATTGAAAGTCTTTTTTCCACATCATCAACAAAATTGGCCTCTTGTCCACTATTGACCACTTCTTATCTGCTATTGACCACTAATCATCCTCCTAAGCTCTTCAAAGATACATTTGAGTTTGTTTGGCAGGATTGTAGCCATGAACAAGCTGATATCTTAATTATGATATTTTGTTTAACATCCCCTGTCATGTGCCATTCAGTGCACAATCATACACTGAAATTGTTTAGCAAATCAGAGCAGAAGAATCAGACATTTCGTCTTCATATCTGAGATTTATTTTCAGAACTGCTGGACTGGGATTTATGTTCAATATTAGCATTAACCGCATGATGAACGAACTCCGTGGATTGCAGTGTATTCCTCTTGGGAATTTGATTTGGGATCATGCTATCAAGGAATGTCTTAAATCTATGTGAAATTAAATCTATGTTAAAGTGTTATGCTGGAATAGAAAAAGAAAAATGTTAAGCGTCATTAATTAACATTGATTAGTTAATTATTTGAGAAACTATACAATGAACACTCAATGATTAAACTTTTTGTGCACTCCACTGTGCATTTTACAAGCAGCACAATCTATCTTGGGCTTAACTTGTGAATGTTGGCTAAACATTCTCTTGGTCTTTTTTATTCAGGTTTGGCCCTATCGGAAGAAGAGTTGATTGGGGCCCTTGCAAAGGCAGGAATGTATGACAATGCCCTTCGCTTGGGTGCATTATTGTTTGAAGATAGGTCTAACTGTGATTGGGCAGTTGGTGTGCTTGAGACTGCTGCTTCAGCCTGTGTACGTCTCCTGCCAAATGGCACACCTGCATCTTGTGGAATCGGAGGTCCTGAGATCGGAGGTTCAAGAGATTCAACTTCTGCTTGGGATTGGTTGGCAGAGAATGACCTTTCCAGTAAGTCTTTCTTCTACTTGTGTTCAGATTAATAATAATTATTTACTGGTCAAAAGATATGATTATGCAAGTGTATGAAATGTCAATGAACATTTTTTATTGTGCACTAATATATAGTGCTGTTTCTTTGGAAACTAGATGAATTAGAGTTTAGATTACTATTTATATTTATTCAGGGAACAGATTAGAGCTTGAGAATTGTCTTTTCTCCAAGATATCATTTGATTTAACAATACAAAATTCTATTAGCAGTGCCATAGAGACTACTTATACCACTAGTAATACCTTTTTTAACCAAAGGATAGTGTTATTGATGTCTTGGAAGTTAAAAGTTTGCAAAGTGAATTAAAGTAACAGCATTTTTCATCAATAGTAGTTGTAACTTCACAATATGAGCTTGAAAATTGTTGATTACTTATTTGTAATAGTCACTGAAATTCTCAAATGACTCAAATGCAAAAGCTGCTGTGAAGTGACTATTACTGTAAATGACTGATGATTCTAACATGAATTAATCAATAATATAACCTGTCTATCATCTTGCCTTTGCTTTACATGGTTTTAATGATGATTTTTTGTGATTATGACTTTCATTACTCTACTATGTTTTTCTACAGTATTTGCTCTATATTGTGATCTTCTAAACAAACTGGATAATTCAGAGTCTTGAAGGGAGAATCTATGAGCTATATCATACTCATGATAGGTTGGTTTGTTTTGCGTAGGACCATGGGAATTGTTCAATTTATGTATTCATTGCCTGTTTTATCATCTACTTCAGTTTATGCTGCTGTTGTCATTTTTGATATTCTATCAATTATTGGTCTATATTTCTTTACATTCTTTCCTTGTCTTTTCTATGGAAGTTGTATTTATTACATTAGTTGACTGTCAACAGCTTACTAGAGTTATTCTTTAACCCTTTCACTCTAAAAAAATATGGTTAAAAATTGGTGATTTACAAAATGACATGACAGCCTAATAGAAATTTTCATGACAAGCGTTGCAATGAAGTCAAGTTCATATCAGCACACCATCATATGTAGAGTTCAGTTGCTGGCCAGTAAAAGTTTTATTCTAAATGGCTGGATACCAAAGATGGGGTGTGGCATTGGGCATGCACCTTTGAGTGTCCCTGCCACCACATGATGGCAGCCAGCATTCAATGGATTAAAGTATTTTGTCATGCAGACATTGATTTAATTGGCAATTACCTCTCAATGTAATGTATATGCTATAATTTCTCAAATCTTGACCTGGAATCTTTGAGTCATTCATCAAGCACTGCAATCATTGTAATGATTTGAAACTGCTCAGGTTTATCCCCCTGATTTATTTTCAATTTTTTTTTTTTAGTGCTTGGCATAGGAGATGCACCAGCTGTGTCCTTATCATGGAAACTCTTAGAGCATTTTGTGAAGAAATATGAATCCCCTGGACAGACAGTTCTACATAAAGCTGTTGCTGCTCGCGTCTTATCAATGGGGGCCTTTTTACCTCATTGGCTCATTGAATCATACAAGGTAAAACTTAATTGCATAAGCCATGTTATCCACCTTGGTGAATTCTTTCATTGCGTTATATTTTTTAAAATGTGTCGATTTGTCCATAATGGATGTGAAATGTTATTAATTTTGAGCATAAGCATTTGAAATTAAAAAAAAACTAGAATTTGAAATTGCTAGTTGTTTTATTATCTGATCTCATTTGGTTTAATCTAGTTTTGCTCCTGAAAATATGGTTTTTGTTAGACTATAACTTTCTTTTCTTCTCTTGTTTACATCCATTGCTGTTATGGATTTTGTTGATAAATTATTTTCATAACTATTGCACTCTTCATTGTAAATTTGTCTGCATTTGTTTATAAATGATGAACTCAACATTTAAGTTTAACCCTCAGTTACCCTGGCTTTGGTAGTCTTGAGTTCTTGAGTTGTATCCCTAAAATTTTGATTTTAAATGGTTTTAATTTTATAATTGTAAACATTTTATTTTGTTAACTTTTGGTATTATTTTCATTTTCAACATTCAACTTCTCTGTATGCAGTCAACTCTAATATTATGTCTGGATGCTTTTTCAGAAAAGGGATCCAGCAGAACTTTTGCTAATCTACTTGGATGCTGGTCGCCTCAGTGAAGGTGGTGCAATGGCGATTGAGTACATTTGGGCAGCATTGGGCAGAGGGTCTGATCGTTGGGGTCTGAAGTCGGCTTTGCATGCCAATCAGCCTCCCCTTTGTCTTCCACACAACACTTTCCACCTCTACCTGCTTGAGTTAACAGATGCTGACCCATCTGATGCAGAATATACACAGGTACTTATCTTGTTTGGATTTTTTGCACATGCACCTAATTCTGGCTTTATTTGGCATTTAGGAGAATTTCACACAAATGCATATCAAAATTTGGAAAATGATTTAAGGATTATGAAAAAACTTCCAGTTCTTGGGAAACTGGAGTACATAAAGATTGATTAAAGCCAGTAAATGTAAGGACACATTTTCTTATTTTACTAGATAAATAAAAGATGTTCAGCATTTGAGCCATGGTAGTAACGTTAATGACCAGTTTTAAAGAAGGGCCAAAAATTACGGAAATTAGTATTACAAAGATACCTAGGCTAATGAAGTTAATCCGTTCCAGAGTCACATTTATTGGCTGAAATCTTAGTTAGCCAAAACATGATGTTATTGGGAATCTTACCTCTTGCTGTCTTGAACATAACCCATTCGGGTTGGTGGGTGTCCCCTAAGTGATGTGGTCAGCTAATTTCTTTGTCATACATACAGATCGAAAAGATGAGATACTGGAATAGCCTGACTGTTTACGTTTGTTGCTTTGTGTTATTCACTAAAACATTTGTTAGCCAAATCCGTATTCTTTAGCCAGTTAGTTGAAAAACAGCATCTAGAGTGTCTTATATGCCATCAAATACAGTACTTATTAAAAAATCAAGGTGAAAAGAAACCTTTCCTTTTTTTTTCTACCTAAAAGAATTAAAAGGTAGTCATAACCTGGTTATATCTAGCTTATATATGGTTTTCATTAATTCCCCTGAAAAGCATCTTAACCAGGTTTTGACTATTTTTTATGTTATTGTCAGTATTTATCCAAGTATTATTGGAATTTTTTTTAATTAATACAATCATAAAGTACTTAACATTCCCCACTCATCATGTTATAATAATAATGAATTTACAAGAAGTTATTGTGTGGTAATTTTATCATTTTCAGATTAATAGATTTTTCCTTTTAATGCTTTAGATTTGTGATGCATTCCAGAGCTATATGAACTGATTTGTGTGATTTCAGTTGTGGAAGACTATAACGCGATGCTACAAACACTTTGCCAAAATAGTCATGGTTTTTATCAGGGCACTGACATTATACCTAATGACCTTATATTTCATTTGAAAAATCAGAGCATTCAGTAAAGTATGCATAAACAAGTTACAAATTGGAGGTAAATATGTATCATAATGGCATAAAAGGCATTATTATCATCTAATATTCTATGAGTTTAAATTTCATTATTTTGTGAGAATGAATTTCACAATGTCAAAGCCCATTTAGTGATCTATATTTGATGTAATTTCTGTGAAGAGCCTTACTAATTTTCTGTTTCCCTTTGCAGCTCCATAAAGAAATGAAGGAAGTATTGACATTATATTTGAAGACGGTGTCGAGGATTTCCTTAGACATGATTTCTGGGTCTGCATCTGGGTAAAATCTTCCATTCCCATCATTTTACATGTTTAATATATGTTCTTTGGGTATTTTAAATTTTTTGTACATATTTTGTAAAACTCATTTTTTGTATAATAAATTAAAATATTTGTGATGAATCTTTCAATAACATGACTTTCAATTTATTTGATTGATTAGGTTTGGTTGAAATTGGAATGACTTCATATGAAAAGAGCTCTATGATGATTCTTTCAATTGAATTAGAAGATAGAAAATACTTGCAGGACTTCGTCGCTGCGTCCAACCTCATTTTCTGTGAAATTATTTTTCTTTGAATGATTTCTAATTTCTAATCATGGCATCGACAAGCAGAAAAAGACTTTCGGTACCGGTAGAAGAAATTGAGAAGGAACTCCTACTGGAATACGATTCAGAAGAAAGTGCGAGCTCTGAAAGTGATAGTGACGAAGTGATTGAAGATCGTTCCGAATTGGATGTGATAAAGGAGTATAGCGACGTTTCTGAAGAGGAACCGGAGGAAAGCTTTTTTTGGGAGGGCATGCAAAATTACGTAGGAGAAAGAGAAAAGTTCGTTGGTGGCTCTGGACCTCAAGGGAATCGTAAAACTTCATCGGTCACTGATATTTTAGACGCCTTTTAACTTTTCTTCAACGAAGAATTTGTGCGGAAAATTGTAAAGGAAACTAATCGTTATGCCGATCAATACATGGCCGCGGCTGGGACGTCCCTTTCCAAAAAAAAGAGAATTTTATCTTGGAAAATAGTATCAGTTGATGAAATCTATACAGTTTTGGGATTATTCATGTTGATGGGAATAATACAAAAGCCAACACTTCGCTCATATTTTTCCACCAAAAGAGTTTTATCCACACCTGGATTTGGAGACGTAATTACAAGAGATCGTTTTGAATTGATATGTAAATTTTTACACTTCACGAACAACGAAGACACTCTTAGTTATAGCGGACCACCAAAGTTGAAAAAAAATATTTCCGGTCATTTCGCACCCCAATAAAAAATTCAAGGAATATTATCTTCCTAAAAGAAATATTTCAATTGACGAATCTTTGACATTATGGAAAGGTCGCTTGTCTTTCAAACAGTACTTGCCGTTGAAATCATCAAAATTCGGTATAAAGACATTTGAGCTCTGCGATGCAACTAACGGTTACTTATGGTCTTTTCTAATCTACACCGGTAGAGATACAGTCTTTAAATCACCAATTCCCACTACAAACTCGAGTAAAACAACTGCAATAGTTCTGAATCTTGTGTTTCTTCTACTGAATCAAGGCAGAACACTTTGGATGGACAATTATTACAATTCACCGGAGTTAGCAAAACTATTGAAAAATTCTTACAGTACAGACTGTGTCGGAACTTTGAGAACTAATAGAAAAAATGTCCCTAAGAAGGTGAAAGATAAGCAACTGAAAAAAAGAGAGTTAGCTGGTCAACACTGCGGCCCTGTTTCAGTAGTAAAATGGAAAGATAAAAAAGTAGTCACGATTTCTACATTCCATGGCATAGAAACAAAAACTATAGTCAAAAGTGGGAACGAACTAATAAAACCAGTGAGTATTATTGATTACAATAAATATATGGGTGGTGTGGATCTAAAAGATCAGTTACTTCAATCCTACTTGATTGAAAGGAAGCGTCTAAATAAGTGGTATGAAGCTATTTCGAAGACTCCTGAATTCAGCAGTACTAAATGCTCTAATTATATACCGGGAGAATATAGATAAAAAGGTTGACCATTATGACTTTCGTGTCGAACTGGTAGAGAAACTTTTTGTGAAATATGCCAAAAAGGATACCCGAGTGTCTGGGCGTCATTCCGCTGATAGTTTATTGCCTCGCTTGACAGAAAGGCATTTCATTAGAAGGATCCCACCCTCAGGAAAGAAACAACATCCGCAAAGGAGGTGTGTCGTCTGCGCAAAACATTCTAGGAGAAGAGATACTGTGTACTTTTGTGAAAACTGTGACGTGGGACTTTGCTTTGATTGCTTTGAGATCTACCACACCAAGCAGAACTATTGAGGTAGGCCATTTTCATAACTAGTATTGTAATCGCTGAATGTGCAACGGCTACATCTCGCTTCGTGAGGCGGCCATTCGTGCCTTTGCACCTATAATATAATTAACGCCTAGAGTCTATTTTAGAATGTGGATATTTAACATTGTATTACCTAAAGCAAATAATAGACCAGACCTAGAAATGCATTAAAAAACATAAAAAAACTAATTTATGCCAGCGGTAGAAAAGAAAAAATAATTTACCAAAGAATATATCCTAAAATATTATAGGTAATATAAATATCATTGCTCAGTATAGCAAACAAGACATTATATATTAAACAAAAAATTTCAAATTAATCCGATGATTAGTTTTAAAATTATAAATTTTTTAATAAACATCTGCCGAAATCGGCAATTCCATTTAAATCTCCTCCGACCTACGAGATGGGATTCATTTAAATCTCCTCCGCGCTTGAAGGGTTAACAAGTTCAAAGCAGGCTCTTTCTTAGAAGATGTAGCTGATATTATGTCCTCCCTGTTACAGAGGCCGTTCTGATTCTCAGAGAAAAATTATAGAAATAGATGCTAGAACAAGTCATTTAAAAAAATCATTTTTTCCATGAACCATCTGTGAAAATAATCCATTAGGTAATTAGAGTCATGGTGCATGCATCCCCTGCCATACGCTGAGAGGCGGCTTGCAGGGTACATATGTAGTTGTAGAGATCATGGATATTTATACAAGATAAAGTGTTATCTTTGACTCTACAGTAGGATCAGATATATAAAACAATAATTTTACATTTTTAATTTAAATTTAGTTCTGTCCTTTTTGATTGGGAGTTCACTTGGATTTTTGTAAATTTATTCGTCTATAGATTTGTGCAATGATTTTAACCTCTGTAAGAAAACCATGTAAAGTTGATTTTTTGGTGATCTTTATTCTTTTGCAAAATTTAATAGTATTTATTAAATGAAATATTCATAAAAATCAATATAAACACTAAAAGGAGGGAATTTTAATGAATATTCTTATTTTTATTGTTGAATATTATTTCTGAATTGTCTTTGTGTTAAGTTCAGTGACTGATATCAGCATAAGGGGAGAACTTTTGTGTGCATCACTTATGCTACAGTGAGGATTCTCATCATTCTTCATTTGTGGTTATTATTTGGCTCATTTATTATTATTGGTTTCTACTCTTTGTTTGAATATTCCACAAATATGTACAGAAAGGAATGTCTGTCTGCTCATGTAGTCTGAAAATTATGGACTTCATATGGGTTTCTGTCACCAGGTAATGGTCATTTCCTTCTCATTTATTAATCCATTATTTTCTTACTGTCCTGTGTGTTATATATTAGTTCCCAATTAGAATAATCTTCCCAATTAGAATCAACAGACAATTTCACAAGGATAAATGAATTTGTAGGGATATACTGCATCACATTGCAATCTTTTTATTATAATTTCAAGGTTTTGACAGTTATTAAAACTATTCCATCTGAGAAATGAATAGCGGAAAGGACATCCTAAGGAAAATCAATTGCCACAGGAAATGTTCGCTTTCATTTCAGAAGGCTCAGAAAGTTATATTTGTTGTTCCATTAATGTCCAACTTTCAGATTTGTATACACATTCATTTGCTGACACAACACAATTGAAATGTTCCAATATCACAAACTAGTAACACTTTTATTTTAGTTTTCACACTTCACATCCACTTTAGTTTGGCACATTTGGCATTGGTTTGGCTGCTAGTGATGATTCATTCATATTTTGAAATGGGTGAATGAAGGTTTTTGTGTTAAGAATTGTTCTTAACAAAGGCATAACATTTGTGTATTAGAGATTATTTGGTGTTATTCAAATTTCTGTCTGAAAACTTTGAAGGAATCGCTTTTTTGTTATAAAGACTAGATGAATTGCTTAAATATGTTATTTTATTACATCCATCAAATCATTTTCAAGTCATAAAACGAGCATACAAACTAAAGCACTAGATATGTATTTTCTTTCACAGAAAGAAAAATTTCCAAAAGTGGGTCTGGAATTCCATATATGTTCAGAATTTTAAAAATGAATCTATTATTTAAACAGGTCTTAAAGTTTCAAAAATATATTTCCCAGAATTGAAATCTTCAAGTCTAGAATACATTTTCACTCATACTTTGGGGGAGCTTGTGGATCAAAGGCGCTATGGTGTCCATTGCTGGAAGACTGGAGTAAGATCAGCAGATTATAGGCTCCTGCTGCCAGAAGTGATGCTGCTGCTACTGTCATCACTGCGGCAGGGTGCCTTCGGAACATGATCACCAAAAGAATTAGGGCTGCAAAGAGCAGCATAACTCCAATGGGCAGGAATACTGAGAGTGGCAACGATGAAGAGTTATCTGTTTGGAGGAACAAGTGTGAAAATTACTATGACTGTGTGTTCATCTCCTCCAGTGATAAAAAATATACAATTTTTTAAATAAAAGGGTGTCCTGCTAAAGGTAGTCCTTTTCTGTAGGATACTGATACAGCAATGCAGTTTCAATTCCTTCTAATTTTGCAAATCAATGAAATTTCTGATTTATCCTTTAATTCTCATAGGTTTTCATTGTCCTATGCTCTAGATGAGCTACCATCCACCTCCTCAGAAGTCAGTATTGACAAATTATTACTGTATTTTCTGGTAGATAACCTGCATGTTATCTATACAAAAAATATAGAAAAATGATAAAAATAATAGTGTGTGATGTGGAAAATCTCGTTTCATTGAATATCTTGAATACTGAACTCAGAAACAAATGACTAAACAACACACGTCATATATCGTGGAATATATACTCACTTGGTACTGGGGCAATTTTATTTCAACCAACATATTGTAAATATTAACGTAATCAAATAATTCCATTCAAAACACAAGAGTAATTATCATAAATATTACAGTAGTGAAAAAACATTCTCGTCAACATAATAACAATTTTGAATTCCACGTTATCAATGCATTTATCACAGAAGAAATTTTTGAATTGCGTGTTATCTAGTAGGTGCGTGTTATTGACCAGAAAATACGGTACTTTGCTTATAAATATTTGTTGATTATCAATAATAACTAATGACAATTTGGCAACAGACTATCATAAATATTCAATGTAAAATGCTAAGTGAAGTTAACTGCTGATATATGAGGAAAAAAGTAGTCCTGTTATAAGGATTTGAGCACTCAGGGAAACGTTGGTGGCTAAATATTGAGTCACCAAGCCTTAAAGGGTTAAGTACAGTCCTAGCAGTAGATACCTTCCTCTAGATATCTCTTATTGATAAAAAAAGATAAAAACCAAGTATTAGTAAAGATCTGTAGGAAAAGTAAGTCCTTTTCCTTAGCATACTCTTTCATGTTTGTTTCTCAGTAGAAATTATATTATTGTTGAATTACCAAGACATTCATATTTTGGCCATGGGCTGCTGCATCTTAAGATTAGTCACTCTTCATTAGTTGTAAAAGACGATCGAACGTATAAAAGTTGTCATTCTCGAAAGTTATGTTAACCAACCTATTAATTCAAAGTCCACGGTAGACTGGTTGTCTTGGAAAAAGTTGTGGTCTAGAGGTTGATAATGGCCCTCCACCACTGTTGCAGACTCTTCTGTTTTTATTGTCCTCAGTTCTGCCAAATAGCCATTGGGTGTGGACGGATCATCACTCATCTGCCTCCTCACATAGCTGAATCCAAATAAAGTTGATGCAATCATCCTAGCTCTAGCTAAAGCATCTCCTGAAATGTTTTGTTTAGAAAATAAAATAATTAGTGGATTTTTAAATTTGAATTTTGTGACAAATTCCATGATAATTTTAATCTTAGGAATTTCAAAGTTCAATCAATTACATTCCATGGAATTCGGATGCTGTTCATACTGTTTTTACAATTTTATTTTAAATAACAAACTTAGGATCATATCGTAATCTGGCGTATATAAGTAAAGATTCTTCAAGAAAAATTTTGATGATCTTCAACAAACTCCGTTGATTTCATCCCAGTCGTGAAACACTCACATGCCTCAGAGCCTAATCTTGGTTTTTGAAAGAACTTTGCTTTGCTCGGCGGACTGTTTTCAGTCACTCGTTACTTCCGCTCATTCTCGATTCTATGGACATTCCAATCGTATTCTTCATTGTCAATGTTCATCTGTTCAATACTCATATCGCAACGGAAAGAACTCGATACTTTGTCAATCCCGTATATTTCACACGTTCAGTAAGCACGAAAGAAACGTTCGACCATTGTAAGTAGTTTAATAATTTATCAAACTTTATGAAGAAAAATTACATACATTTAGAAAAAAACAGTCAAATATCGATACCAATAGTCGATATCTTTTGTACGGTTAAGAAATCTCTAAAACTTTTCTTGCATGTTTTCCTCGAGAGGTACTGAACGTTATGTACGAGAGATGTTTTTGCCCTGTGGAGTAATTCTCGGAAGGTTTTGATTAACCATTGTGAATTTCATTGTGTTGAGAAATACACTTCTTTTATTCGCTTAATATACCGTTGCCTTTGCTTGGCCGTACAGCGATAAAGGATGTGGGGCTTCGCCTGCCATGCTTTGGAAATGTGTTTCGGTACTCGTATCGTCGACCCTCTATAGCAGTGCTATTCAACCTTTTGATCTTCTCCGTCTCATTTGAGTACTGACTCAAGCTTCCTCCTCCTTAATTCGTTTAATTTTGAGTATAAATTGAATAAGAAAACGCCAGAGAGTAAAGGGAGTGAAATATATCTAGGCTTTTATTGCGAATTTTCCTTAACTCGAAGAACCTTACCCTACCTTCGAAGAATACGCGGCACAGAATTGTGCACACCGGTAGAGAAGCACTGCTCTATAGATTACTCTATCTGACGTATTATCTGTGTGAGATATTTTTTGACGTTTCCTATATACGGTTACTTTGCTGAAGGAATAATTGTAAGCTTAAAAATACCGGTCTTAGATTCAGTTTAAATAGCAAAACGTATTTTGTGACGTCCACGTCGTCGTCACAAACATCCATCCATCAAGTTGTTTAGTGGAATGTTATTCGCATCGGTTAATCGTCATCCTCTTCAAAATTTGCCTGTTTACGACTATAACTGTCACTTTAATTTTGACATTTGCCGAATAAAATCGTTAATTTCTGATCACAGTTCTTGTGAAATATTTCTGCTAGCTTCATTCGTGATCTAAGCATTTTCAGAGACGAAATCTAATGAGTTATTGGGAAGCGTTTAAATATCACACCATTTAAATGTCAAAAGTCACTGTGTCATCCATTGACCGTAACCATTTCAATTCATTCGGAACTTCAAAATAAAAAATAAATACTTTCAAAGCTCTCACTTGCGGGAGAATTAATTTACGAAAATATTGGAGCTAATTCTTTGAAATTCCTATCTTGAATAGTGTAATCTTCCGAATGGCTGACCCAGCGATTCCGTTGTTGCCGCCAACTGATTCTGTCCCAGGCCGGTTCATTTTTGTCACCTCTTTTAAAACCGTTCCCATCTCATTCCTCTTCCATTTTCCTCTTTCTGCTGTTCCCTCAGTGGTTGTAATTTTATTTTCTACTCCTCCTTACTACAAGTCCCATCCGATATTCTTTCTTTCTCTTTCTAGCGTTCAGCATTAATTAACCCTTTTCAACGTTTATTCATTCGTCAATTCATTTTATTATATCTAACCTCCTCCATACTCGCATTTTAAAAGCCTAGATCTCGTCCAACTCTCTTTCCCCAGAGATCCTTGTTTCACATCCGTATATCAAGGCACTCCTCACATACCACTCAACTCGTCTCAAACTTCGGCAAAGTCAACTTTTACGTCTATGGAATGGTTTTTCTGGGATATTGATTGATCTTATTTGGGCTTTACTTTTCCAATCTTCTATTACAGTACTCCCTAGGTATCGCTACCTCTCTCTGCACTTGATCTATCCTTGCTTAGTTTAACATGCATATACCGTGTATCTTCTCGTAATTTATGTTTTCCCTTCATTGATTCATGCCCTATACTCTCAATATCTTCTGTTCCTTTGATACATTTCTTTTGTAGTGTCTGTCATCAGTCACCATGTCATTCGCTAGTCTGATACTGAGTGTGTTATGTCGTGCATTATATTGAAAAATATATTTTTCAAAGCCTGTCTTATTCCTTTTTCTTCCTCTGAGATTTTGCCGATGATGTCGCCAATATATTGGGTTGTGAAAAGCTTGCTTTATATCTCTATCCATCTCGAAGGATTCTGTCAGTCCAGAACAGTTATTTTTCCGTAGCTTTTTTATTTAAGATCCATCTTTGATCAGTCTTCTGTCCGTCCATTCTTCTCTTGATATTATTTAACTTATAATTTCTTAAAGTCCCCTGAAAGTTTATCTTTTGTTTTTATTGTCCTCAGTTCTGCCAAATAGCCATTGGGTGTGGACGGATCATCACTCATCTGCCTCCTCACATAGCTGAATCCAAATAAAGTTGATGCAATCATCCTAGCTCTANTCAGAAACAAATGACTAAACAACACACGTCATATATCGTGGAATATATACTCACTTGGTACTGGGGCAATTTTATTTCAACCAACATATTGTAAATATTAACGTAATCAAATAATTCCATTCAAAACACAAGAGTAATTATCATAAATATTACAGTAGTGAAAAAACATTCTCGTCAACATAATAACAATTTTGAATTCCACGTTATCAATGCATTTATCACAGAAGAAATTTTTGAATTGCGTGTTATCTAGTAGGTGCGTGTTATTGACCAGAAAATACGGTACTTTGCTTATAAATATTTGTTGATTATCAATAATAACTAATGACAATTTGGCAACAGACTATCATAAATATTCAATGTAAAATGCTAAGTGAAGTTAACTGCTGATATATGAGGAAAAAAGTAGTCCTGTTATAAGGATTTGAGCACTCAGGGAAACGTTGGTGGCTAAATATTGAGTCACCAAGCCTTAAAGGGTTAAGTACAGTCCTAGCAGTAGATACCTTCCTCTAGATATCTCTTATTGATAAAAAAAGATAAAAACCAAGTATTAGTAAAGATCTGTAGGAAAAGTAAGTCCTTTTCCTTAGCATACTCTTTCATGTTTGTTTCTCAGTAGAAATTATATTATTGTTGAATTACCAAGACATTCATATTTTGGCCATGGGCTGCTGCATCTTAAGATTAGTCACTCTTCATTAGTTGTAAAAGACGATCGAACGTATAAAAGTTGTCATTCTCGAAAGTTATGTTAACCAACCTATTAATTCAAAGTCCACGGTAGACTGGTTGTCTTGGAAAAAGTTGTGGTCTAGAGGTTGATAATGGCCCTCCACCACTGTTGCAGACTCTTCTGTTTTTATTGTCCTCAGTTCTGCCAAATAGCCATTGGGTGTGGACGGATCATCACTCATCTGCCTCCTCACATAGCTGAATCCAAATAAAGTTGATGCAATCATCCTAGCTCTAGCTAAAGCATCTCCTGAAATGTTTTGTTTAGAAAATAAAATAATTAGTGGATTATATGCATTAAAAAACATAAAAAAACTAATTTATGCCAGCGGTAGAAAAGAAAAAATAATTTACCAAAGAATATNAACCGTAGTAACATGACAGCAAATTCAATATTTAAATAAATACATTTACTTAATAATTTCAGTAGTGGTTATAAAATAAGCTAACATTGTTGATGGGATGCTCTACTTACGTACAAGAGGTCGCAGGTTCGAAACCTGGTTAGAGCATAGCTGTTTATTCATTTATTAATCATAGTGAATAAGAAATGAAGGAGAGAAAGTCTGTAGCCGGGAATCGAACCCGGGTCCCCCACTTTCCGGGCAGGTGCTCTGACCTCTAAGCTACCACGACAGAACGATCTCTTGTTCAATTTCTTGGGCTATAATGGTACGGAGGATATTCCCGGCTACGGCAGACTGTTTCATTTCTTCGTCGAAATTCGAGCATGTGTATCATGCGTTTCTCCATCGCTTACATAGTGAATAAGATGATTGCTACTGGGAATTTACCATTTATTTTCAATTAAACAAAGTTCAACATACTTTGCTATCAGCGGATAGCCAATTGAGCACCAAACTTCAATTGAGAACCAAACTTCAAATTGCAATTTTTAATAGATCTATTATCCTTAATCCTAAATGAAATATTATCTTCAGCAAAGGTATACAATTATTTTGGCGTTTGATGTTGGTGGAAGTGCGCGATTTCCTATTCTGTAGGAAGTTTGGTGTATGGATGTGTGTGAAGTAGATGAGGTTTGCATAGATAGAAATTATGGATTATTTTGAACTAACAAGTCCCGCTTGCCATGCCTGAGATTAGATTAAAGAGAGACGAAAATGAAGGCGAGAATTATAAATCTTTCAGGAATAAATATAGTTGATGGAATGTGATGGTTTGATTTCGAAGGCTCTAGGACTCGTTTAAATTTACCTAAATTCACTAAGTCAGCGATTCTTTTCTACATTTCGTCGACTTCAACATCACTGTGGATGAATATTTCTTCCCAAATTGCCTGAATACACCTGCCATTACATACACAATTCACTTCAAGTATATTTACATGTTGAAAGGCTTTCTGCAAAATGGTTTTTCCTTTCCATAACACTCCGCTCTACAATTGACCTCTACTCTTATTCTACAGTTGAAATATATCGTGACATCCTTGTTGAAATATATCGTGACTTCCTTATCATCCAAGAAAGTGTAGCATTCACTTTCCGTGAAAGCAGTTCATAGTTCTCTTGGGGCTCACGGTGTCGCATTGCGATTTGATTAGGTAACTAACAAAAGATGACCAACATGTTTCATCAGCTAAATGTGATACATATCTAGGCTTTTGTCTTATGCAGGGAAATTTTTTCATAGAATTATGAAGATCTATCTTTTCTAATTGATCTTTTCAACATTTTACCCAAATATTTTTATATTCTCTTCCCTGTTTAGGCATTTCGTACTCCATGATAAAATTACCTTCGCAAGATGGCCTCATTCCCTAAAAGGTGTGAATGAGGGATTAAATGGACTTGGGAGCGTTCTACTTCGAGATAAACATGTGCAGCCTTAAAACAAGAAAAGTGTTTGCTATTTCTTCTGCTAGAACCTTATAAATCGACTTGACTGAGCTTTCAGGTAAATTGTAATTTAAGGTATTGATAAACAATCCTTATATAATTTATTTGCTGCTCTGCAGGATTCTTAGTATGAGTTATGAGTATAACATATATATTTAGTATTTCGTTCTGAACTTATTAAGGTTTTTAAAAACCTCTGGCTTATTAAGGTTTTTAAAAAATTGCTTCACTTGAAGGCGAAGTGTGAGATTGATGGTGCTTTTCCTTGGCGATGATATTTGCAATATTTTGCCTTTTAAAACACAAAGAATACGAAACGTTTACTTTAATAGAATGTTTTGTATGATTGTGGAAAAGTACGCGTTCTTTTAACATGGAGAATTTCCACCAAATATCATGGGAATCATTTTGATGTGATATTTTGTTTCTTGCTGGTAGTTCATCATATGTAAATTCCTAATTCCAATTTTAGAATTTTCGAGAACATAGCAGTGAGTTTTCAAAATTTAAATTCTTTACTCTAATATCGCGAAATTGCATATAATTCGAAACTTTATACCGAGTTAATATCGCGCTCGAATACGTTAGCAAAAGTTGAATGATTATGCAATATTTTGGTATATTTTCTTATGATCGAGAAATATATTTCATATTCTTTCATATTTTATGAAAATGTTTATATTTTAAGAAGAGTTCCAACATTTGATCAAGAATCTGAGGCCCAAAATATGGAGCTTTTCAGACAATCCAATACCACTCCGAGTTTAGGCGAGAATTTTCTGTCTACTGAATGTTATAGGAATACAGGAATATTCCACAGGAATATGCAGTGATAATACTCGAAGCTTTTTATTTTCTGCAATACTCTATAATTTTGGAGACTTTTAATCTCAATTTTGCCCAAATAAAGACGATTTATTATTATTATTACTTTATCACCAATAATTATTTGTGTATTGCACCCCTTCGTTTTATTTTGATAAAGGAGAAAGTACAAATCCTATTTATTTCTACGTAAATATTTATTCGTAAAATGTTTAATTACATAAATCACAGGGCTTCCAGATAGTCAAATGGGCAATGCGATTATTTTGCCTAGTAAGTCAAATTTCTTCTCCTTAGGAGCGCCTGAATAGCCAAGTGGGCAGCGCGTTCGCCTTTGGTGAAAGCGGTCCCGGTTCAATTCTCGGTGGAGTCCCGCGTGCGAAATGACCTATGCTGTTGAAGCTGTTTTAACAACAGCACTTCTACTAAATCAATCAGTTAAACGTACTCTTTGCACATTAGTGGGACTTGGTTGTCTTGAACACATGGTAATTCCCCCTGCCACACGCCGAAAGGCGGCTTGTAGGGTATTGATGTAGATGTAGATGTAATTGAAACTTAAGACCATGAGTAGGGAAACACTGCTCTAAAACACCACAGAAATGTGGAACTTTCAAGCATTTTTTATTTATGTAGAAAAAACTGGGGCTACCATTTCATTGCCAATGGAATCAGTTTTATTTTGAAGACGTTAAAGAAATGTTGAATAGGTAGAATGGTTGTAAAATGTAGTATTTTTTTGCTATATCCGTCGTGTTCCGTCTTGTGGCATACATTTTGAATTTCCCACACCAGGAGTAATTTCAACCATGATTGAAAACGGCAAAGAGCATCTGGAGTAGTTAACAGTGAAGGGGAGTTGGAGGAAAGGCGAAGGTGAGTTGGAGTGTCATTCTCAGTGGACCATTCGAGAGGATTGCCCGCCAGTGCAATAGGATACACCGGAGATGGCACAACCATTTTTCGCGGAAGGCATTCCTTCCGGAGGAACATCTCCAGAAGGTAAGGAGCGACGCTTTGTATTTATCAATCGGTGCTAATATCCAACGGTGAAACGCCGTATATTTTGGTCACTTTGGTATAATATCCTTCAGTCTTCTTCTAAGTGCGTAAGAAAAATGTTTAAACCGTCTCAATTTTACTTATGCGAATCTTCATACTGATACTGCCGTGTTACATATTGACATGATAATGGAATTTGGACGAATAAGGGCGGTTTTCGGTTTCAAAGATTAGGCCATGAATGCAGTGACACAGTCTTTGCGTGTCACGGATTGACCCTAGACTGCCACGTTCCTTGGTCTAAAATAACAGACTCGTGTCCGACCGTTCAACTCGATAGGCGTTGGTTTATGCAAAATATGTGTATGAAGATCTTATTCAGGCGTACCATTCAAATGCATTACCATACAGATGGGGGAATTTTCTGTTGGAAAATATTTTCTCGCATTTATTTTGACGAATTACTTATTTTTTGCCATTAAATTTCATCTTCTTACCTTTCAGACTTTATTCGGATTTTTAGTCAATATCTATTTAAATATATTTATGGTAGGTACTCCAGTATCTATTATATTGCTATGTATACCATATGGATTCTCACTCTAAACCACGAGAAAATTATAATAAAATTTAGCGTATATTGCGCCTTGTACGCATAGGTCATTATGCTTATTCTGCCTAAAAGCACCTCTGTACTTTCCCCCCTGTAAACTATATACTCACCGTCCTCCCCCTAACCCCCCTGATATTAGCAACCAGGCGAAATTCGGGATTGTTAGAAATGTTTTGTTTTTGAACCATTTTTGCTGACAGAATGCGTTCCATTGACGAAACATCACTACTATCTACACAATTTGTAACCTTACATTACCTTATTCAATTCGATCTTTTAAATCTACCGGCCCAAGATTGCGATGCGGTAAATTTATATTCCTTTGCAAAAAGCTATTCAAAAAGAGAGGCGTTACTCAGAGCCGCGCCTTCCTTTGGGTGCAAGGGGTGCATCGCACCCGGGCGGCAACAGAAGCGTAGCCAACCATTATTATTATTATTACAACGACATTATTTGTTGTTTTCTGAGTGATAGCACGACTTATCTAGGAAAGATTATAATGTGAAATGAAGGATTAATAAACATTTAGATGAAATAATTATGGATAAAACAAGACAAGAAGGGAATATTTGTTTAATGGATTTAATCGAAGTTATTTATGTTGCAATACGATTTGTATTGAAAACTTTCATATTTAGTAGCGAAAAATAGATGTCATTCAATTCATATTATTTTATGTTTTGCGCATTGCGATGATAATGTTATTCGAAAGTAATGTGAGGTATTAACAGTTTACAATTCCGTATACTGACTACTTACTACGTCAGTATACAGGATATGAATAATTAATTGTCACTGATGTTTTGTGACCATTGCGAATTGGGGAACGAATTCATAAAACAATGTTTTTTCAAGTCTTTCGAAACAATTTTTACCTGCAAATCAAGAAATGTATGGTTTTGGAATATAGTTCGTAGGGGCGGCAAATTATGTCTGCACTCGGGCGGCGGATGTGCTAGGCTCTGGCGTTACTGCTGATCCTCAACAGTTTGAGAGAGCTTAAGATTTCGAGAAAACTTTTTTTTTACTATTCTCCTATAATAAGCGCGAGCTTTGTATTATGTCAATAATCGGGAATCGTATTAGGCTTTATTTTTACACTTAAGGAGTGTATAATGTTGGATTGGAAAAGTGCCTATGGCATCTAGGTAGGCGAATGAAACAAATCCAAATATGAAATAAGAATACAAATACTGTGACTAAAGCACACGGAAATTCGTCTTGTACTCCATTCTAGCTAATCGAACTCAGTGATTTAGAAGTAAATCTATCTATTTATGAAAATTGACACCTTACGAATAACCACTTCAACCCCCGAAAGGATTTTCTCTCCTAACTCCAAATTGAAGATTATTCTCAGAAGTTTCCATCGTTTGGCCAAGAATATTGCTCATTATATCAATGTTAGTTTACAATCAGAAAGTAATTCTAAACTAAAATATCAGATTCACGCCATCGCAGTTCGTTCAAATTGATCGTTGCTAGGGAATTATCTTCTTTTAGAGCCTTAAAGATGGAGAGCAGCGGGTGGTTTTATCTTTGTGTAATTATACCGAATTTTTAATGAAAATACTATTTTACCATTCAAAATTTAACCTTGTTTACGTATTGTTTACTGTCCTACTCTGTTAATTATCATCGTAATATCTGATGGAGGCTTCAAAATTTCATTAATATCATAATAATATCTATCATTGACAACCCTTTTATCATTAGGAATTTTTTACATCTGAAGAAAATTGATAAATTTAATTCACAAGCCCCAAATTTCCATGTATTTTTGTATTTTTGGAACTATTCGAATATTAATATGAGAATTTCAGCGGTGCTATTTTCAGCATAGTCAATGAATGACACTGATGGATTCTCATGTCGCTTTTGAATATCAATTGTATTCGCATATTTTCACGTTTTAGATTAAAGGAGAGATTCAAGCTGCGTAAAAACAGTAATGGATTGAGGATAGTAACATGGAATTGACCTTACATCTTCAGATGAGTTATTCGATCCTGATTTTAACGAAAGATTTGTTTAGGCGTCCGAAAAAATGTGTTCCCAGTAGTCTCCAGTTCCAATGTCTCCAATAGTGATTACTACGTAGTCTGTGTCCCAGTATACTATAATATCCTTGTGAATATAACGTTCCTTTAAAACGGTCGAAAATTGTCTGTGGTGACACTGTCTACCTTAAGTCTTTCTTTGTTTTCTATATTATACTCTAAATCAACGGTGCGCAATCTACGGCCCTCGACCGTCAATTATGCGGCCCGCGACCGTTCATCTAAAATTTCAATGATGTTAAAATTTTATGGCGATAATTTAATCATCTCTCTATAATTTTGAGTATTTAAAAAGGAACTAAAAATTCTAGGGGTCAAATGACCCCTTCCCGTCCTTCTAAGTATGACATGATGTAAGAATTTCCCCAGCGGTTATAACAAAATTTTTATTTTTCATAACACATTTGGGATGGTAATAAATAAAGTCAAGAAGTTTAAAAATGTTTTACTTAATAATTTTTGATGTTAAACTCGGGTTTGAGGTCAAATGACACACCGCACCGTCCTTCTAGATTTAAGCACACTTTTCTGTTGAAAAATTCACAGAAATTGGGAAAAACGAAAGAAATGGATCGATACACGTTTCTGTTATAATCGGAGGTTTTACCTTTGCTAAAGTACGTGTCCTACGATCTTTACTAACGTATTTATCCTTTTCTTATTCTCTTTTATTTTATTTTTACATATTTAATACTAATACAAATTTCGACCGGAGTATTGTCCCTGGAAAAGTAGTATCCAAATAAAAATCATCCTCTTAAAATCAGCCTGAATACAGACCGAAAAAATCGATTATAATTTGGGTATTAAAGCACACAATATTTCTCTATTTACGAAAACTTTTATTAATGCGGTCTGCAAACATGAAAGGTAACTGTATCTATATGCGACTATGTTATTAACAAAAGTTGTAATAGAGTAAGAAATTAACAGTCATAATGTAAAGCATAATATTGTATTTGATGACTTTATATTGTTTCTGCGCGATAACAGCTGATAGTATTTCAAATGCTAAGCCTAGCGGTATCGCTACAGAACGCTTGAAAAAAGAATCTCCACAAAAGGCAAAGCTTTCCGTTTCGACGTTAAGAGAACTGTTAGGTAAATATCAGATTCTTCGGAAAATTAGATCAATGGAGCATGATGTATAACACATCATCTCAACCATTTTATGTGGATTTTAGAGTATCATTTAAGCCAACCAATTCAGGAAATGTCGTCGACATTTTGATGCATTTCCTAAGGGAATGGAATTTTAAGAAATTTTTGGAAAACTCAGAATTTAAGTGTCGAATATTTAGTTGTTCATAACTTTGGGTGCGCAAACAAATATACTGAGATATCTATCAAGAGTGAGGCATTGGTTCTTAAAAGTTTAAATAAAGAAGAAAAACATACTTATGGCGGACATTTATAAAGTATTTCGAAATCACGAATTTTATTGGAATAGCATCGAATCTACAGGAGCAGTTTTAACGCTGAGTGGTGATTACGACTGGAAGACAGTTATCTTTTCCCAGTTCTGAAAGGTGTATAAAAAAGCCTTTTTTCCATTGAGACGACGACATTGATAAAAAGTTTGGATACATCTAATATTGCTTTAAAGGGGTGAAAATAAGTACACGATGCGTTATAAATATATGTGCTGATATGTGTGGTGAAAATTATCATTAGGTCCTAATACAATACGATCGATGTTAATTCATTTATGCTTTAAAGTGCTATATCGTGGTAGTAACTCACCAAACAGGATGATCATGGTGGCTGTCAGTTGCGATGACCGTTAAGTAGACGAGAGGTCCGAGCCGGACGATAAACCGAACGAGAACTGGCGCAGTGTCTCTGCTCCAGTCACTTTTGTTTCCCTTTGATAACAAAGTCCGACTCTTCCGAAGATGTGTCATTTATCGGAATCGAGGGCGGGTCATCTCAATTAATCGTTTCCCGAATCCTTAGCTGTTCCATTTTCCTCAATATCTTTGTTTACGAAGCTTTGGACCCTTAATTTAGCGACTTTTTTTTTTGCATCTTTTCAATTCGCGTGCTACTATTTTGACTTCTCTTTGTTCAACCTGTTGTATTCGACGCTGAGCAGTTTTATTTCAGTAGATTTTAGTGATGCACTTCTTAATATTGTCAAATGAAAAGGAATTTGTCATTCGAAGACTAATTTTACGATTATATTTTAAGTTTTCAGGATTTTATATTACCTGCAGTTCCATAAGACCCATCTGCGGTGGTAAATGTGTGGTTTAAGGTTGAGGAAGTGTCTGAGTATTTATTCCATGGAGCTGAGTTTGCTGGTATGGCAGAGTCGTCAGTATTAGTAATTCTAATCAACGTTGTTGTTGTCTCCGGCAGCACAGTCGACGAAACGTCAGAAGACCGCTATTGTCAACGCTGCGGCACCTTGCAGACTCAGCACCATAAGATAGAAAGAGTTTCAACACAGGAATATATCAGGTCTTCCTGGTTACTTAACGTAACTTAACGTATGTATGAATACAATTGTAAGAGGAACCCATGGTAATCTGAGAGGTTTACGATTTTCGTAAGAAAGTTTGTTGTTAATGACTGTTATATGATAAGACGGATTTGGGGAAAATCTCCCTAAGATGTATGTATTTACTTACATAAGTCATGAAGGAATGATGTTTTCGTTTTCATTTTGTCTATTTCTGTAAAACCTGATATTTTAGAAAACATGTCCTTCTATCATTAACGTTTCGTTGTTTCCATGGGAAATAAAGTCAAGTTAAAGATCAAATCCGTGGAAAGGTTTGATGGATATCCTTTCGATAAGTCTGTGGATGGAATTTTCTGGCGTACCAGGGATTGAGATATTTCTGTTTTCAAGAGATAACGCATCTGAAAACATCAAACGATGACTTGAGTCCCTTCTCGGTATTGAGATATTGGCCTTTATACTGCGTGGCAATGACCCTCACTCTTTGGCTGTCTAATTTTAGGAAGTGGTTTTATGTAATGTAGCAGAATAATGTCATGGAAGCAAGGGCCGGCAAAGATGGGGTTACGTGGATGCCTAATATCCGGATCCCCATTTTTATAAGACAGTTTTGTTATTTTGTGGAGGGTAAACATACTTGCAAGAAAATTTGTTATTTTATTGCATTCATTTTATTTCTCTCATTATCAATTATTCATAACTAGGGCAGAGGAAGCGGAGAAGGGAGCCCAATGAAAACTTACACCCTTCCGGAAATAGCCGGCCCTGGTTGAATCATATGAAATTTCCTCTTCCTCATATACCATTGGCCTTTGGAGAAGGCGTCCCCAGATTCAATTCTCGGCTGGGGCATAATGTTGAGACAGCATTGTGAAAATTTAAAATGCCTCCGGAATTAATAAGTATATTATCTATGGCGGTGTAAAAGTATTCGCCGTTGGAGCAGATGCGTTGATCACGAATAAATCATTCTGAATGCCACTTGGCTAAACTTTGCTCCTTCCTAGACTATTGCACTTACAATGGACTTGATCCTTTGGATTTTTCCTGGGTGCGCACCATCATGCGCTAAAACACCCATACCCGTTGGTGTGGTGTGGAATCTTCCTTTTTTGTCTGTGTGAACTTAAGAAATGATTCGGTTTTCCCTTGCATGTTGTCAGTAAGGTCAGCCATGCAAAGACACGTTCAGTTGTGTTTCTGGTAACATAAATTTCTTCGCAATATGTTCAGAAGAATCTATCTACAATATTAATTTCCGATTCCTGAAATTCTGAATTAAAATTCCATCGACGGATTTTGATTTACACACCTATTGGGTTTTCAAATATTCCATTCGGAAATTAAGAATTCAACAGTGCAAAATCGTTTGTAAAGAGCAAAGTTTTAGCTGAAGGTCGGTTGTAGAAAATTAAGAGAGTTCATCACATGGAAATTGTGAACTGAATTGTGAAATTACTCTTTTTTTACTGGAAGAGATGCTCTTTAGAGAAGACGAAGCAACCTTTCTTTATGAATTTATTTATTTCTCTAATGGAAAAAGGAAGGTCCCAAAACGTCCATTTTAATAACTGCTATTTACAAACACAAACAATCATTCTGTAACTGGAAAATTCCGACTATCCGGGAGTCGAACCTGGAACATAGGAGTTGAAGCGCTAGCACATCGCCTCCGCACACTGTAAATTTCATCACTTCCTTAATGATTAAGCACTTAAAATCGTCATCATTTCGAATTCGAATGATCGAACGCTTGAAAATTTGCTGATGGGTAAACAAAAGGCTTTAATCATTAAAATTTTGCCTCCCAGTGAATCACTATTCTGGTAAACGTCTCGTTTTGAATAAAGTTAGTTTTTTTCGTCTAATTTGCTGTAAACCGATCTCTTGGAAGCTGCGCTCCGGTCAAGGTCGAAATATTCCATCTCTTATCAATGTGTGTCAACCGACTCCTTGTCGGCTTATCTCTTTGAATCCCAAATTCGTCAACATTGGAAATTGTGCCGCTGAATCTTTGCCCATGAATCCGATGCCTCGTCTCGATTTGCATTCGTTGTATTGACTACCCATTTCAGTGTCGAGTTCAAAGTTGAACGGTGCCATCAACGAGTTGTCTGTTATTTTGATCAGAAATTAATTTTTGATCAAAATATTTTGTCGCATTCGTTCGAATCTGCGACTTTTCGCTCATGGAAGAAAATAGTGAGAGATTGAGTTTTATGTTTGAATGTTGAGCATACGATGTTGCCTAGTAATATCTGTAGGGCAGATCTTACAATACACTTCGATACAGACTGAAAGGAAAGAAAATTGAAGAACGCATGTTAATGAGTTAGAGAAGTGTTTCCTCTCATACGCTACACGGCCCCCTAACTATCACCTATGAAAATTAATATCAAAACAGAATAATAGTAAATAGGAAAATAAACCAATGACAAACATATCCACCAAATTACTAAATGGCAATGTTCTGTTGTTGTATTGATGCTATTAATCAGTAAAACTATTGAATAAGAAGGATGAATGATAATGGGATAAAATTCTTTTGCACCGAGTGCCTCCCCTAGATTAGACCAGCGCCCCTATGGGGGTAATATCACCAACTTTGGGAAGGAAAAATTTTAGCGACAACATCGCTTAAAGGTTAGAGGTTAAAAAAAGCTGTCCGCAAATGGAATTCAAGTTTAGAGACAAACAGGAATCTCCGAATTACCGATTTATAACTATATTAATTACTACTTAATTTTAACTTACTTTAAAAATACTCCTTTTATTGCGTGCACCTGGTCCTCTTAAGTTGTCAGTCGCAAGTCTAGAATAATTTAACATATTTGTGACCGACAGATGGTTTAAATGATACTGAATACATTTTGAAGAAATTTGTTTATAATTAAATGTTTTATGATACCATGAAAAGGCTAGAGAGCGATGTTATTTCACCTTAGTTAGGCCCCATCTGACATATGTGGCGAGTTTATTGGATCCGGCGGATGAAACGTGTACCCGCGTACATGAGAAAGTGCAGCGCAAGGCGATGCGATCTGTTAAAAATGCAAGTGTTAGGAAGATACTTTTAGAAGCAGCTTGAAAGAAAGGAGATTAGAATATTGTGTCGAATATAACTGTGAAATCAGCATTCATAGATTTTTTATTTTTCCACATTAAGCCATTAAAATAACAAGAAAATATACTATCATCTTTTAATCAATAATTCTCTTTTTAAATTCCAATTCTTATTGGATAAAAAATTGCGCTCGGCATCAAATATCGGGTTAGGTAAACGCCCCCGTAAAGCATTATGTAACTCAATGTAAAAACTTCTACATCTTCATAAATACCCTGCAAGCCGCCTTTCGGCGTTTGGCAGGGGGTGTAAACACAATTTGTTTGAGCTACCTCTTTAGCTTATTGTTACCTCGTGTCATTCACGGAAAGAATGAGTCCCTAAAACGACTTGTCCTCGCGTCTATTTCTCTTATTTTTCGCTCAGTGTCGGATCGGCCGAAGGAGCAGAAGGGGTCGCATAATACCAATTACGTCTTCTGCAAATGTCCTTCCTCTGAATTTATCGAGCAATCGCAGCCTAGCTTCTAATCTCCTTTCTTTCAAGAATCCCCAAGCTGATTCTGAAAGCATCTTTCTATGGCTTGCTTTTTATCGTATCATTAAAAAAATCGTGTCGCCTTGTGCTGCACTTTCTCGTGTTCGCGGCTACACGTTTTATCCGCTGGATCCAATAAACTTGCCGCATATTTTAGATGGGGCCTAACTAAGGTGAAATAACATTGCTGTCTAACCTTTTCATCGCATCTACATACAACGCGCTCCATAAAACCGAGCTTTTTAGTTAATCTTGTTTTATAAATACTAATCACGATAGAATTATTAGCTAAATTATTATCAGCATTCCGTACTCGATTAAATCGAGATTATTCAGTTGGTAAGATTTAAATAAATTCACAGCTTACGTAGGCGTTAAAAATCCGTTCGTCTCCCAAATTTTTTTCCTTTTCTCACCATAATATCTCTTCATCATCTTTATCATGGCAAAGCAAGATAAACGTAAATGTTCCTTTAAATGAATCCGGTGGATTAGGAAACACTTGTACATGGTCGTATGCTTGTCACTGTGACTTGTACATCGTACTTTGCAAATGTTGGAATATTAGAAAATTGCCTCCACTTCACAAACGTTTTCATTAATTCCTTCCATTAATTCTATATGGACCAACACTCCTCGTGTATCTCTTCTTCATGTGTTGAACAGTTCAAAAAGTGGTTGGTAGCAGTCGATGGTCATTATGTTTCTCCGCCTTTCTTTTTATCTCTTTCATACGTCTGCACACTTCTGGCAGTCATCCCACGTCTTTCAAAATCTCCTCTTCTTAAGCAATGTTGTGATTACAATGAGGATAACGTTTTAACGCACCCATCTTACAAGTTAGACAGTCTTACATTGTTAGACATGGCCAGATAACAATGTTAACAATCAACAAAAGAACACTTAGTTACTGCGAAGCATAAACAAACTATCCAAACAATATATAATTAAATATACAGATATAAGAGTATATCACTCCTTCAACTTTAGGATAGAAATAAAATAGCTTTCCAGCAAATACAATTTATCAACATTCAACAGATTGTTTTTGTTTCAAGGTTCAATCCAACTGGTATCTTAACATTTCTTCTGAGCCTACTCAGAATATTTGGCACACATTGTTACAAATCCTCTCAGCATCCTCACGGAGTTCTAAAGTGAATTTCGCAGGTGTGTCAATTAATCCGTCAAAGCACCTGGTGATTCCCTACCTCAATTTACTCTCGAACCCTCAGAGATAGGAATGGAAGAAGGTATATTCGAACCATTATCCGTAATTCTTACTCTGAGCTTTCAGATTCGTCTTTTCGTGCTTCAACTTCTGCTCCGCAATAAAATTCCCTCTCTCTAATTATCTGATCCGTAAGCCTCTCCCAAACAACCTTACGTTCCTTAAATGTTCACTGAAATATGTCGTAAGATTTGGCTCTTCCACTATGATTGCCTTTTCCTTTAGGAAGTTTGTGTTTCTAAAGTTAACTTTCATATTCATTTCTTGAAATTTTCTCAAATTTTATCGCCACTTTAGTTTTAGCTGTTTAACAGAATGCTGGAGACTCAAGGATATTCAATGGAATGTATGTAAATCTGATTCCGCATTTGTAACATTCAAGGCAGAAATTTGCATGCTCCAGTAGTATAGGCAGCTTGCGTTTACTCTATGGCTCAGAACCCCCAAAAGACAAATCCTGGCTCATGCCTTAAGGGCTGCTTAATGTGGTATTGCAAGGAACTGAAGAAGCAAAATAGTTGAGGAAGACTTTGGCATCAATGTGGAAAACCCATTTCATTGGAAGCCAGGAGATTTTTGTCATCACAAATAAAAAAAATATTAATTTTTCCGATTTTAAGGCCGCTAGAATCAAATTAACAACCACTTTTGCTCCTTTACGTACTTTAAAAGGTGCGCTTTAGAAATTGTCCTCAATGGAATTCAGATAGTTCTTCCATTTTGCTGTAGGTGGCGGAAGAGGCAAAGCGTTTCTTCTTTTGCTTTCTCGGAGTTCACGTAGCTGTTTACTTGGGGCGCTTCTGTTGCGAGCGGTCGTTTGAATGAGAAATCCATTGGAAGTGTAATGCGTTTCTGTAAAAGATTACAACGAGTAACCATCCAATCGTATGTAGCAGATTCGAGTGAAAACTATTTGCATACATATTGAATGGAGGTTCATATCTACTTAATTACTTGTGTCTTCAGCAAAGGACGAATTCTTCTTTGCATATGAGGTCGGAGTTAGAATACCGTGGAAGACAAAAGCGTTTCCCCGATTGTAATACTGTGGATTAAAAATGATTAAGAATGAAAGACTAAACTGAGACTGTTCGCATCGGATTCATCGCAATACTTTTAAGAGGCAAATCGCCGTTCATTATGTCCACGATCTATTTTACTCGTCTTTTTATTAAAGTTTCCCTTAAAATTCTTTCTCCAATTGCTCGCTTATTGACTTCTTTATCAGGCATTCGGTTTGTCCATTTTATTTTCCTAGCTCTTCTGCAACGCCATTGCTTCTAATATTCTCTTCTCTTTCACTGCTACAGTAAATCTTTCATAGGCATACAGAATGAAATTCTATACACTAAAATAGTTTCGAAAAAAATACAATAAGAATTATTGGCTCTATAATTGCCAACAATTTTCACTGTACTGATCTAGTAATACATTAAAATTGATAGTATTTGTTAAATCACAATGAAATTGATAGAATGAATGATGAAAAAACAATGAAATTGTCCCGATTAACCGATGCTCTATATTATTTATTCTCCATATTATCCGAGTTACATATTTATGTGCCCTTTTCTCTTACATTTGTACCGGCACACCGCTCGAATTTCTTTTGTCCTAACTACACCAGATCAGTATACACAAGTAAACGTCGGCATAATTATCAGGAGATAATCGGAGACGGTAAGTAAGATCTATATCTGGACAACTGAAGTATATATTATTAAGGAAAAGAGAAATATTTCATTTACAAAAGTTCCAAAGTGATTTTTTAATTGTAAATACACGTCGCACAACGGCAAGGCGTGAAAATAGTGCGCATATTTCATAATTGACGCACGCAAGACGACCCTTCCGTATTATCAAAGTTTTCGATTATCCGAAGTGGCCCCGATCCACATTAACTCGGATAATCGAGACGCTGCTGTATTGATATCAACGCCCCAACTAATAGTTAAATATAAAATGGAACTGTGCGCGACCGCATAAGCACTGACGCTCTTTCATACATAACGCTAATTGCCATTCAATCAAGATATAAAGATCAGTTCTAAGCCCAGCTATTTCTTCACATTTCAAATCCAGAATACCTTCGATATAATTCAGTGCCTCGAGACAATATAAATATTGTTGTAAACAAAAAGACGGAAGTTAAATGACTTAAGTGCATGAGTGCCTTAAGGTTATTGAGATTCGTAAGAAATCACGTTTCTTCTCTAGAGAAACTGAGGGACTAGAAAAGACCGGTTTAAACAGCAGCCAATTAGAAGTATCAACCTCCTGGGAATTATTTTCATGTAAAACAATACACTATACTTTTTGTTTTTATTTGGACATTTTGAAAAGGATGTTGAAGCTGATTTTGGTCAAACGAGGAATCCAAGTTGATCAAGGAAGCATGTTCAGAAAAAAAATGCTAGGAGGGTCGAATCTATAGAGGAGTATCAATTTATCTTCTTAGAATAAACAAAGCTTATCGTATAAACATAGGACCTAATTTTTTATTTGAAAAATAAAAAAGGAAATATATAAAAAATATGCTACTACAGAGAATAAAAACAAAAGAGGATTTATAAAGAATATTTTCTCATTGGAGCTATAAATGGGGTTAAGAGACATTACACTAACCTATGAAATCAAATTAACTCATAAGCCGCGTAAAAACTTTTCAAGATGTCTTAGTTTGGGGGCATATTTTTATTATCTTGAGAAAACTTCAATGGTCGAAAGTGTGATTGGGTTTCACCATAAGGAGGAACACGAAAACTTTCTTTGAGAATAATTATCCTGAGTCATGGAAGACATTTTGGGTTTTTTGGGATTAAAACGTGGTTTGCTTGACATTTCTTGCCTGTAATTCAGCAAATATAGATATTTACCTGATTACCCCTCTTCAATGTTGGTTTTGAAGGTAAACCCCCCATTTCAGAGGAGTTTCCATTGACTGCTAATTGTAATACAATTAACTGGCAATCTTATATTATCTTATGGCTGTACTAGATTGCCTCGGGAAGAAATAGATGAAGAAGTGAAAATTGCTGCTAGTGAAGTTAGTAAGGTATGCAGACAGAAAAACTATTTTAAAGTGATTTACAAATACAAATAAATACACTAAACGATAAAGCAAAGAAGTTTAGGATGAAAATATACGTACGAGAAACTAATGAGGTGGAAGGAGGATAAAGTAATGAGGTTTACTAAAGGAAAACAAGCTATCTTAAAAGGGTGAATGGGGGAAAACTAGAACAGGTAGATAATTTATCTCACTTGGACAGAGTTTTCTCTTTGGATGGCAGGTGTATAGTAGATGAGGTTCGAATAAGAGTATCAATGGCCCAGTAAGCTTCCGTGAAGCGAAGGGAACTAATGACTAGAGGTCTCGATAATTAAATCAGGAAAAGATCGGTAAAATCCTTGGTGTGGAGTCTATGGGTGTGAAACGTGACATCGGAAGGAGGACATCAATAGGTTATATGCATTCGAGTTGTGGAGATGGCGAAGAATGGAAAGGGTGAGTTGGGATGCTAGAAAAACAAACACAGTGGTACTAGAGATGGTCGGGAGGAGGGGGGGGTTTAATTTAAGTTATTAAAGGTCGAAATGGGAGGGCCTAAAGTAGAGGGAAGAGAGATTGCTGAATAATGTGATTGAGGGTAGAATACAAGGGAAAAGAAGAGGGGAAAATAAAGGCAAAGCTATTAGATGACATAAAGAGTGGGGTAAGATACCAAGAAACTAAAGAAATGGTGCTAAATAGGGAACATTAGGGCACATGAACCTACCGAATGGTAGAACACTTATGTACGTACAAAATTGCATATCAATCGGAAGTGTGTGTAGAGGACGATGGCCCCTCCTCATCTGCATGTCTGCAGTTGGAGACTAATGTCACCCATGGCGCATCATGTATTCCTCTGGCGGGGTTGTGGCGCCATCCAGGGGCGGCGGCGGGCGTCTCAACTTGGAGTCGTCTGTGGAAGACGCCGAGGCATTCGGGGGTCGTGAGCCAAGTAGGAAATGGGGCCCGAGTCAACGATCCCTCCAACTTCCCCATCGAACGCGGAATTGCAGATTTCCTTGGGAAATTCCCTTCCTTCCCCATCTTTGGGATGGAAATGAATTGTGCTGAAATTAACAAATTAAACGAGCTCCTCTCCTTCACTTTAGATACGCCTCAGCGGCCTCCTTAGTCTGCTAAATTATAGCCATTTACTACTCACGCATTCTGAAATATTAAATGTAGGTAATGTCAAATCCTTTTCCAAATTTATGTACTTCTAGCATTCGTGTAAATATTTAACAGTTAAAGTTAATATCCGTGCGGTTGGCACTTGCGGTACTATTTGCGTGTATCAGAAAAACGTCGTAGCAATCCTCAGCCACTCCATGGCCTTTTTTTGGAAACCACTGACTTACATATTTGGTGGTATTCCGTGAGAATTGCATACCATCAGATGGATCAGAGGGGGTTTAAGGTCTTTATGAAGGCGAGATTGAGACTAAAAAGACTCTTATTTCATCCAACCTGTCGTCATTTAATTAATGAATACACAAATAAATTTGTGAATAGAAATAGAGAGGAAAATTTAAAGAGAATTGTGGATGTAAAACACCTAAGTAATGTCTTAGGAAAAAGTATCCACAGCAGGAAAATAAACAAGGGAGTGCGAAAAACCTGCGCAATCCCAGGGGTAAAAATAATGATGCTAAAAGATGTGAAGGGAACTGTATAATATGGATATCACAAGAGCAATACCGTAATCGATACAGAAATAATCATAATGATAGTAATATCTGTAAAAATACAACAGTTTATGTATAGTAAACGAAAAGAATAAAACTTACGAAGGAATTAGTATTTAAACACAAAAATCTGAAAATTAGAATTGTTTAAAATTGAAAAGTTATAATGTTCAGTAGAAAAATTACTTAAGAAGTATTAAAAATATTTAAAATAGTGAAAGCAAATCATATTCAATGGTATAGTGAATTTGAAAAGATTGAAAATAAAGGAAAAGTTATGGTAATTATACATGGAAACTTTTGAAACAAAAGAGAGTATAAAATATTTCAGGGCTAGTGTAGATAAATGTTGGTCAGCGCAGCATGGAAAGACTGCCGACCTCATGTTGATCCGTGCTGAGGAGGATGCGGGTATCTGGGTGCAGGTTGTGGGAACCTAGTCGCTCCTGAAATGCAAAAAAACATTTGAAGGGGCCCCCGTCTGCACCTATATCCACTAATAGAAAAAGGGAACTCCTCAGGGCAACTCTTATTCGCGAGCGGAGTGACACGCCTCTTTCGCATTAAAAACTAATTAATATTTAATCAAATATGCAGTTGAAAGTCACAACCCGTACTGCATTCAAGGATCCAGGGAAGCTAAAGTGAAAGGATTTGGAAAAAACCGGAATACTGTACGAAAATTTTGGAATTAAACGTCCTGGGAGAAAGTTATTCACAACATTTTAAAATAATTAAGAGAATAAGGTTCTTATTATCCATACTTATTGCGGTTATACCTACGTTAAAAATGAAATTACCACTTGCGCAAGTTCAGTGAAGAATTTCCGTTGGCGAAAGATAGGCCTAGAGGACTTCTCACTCGGGTTCGGCAACATAAGGCATATGCGGAACATATTTTGATAATAGGTGGCAAAGAGACCTGCAGACTATAGTGCATTTTTTTGATTAATTCTTTTGATTTCTGTTGGATCAGTAGTGGGATCTAATCTAAATCAGTTCAGGCGTCATTAAAAAACACAAAAAATGAAAAAAGAGCATTGCAATGTGTGCTATCGTTCGTTAGTTTTCGATGTCCGTCGGTTTTCGATACCGTCGAAAGGTATGAATTGGTGATTTATATAATGAAATAAAAATCCTATGGTAACTTCAGAGTCACGCCTGAGACAGTATCTTTCATTGGGGAAGCAGTTCACCCTCCGATTACCAAAAGCGTGGTTTATTGACTGCGGATAATGGCGCTAACAGAATATTGTTTTCTTTGCTGGATATACAAACGTATCATTTTCTCTTCATTTATTTCTTTGGAGGGTTGTAGAATATTAATACAAAATTTTGTGACGCCGTGGTGAGAATAACAAAACACAACCAAAAACATACTGTTACCCAGCTATATATTTTACCACGAATATCCGATTTATCAAGGGAATATAGTCGCCATTAATAGTTATTTTTGAGGTGAACTCTTCATTTATTTGTTAAAATAATCAAGATGTTTATCTTAAGTACTCTTGAAACTTTTGAAGAGTTCTCACTCTTTAAGTACTCTTGAAAATTAATCGAAATGGAATGTTTTGTTATTGCTGAAGTGATAATAATGTCCTTGCAACGCTGCTTGCTAAATTTATAAATTTAAAATTCGCAACTTTAATCTCTGTAACGACAAACAAATTAACGTGTAAAGATACCTATTATTTTCTAATGCAATTGTTATGCAATGCTGGTTATATTACGAAACATTTTTAAATAGTAATATAATAATAGTTTTATTATTACTTTTCAGTACAGTAAAATACGATTAAGACATAACAAAGTTTACGTTTCACAAAATATTAAAGTATAAATAAGGTGTTAAACAAAGTTAAAACCTTTCCAGTTTTTCATTAAAAGTTTGAAATAAGGAAATTCAGCCGAAGTAGGCTCATCAAGACAACGTTAACAACATAAAGATAAATAATTGCTTTGTTTTTCCAAAGATGGTAATACTGTCGTTCATTCTTCGTCAAGTAAATACGTATCGATAGTGATTAATAAATTATTTTGTTTCCGAGCAGGTGCTCTGACTTCTAAGCTACCTCGACAGAACGATCTCACATTTAGTTTCATGTGCTATGAAATGGAAGGAGTGATCGTTCTGTCGTGGTAGCTTAGAGGCCAGAGCTGAAAGTGGGGGAACCGGGTTCGATTCCCGCCTACAGCAGACTTATTCTCCTTCATTTCTTAGTATAAATTCGAGCATGTATATCATGCGTTCCTCCATTGCTTATACTTCTTTTCTTCTTAACCTAGCCATGAAAATAGTTTTAGGAAACTCCGCCTATTTTCTGATTTAACGAAACTAATTTGAATTTCGAAAATTCCATATAATTTATTTTTTTCCAATAACGATGAAAAGATCTTGTAACGATACGATAGATTTAATGTTTAGTTTAACCCGAAATTTTGGAGAATTAAGTTCATTTCATGTTTAAATAAGATCTAAATTATATCTTAAATTTCTTGAGCTACGTTATTTTTCCGCATTTTTTTCTAATCGCACTTTCATTGATATATTCTCCAGAATTTATTTCCCCTTAAGCAGGCTTAATAAAATTTCAAATTGTGCAAATGATGATACACATTGCTTTAAGGAAATGTGAAAATCAAATTTGTTTAGGTTTTCCATGGTAAAGTGAAAGAATTATAGAAATTTGTTACCCCTGTAAAACCACTAACCCTCAAAACAAATGAATTTATTCGAACGGAAAAAATCGAATAAATGCCAAAACAATCGAATAATTATTCGATTTTATTTTTCAATCGATTGTCCCATCTGTACTTGTAACGCATTGCTTTTATTCTTTCTTAAATACTTTTAGCTATAAAGTTTGATTAATTTTTATCATCGACCTCCAACCGACTCTCAAACTCGGATCGACTCCTAATAACGTTATTAAGATCCCTAGAGGTCGATATCAGTATAGTAAGAAAAGCAGTGAATCACACGTGGAAACACAGAGTTGAGAGAGACTGAATTCTCAAGAAACTCGAGGGAGATAATTGAGTGTCTCCTAGTTTACAGATAAGTCCAATAATATAACTACCAATCAAAGAGAAGTAGCTTTAATAGAGTCATCTTTGGTTTGTCTCCCCCTTCCCTCTCCCTGAAAGACGTAATATTTCTTGCTCACCCTCCTCATCTGTCAGGATACATTTAATAGACTCTAGTTGCTCATTGCTGAAATTGTATTTTTAAGGACTACTTAAAGGCGCCTCCTTAGGCAGTTGTTATAGGACGATCTTATCACGTGCTCAAGCAAAAGTGCGTTTGGGCGGAACGGAAATGAATGAATAATACGAAAGCCACCGAATCATATAATCTAGACAGTGTAAACCTTATCATCTTACCTGTATAATCCAAGCTAATTCTAAATATTTCTTGATTCAAAAACTGTTAAGAATGGATTGAAATGATACTTTTGGGTGCAGAGAGCCAAATTATAACTTTCAATAGAAATTAAGTTTAGATATTCTTTCCAAAGGATGGAAGAAGAATTTCTGGAAGGGCATCAGTAGTTGAAGAGGTTATTTAACCTTAAAAGTCAATTGTTTTCCTGATACGTTCTATCAATCAGAGGAGGATTGCGATTTATTTTGGTGCGAACCTCAAAGAATTTCGGTAGAAACATTATCCGAGTGCCTCTTTGAAGGCCGGTGAGGAATTCCTCTGCATTTCACGTGTTTCTGTTGGTCTCCATCTCAGCCAATTCCGAAAAGAATCGAAACAAGGCGCCTTCGATTTGGGACAATGGATCGAAAGAGAGGTGCGACCCTTGAAAGGGGAGGGAATCCCGAAAAGAATGGATTCCCATGGAAATGGGAAATCTTCGGTGCGTGACTTGGGTGGCGATGTCCACGCGAAACGACGGGCGTCGAAGTCTCCGGGATCGCCGCATTCCTCGACAGCACTCCGCGGCGTTTATTCATTTCGGACGTCTCTCTTTTGCACACCTCGGATGCCTTGAGGCTTCCTCCGAGTGCTAACTTCGTCCTAAATGGAAAGTTTAACAAAGGAAATCTTTTTAAGTAAATGCTCGAATTTTAAGTGAAGGAAAGTGTGTGCTACGGGTAGTCCTGCTATTTGCTGGACCGTTTTCTCTTCGCCGTTATGCACAACTCCTTTGCTTTGTTTTCATTTAACTGTCATCTCAGAAGAAAAAAAGAAAATTAAATGAGAAAACTCGCGCATTTTTCTCTCTACCAGTAATTTTTGACTTCTTCACACCTTTATTCCCTTGGATTTGGAATAAAAAAAAACTTAAAGATGACCTCAGGATTAAAATGGACTCATTAGTCAACAACCTGAGAGCCATGGCTGGATTCCATTATTGATTGGCTTTCGCATTTACTTACCTTTTCATTTTTTTATTCTTGTGTGTATGGCAAAATCGTCTCATAATTCCGGCCTCGCAGATTTTCATTAAAATAGGTAATTGGATAGGCTTGCAGACAAGAATAGCGAATTTTCCCCAAAATTGGGTTTCGTGAGCTATAGTTTTCCTGGAAAATGGCCTTCAAGTATTACAACGAGCTCATAATTGTGAATGTAGAGCAGCGATTAAAGATCCACAGCCATAAAGAATGATGTTAATGAGTTGCTGATTTTTTGGAGTTTCGGGCCCATCAAACAGACATCAGAAAATTAGAATATGTGACCCAGATATGGGTTCGAGCCCAGAAAATCCAGTATTCCCGGTTTCTCTCATAAGAATGCATCGTGCCGATTCTCAAAAATTTTGTTTTTTTTAAACTTTTGTTAAACTTCTTGTAAAGATATAACATCCTAACCCAATTTATCGTTAAAGGACGTGATGCGGTAACGTTAACAGTAAGGACATTTCCCAAGAGAGTCCTGGATTTGACGCCAGACCGTTATGAACGTCCCTCATAAGAAATACATCGTAGTTTTATTTTAATTTTTTATGTCTTTCCCGAAAGGATACGCGCCTGTCACTCGAACTTTAGCTCGAGGATGTGACTTAGCAATTTAAATGGCATTGATGATTACATTAAACACTCTTTTTGCAAGACGGGCGCGGTAAAATGTCGTCAAAAGGGTACAATATCAGATTACGAGTAACTAGATACGAAAAAAACAATCAAATAATGTGGATTTAATCTTTAGTTTGGCATAATGGCATTTGCCAGTTGTTAACATGCATTATAGCAATCTAATGTTGAATATTATTCGGAAAATGAATTTGAGATAACGCAACGCAAAATATCATGCTTAACATAAAAATGGAAAACTTCCGGTGGTGTCCTGATGACAGGTAACACCTTTACGTAGAAACATAAACATAAAGTTGCTTTGTTAAAATATATTGAAAGTGTTCGTCTTCAATTCAACCATGAGCTAAGTAAGAAGCCCAAGTAATGGTCATATTGATAGGAATGTTCATACAACCTCCGAAAGCCATTATTTCTCAATTCAAGTAATTACCAAGTCGACTTGATTACTTGAAACGCTAAATTCTGATTCATCTGTAAATATTCTTCGAGAAAACGAAGAGCCATGAATGCGACTTGGACTTAGTGATTCAAAGAGGAACAGAAGAAAGAGCGCAATTATTAACGTCCTTTGGTAAATATCGGCTCACAATGTAAATATCTAAATTTGTTTGGTCTAAGGAATTAGCACAACGAGGCATTCCTAAAAGCATATCCCATCGTTAGATGGACATTAAAATGTAAATTTTAATCTCGAGAGTTGGAATCTCCTCCGCTGGAACAGCGGTTCTTTCCCTCAATCCCCATTTAGAGTCGCTCCGCTAACCGACATATCTTCTATTCACCCTCGAAAGGGACAACGAAAGAACCTCCAACTCCGCGTATCGCTAATAAGAATCTTTCCTTCTTTTTCAACGCTTTCGCCGCAGGATGTGTTTATTTTATCTCACCGAGTTTTTTCTCGCGCTTCCGAAGCGTTTGACACATTGAGAGCCAAAGAGGCTTCCAATGGATGGACGTCTCAGTCCATCTAGTTCTAGCCAAATCTAGTTTGTATAAGTGGAAGCTATCTATGGAAAATAGCGCGATTCTAATGAGTTTGTTTGTAGTAGTAGTAATTTCACAAGTGCTTCGACAGCGAAGATCATTTCGTACGTGAGCCCCCACCAGAAATCGAATCTGGGATCGCTTTCACCGAAGTTGAACGCGTTACCTACATGGCTGTCCGGAGACCCGATTTGTCTGTGTATGCTGAACGAAGATTATGTGAGACTATATAATAGAAGTATACCATCAGAAGTATAGCCATTGTTGCTTTAAAAAATTCCAGTTTTAAGATGTAGAAATTATAAAAATCTAATAAATTCTAATTAATTCTAAATAAAATCTAATGTAAAATTTAGATTCGAAAAACAGTAATCTATAATGTTCACATGAGAGGCACCAACCAACATGGATTAACATGGATAGAGCAACCAACCGGAAATTGGGAGACTCGGGTTCGAGTCCCAGTTCAGTCAGACTTTTTTCATGTCCGTTTCTCCTTTGCAATTTTTCTAGGTACACGCCTTACCGTGCCAAGTTACCAAAACCCTTTTCCTTGTGTGTTATCCTTACAGGGGGGTTCTCCTTCCACCTTGGTAGCCTAATTTTTATATTTTACATGAAAATACCATCATAAATAGTTTAAAAATTTAATCGGTTACTAAAGCAAATTTAAATGAAAAATTTGAGGCTGCAAAGTTTAAGGGGCCCTGCTATCATTCCTTAATGAATAAAATATTGTTCATTTTTCTTTTGGTACATGATGGAAAAATGCATCTTTCATTTACTTTTTTTCAGCTTTGTCCATGGTTGTGATAATATGAGAGCTGCTGAGATATGAAAAAAGCTAAAATAATGGAATTTATTAAGGTTTCTCCTCATGAAATGCTACGAAAAGTCATTGTGGTTCATCTGAGAGGAGTAGTTCCACCTATAGATTTCTGTCTCAGTGAGGAAAGCATGGGCAAACTACCTCACTCCTCATTTTGCTTAGTAAGCCTTATTTCCCTGTCCTAGCTCCTGGCAGCTAATGGTAGAGGGAATGAGGTTCCAACGGCCCTTCGGGTTGAGCAGGATATACACGTCCTTCCATAAAAATCTATAAAAGTGTATTGCTTGGTGCATAAGATTGAGGAGAGAGAAAATTCGAGGTTCACCTCTTCCCCTGCTTTGCCCGGTACTCGTGGCAACAGCGCATTGTGTAGCATTTCACGGACACTTTCGGCATATCTAAATAGGTCATAGTTTTATAATTTGAAAGGGCAGTAGATATAAGTTAAAAATGAGTATTTTCTATATATGTTATAGGGTATGCTCAAACAGAAGTGAATGAATTGATTTATGAAGCATTCTCCGAATTGACTTCCTTGAAGTTCTTCGGAGTAAATTCGCGGGGAAGTAGACAATGTAATATTTATTCAAACTGTTTCGAGGTATATTTTCTCCGAGTTGTAAATGAAGCGAAGATATCACAGTTCAGTTTAAAATTGTTTTTGAAGCTCTCTCAAGCGTAACTTCACTTTGAATAACGTACAAATATTCCAGCTTCTGATATGAATATTCTCAGCAGCGGAAGAAAATAAAAAATAATGGGTGAAGTCGAAAACGGTTGTCTTCCTTTCCCTACATTTCGAGCGGCGGTGTCGCACCTTACAGCCAAATTCCTCGGGGAGAAAAGGAGGCGAATAGCTAGCACATTTCTCAGAGGTCATGGTAGCGGAAAACTCGGAAAATTCCTAAATGTATTTATGAATTTTGTCTTCATTTCATTGTTCACAAATGGAGGAATTCAGTACCAGCAACTCAGCAGCAGCAATAGCTTCAGTTGAATCAGCGAATATTTTTTCTTATTTTCTGGTGAATTTTAGGACTTGCGGAATTTCAAAGTGAGAGAAGTGGAATGTTTCCAAACCACTTTAATTGAAACTTAATTGAAAATTAATTTTGATTAAGATAAAAATGATGTCATAATAATAGAATTAGAAATGCAACCAGTGACAGAAATAGCAGTAAATTAGAAGAAAAGATGGAAAGAACATGTTGAGTGCATGCCTCTAGAAAGGATTACCGAAACGGTTTTGGAGTAAAAGCATTTAGTGGAAAGAAGTATTGGGAGACCGAGATTACCGTAGTGAAGCTGAAACAGACAACATGACTAAACTTGGAAAGCAAGACGATAATGATAAAAATAAAGCCGTTTTAATCGGGACAGTCACGTCTTCGGTCCTTCCATCCCGTCCGTGTTGTAAATATAGAATTTTACTTTTTCTTGTTGGAGCCTTCGCAAGAGATTGCGGTTTTTTATGATACTCCATAGTAAAATGCAGAAAATTCTTGAAATCAATCAAAGTATTGAAAAATCTCGGTAACGGATAAACTAAGAGTTCAGTTACATAGTCGAATTGAAATGTAATAAATTACCAAACATTTTCGTGGTACATTTCGTGACCACAAAGATTGCTAACTCTCACGAAATCTTTGTTGAGGTTGCGGTGAAAAACATCTTTCAAAAATGATTCTATATCTCCTTTAAAATTTAAGAATTCCCTATGCTATACGGTTCATTTGGAACTAGGGATGCTCTCTCTCTGGTTAAGATAATATTTCCATCAACAAAATGAATTCTTTCAAATAGTATAATAGACTGAAGTAATGAGAACATCCCTCAAGAAAGATCGAGCGAAATAATTGGCAATTGAGGGGAAGTGTTAGATTGTATATGGTCCGCATAATCCCATGATGCATTGGTATTCTTGAAACGTTATTTAGATTATATTAGTCTTAGTAGATTTCCTTCGTTTTATTCAAGTTCAATGAAATATTATCGGCCACGAAAACGATAACCTGCGCAGGAGTGGCTCATGAAGTCCATTTTCCCGATATCTCTCTACCTCGCATCCGGACCGTCTTGCATTAGAGAAGGCATTTATTTTTATTTTCCTCCATATCTTTCCATGGAATTCACGAACATAGAAAACCCCTTCTAGAACGGGACAACCGGTTGTGCTCGGAAACACTGAAAGAAAAATTCATTCATACTTGCTTATCTCGGAAGGAGTGTCCAGAGGAAGTCCGTGGGAAAGTTTTAGAGCCACTCCTTGAAAGAAAGGAGAACCCTAATGGAGAGAACCTGATGGGTGATAGCAGAGGGAAATTATTGTGAGCACTGCTATCGGGAGTAAATTCTCTTTCCTATCGCCGAAAAGAATTGATAGAGAGCGGTCGCTGTGTACAGGTGGAAACCTTTATCCATGTCAACCACGTAAGCCTCTCAACCAACCCACACCTCTATCAAAAGAGGTTTCTCTTATCGACTAATGCCTCAATTTTACTGTTTTCCACTTTGCTTTGGATGCTAATGTTGAGAAGGAGTTGTAACTTATCAATTGCCTTAACAATGCATAACAAGTCAATACGTTAGCTATAATATTCACCATAAAATGGTCTCAGAAGTATTATGAACATCCTCGGAAAAACAGTATTAAAGTTGACTGCGTTATGTTGGTATAAAAAGGGCAAAAAATGTCGACTAATCACCAAAATTTAAAACGTTAATTTTCATTAAGATTGATTATCCTTATAAGTAAGTAAATATAGTATCCAGGATTGTCTGCTTGGTAGAAACCTCATCCCCTCTACCATTCACTATCAAGAGCTACGAATGGGGAATAAGGCCTCCCAGGCAAAATGAGGAGTGAGGTAATTTCCCCTTACTTTCTTAACTAAGATAGAATGGGATGGAGAAATTGAAAGAGAAAAAGTCTGCCGCAGCCGGGAATCGAACCCGGGTCCCCCACTTTCCGGGCGGGTGCTCTGTCCTCGAAGCTACCACGACAGAAAGTGGGGGACCCGGGTTCGATTCCCGGCTGCGGCAGACTTTTTCTCTTTCAATTTCTCCATCTAAATTCAAAGCATGTGAGCCATGCGTTTCTCGTCGCTTTTCTAAGATAGAATGCTATGAGCGGAACAGGTCCATGTAACAAGTGAAGCACTATGACTCTACGAATAACACTTTTCGTAACATTGAATAAGGAGAAACCTTAATTAATGCCATTACTCAGAATAACTCATACCTCAGTAGCTTTCATATCATTATAGCCCTGAACAAGGCTGAGTTACATTTTTTATTTCCTGTGACACAAAACAAATAAAATAGGTTACATTCATCAAGGTATGGTAGCAGAATGTTCAAGGTGGAGAGAAGGGAAATTAGATTTAGTTCTTTATCTCTTTCATTCTTCTATATGGAGTCGAAATAAAAGTGGAACGTTTACCCTAACAGTTCATATCAGTCAACCCAAATATGAAAGAGGAGAAAATATTTTTGCTCGTTTCATGGACTCGAATACCCCTTGTTTTAGGCAATCCTCACGAATGGAATGTTAATTTGGAATTTATTTCCGCATCTCTTCTCATCCATCATTTTTCAAACTGCCAAATGTGCATTTTATTTTAAACTAGTTGTGTTCCATTGTGGCGGTTTCTAACATTTAATTTGGAAACTATGTTGGCATTCGTATCGGTTCATAATGGTTCTAATTCTTGGTATTATTTTGGGAATTTAATTTTCAGTTTTGCAAGTTTTTTCTCCTTCCATCCAAAAAGGATCCTTAGAAAAGTGATCTTTCATCGTCAAAGATTGTTGCAATTATTAGAATGGTATTTCCAGAACGAACTGCACTTGAGTTTTCAATGGATTTGTCAGGTATTCGCGTCTTTCATTTATTTGGTTTGCAGAAATCGTCACTTTCTTGTCATAGCTCAATAGCTAATCCGTAACGTTTTCGTTAAAATTCTCATCTGTGGTACATAAACTGCTCCGTTCATCCCTCTCGATTACGCTCTCTTAGTGTCGATGTTCGAATAGAAAAGGTTGTCAATTATCCAAAGCAGAATTTCCCGATTATCCTATCCGAGAATGAATGATTTAATTTGTTCCAGTCGCTAATACTGTATAACTGTTAGCAAGGAAATTTAAAAGGGAATTACTTTTGAACATTTTCTGTTATACTCTTTCTTCGAAGTAAAAGATGTGTGTTGTAAAAAATTCATGTAATTCATTTTCAAATTCATGCATTCTTCAATGGATAAAAAAAGAAAAGCTCTGATAACTAGATATTTACATTCAGAATAAAATTTCTTCTACAAATGCTGTTTTAAATCTTTGGTAAATTAGTGTAAATGAGATGTGAAGAACTTGATGATTTAGAGAAGCAGTTCCCTTCTTTTGTTCCTGAACTCCCATTGGTTTTTAAGCGATGTATCCCGTACCTCGTACTTTCCATTGTAAGAAATAAATATCTAAATATTGTCAAATATCTGCATGGAATAGCATGTTAATTTTTTTCTAAAGAGTACCAGCATGGAATAATTTGGGCATACGTGAAACTACAACTTTTGAAATAATAAAATAGCATAATATAATTATTTATATAATATTCACCTCCTGGGAAAGCGTCAGGGGTACCCTGATTCGGAACCCCTGATTTTGGGCAACTCAAATCTGTGACTTCCATTCCACTCTTTCCACATTATAAAAGAAAAGAATTATTGATTTTTCCATAAACCCCTGCGATGATCTTCCCATAAAACCCTTTCTCTTGCTCACATTGAAATGTTATTCCACTATGGCAACTAATTGATTTTCTTATGCTGGTATTAAGCTCTTACTTCAATTTTGCCTTTCGCTTGCTGCGCTACGGGATCCAGTGATTCCTTGTCAATTCTCCTCTTTAGACCAAAATTTCTCCGATTTTAGAATTTACCTCAATGTCAGTTATTACTCTGGTCTTTAATACATTAACTTATCATTACGTTTTGCCGTAAAGTAGTAAAGCCAAAATGAACGAAAGTTCAGATGATTTTGAGCCATTTCTCGGCAGGATCAGCTGCCGTTAGAAAATGGAAAGGAAATTCGATTTATGAATTCCATCCGTTTTGAATTTCCCAGCCTCCTCTGAGAGCAGCTTTTACGACTCACGGACTCGGAACTCCTCATCGCCAGAAAAAAGGGGCTTACACACTCATTTGAGAAATCTCTCAAGTATGTCCGAAAAATGCCTCTTCCGTCTCGTGGTCGTTATATATTCTGGCTTCGAGAGGCGTTGAGTGAGTGCCTGGCGCCCGGCTGATGCATCACCCGCCCCACTTACATCAGGAGAATTCCTCAGCCCGGGCGACGCCGTCCCTCACTCGATAAGAAACCTCTTCCTTTACTTAGGCCGTTTGCCCCTCAAGATTCGCTTTTATTTCCATCTTTCTTTTCATTTTACGACCTCTTTATCGTGAGTGCCATGAAAAAGAGAGGAGCGTCAGCTGAAATCAACTGTTACCATTCCAGCGGTCCTTAGCTGCCTTTCTTGTCAGACTCAGCTAGTTGAAAACATTGCGAATAATTAAACACATTTATCCAATAGATCAAATCTTCGCAGTAATGACTTCGTGTAAAGACCCTGACAGAGTATTTTATCCACAGGAAGTGGATAAATCCAGAAGTCTTTTATTTGAATACAATAACATTTCCATGGTAAAATACAATTTATTTAATTTATGAAAGTTTTGCGAGTGCGAAATCGAAAATTTGAGGCGAAAATATGAAAAAGGAAGAGCAAAAAGAATTTAGAATCAACAGCTTGGGCCTTGACTTCGTGGTAGGATTCCATGAAGGAACAAGAAAGAGTAAAAAGAATTACCAATAACAAACGACCATAGTTGTTTCCGATAAATATCGTGTAAATATGTTTCCATGGATCAGGTCCATGATGACTCTATGTGTCGAAACCATGGTCGCATACAATAAGTATTGTGGGAAGAGTCTTGACTGTAACTCGTTCCTTTTAAAATATCTGATTGGTATCTCCTATCATCCCCGCTTCTCCTAAAATGGGACTTATTCACGGTGAACATTCCGTTCTTCGCCGGCTGACGCCTTCGTGCCAGTAAATGTTGACTCCCACCGCGAATCGAACCCGGTACCGCTTTCGCCGTAAGCGAACGCGCTGCCCACTTGGCCATCCGGAGGCCTAATTTTCTTCTAAAGAATTTCATCTCGGGCACGCAATGACAGTACACGCACCGTTATGTGCGTTGACTTCCTACTATTCTGGGACCCTATTGTAACCTATTAGATCTCCCATTTCTTATTTTACCATAAGTTACGAAGGCCATATTTTTATACCTAAATACATCAAACTCATGGAAAAAGTATTTAAACAGAATTAGTAGAAGTAAAATTTTGATTTGCATCGTTCTAAAATTAAGTAGATGGCAGCAATATTAGATTTGTTGAAAAGAACCCCTTAATCCTTAATGGCGTAGATGTGCAGGACACTAAGGCAGACGTGGCCAAGGTGTCTGCTATTATGAATCTGGTTTACGATTTATTTAACCTTAAAACGTAATAAAACTAACCGTCATCTTCCATAAAAACTCGTTCTGTCAACAACTCGGTATTTCAAAATCGCCAAACACAAATATTCATAATATTTATAATCACTGGAGTTTAAGTTCGCGGATTTCAGTAATTCTGCCTCGCAATTCGTGGCAACCCAATGAATCGTAAGTTTTTGAGGGCGTTCATGAAAATTATGCCTTCGGAAAATTTAGAAAGAAAAGAAGTTATTTCGATTTATATCTGACAAGTTTTGAGTCATTTATCGAAAAATTCCCTTACCGATGCTTCAGATATGGAGAGGTGTGCAAATAGGGAGAGATCTACGCACGAATATCTTTAAAACTTATTTTTCCGCTATCGATACACTGTCATAATAAAAGATATTTTACTCTGTTATTTCCGTAATGGCTGTAAAATCTGAAGCAGGGTTAGAGCACAGATGTGGAGATATAGAATTGGATATTTTGAATGTTTGAACATTTATCATCCAATAAAAGTAAAGTGACACAATGATTCGAGCAAGTTAATTCATTGCAAACCAAAGTTTACGATAAATTCAATTTAAATTGTTTTTGCGCAAATAATGTGCTTTTATCCCAAGGAAGAATGGACTTGAAAAAAGTCTGACGGGACCGGGAAGTTTTTTCAAGTCCATTCTTCCTTGGGATTTTTCCTGGGTGCGCACCATCTTGCGCAAAATCACCCGTTTTCCTGTGAATGTACTTTTATTTTAAACATTTGCAATGAATTATCTTGTATGTGTCATCCATTATCTATTTTTGTATTATCTTGCATTTCGAAGAAATATACTAATAAGAAAAGATCTAGTGTTTTCCCAGTGTATATGCTGCAGGAATATACTAATATTTATGATTGTGACTGCTCGAATTATGATTACTTATAAAGATCTTTCCCAAACGCATATATATATTGAGAAGTGGCTATGAATCTTTCTCCTCCCGTCATTCACATAACTCGTTCCCATCCTTCGTGATCAATTCTTGATGGGATACACTGCAGGCACTCACTGGAACTTGCCTGTGGGTGGATGACCTTAGCTGCGCGTCGCTTTAATGCCGTAATAATAAATTCTCCGGGTTTGCAGCGGAGCGTGGGTAGGGGTGGTTATGGCTCATCCCACGAGATGCCACCGCTGTCTCGCTAATTACATCTCACGTGAAGTTTTAAAGCCTCGGCACCTTCGCGATGCAGAAGTGCAAGGGTGCGGCAAGCGCCACTGCACGGCCAAGCTCCCTCTCGCGCTTGTCACTTAGTCTTGTGTGGATGCACTGTCTTACAGTTATAGGGAAACCGTTGCTTTATCTACGAAGAACCGTGTCTTTAGAATGTTCAGCGGCTTCAGAACTCGACTATTAATACCATAGTACTGCTTATATATATAGAGAGAGACCGATGTAAGTTTCGATTGAGTTATCTATGAGAGTTTAGCTTTGGCATCCGTGAAGAAGCGTGTGATTTATATTGCTCACAATATATAGGGAATATTGCTCCCCAGGCAATTATTGTATGCTAACCTTTCAGCCATTACTGGATTGTAGGAGAAGGATATGCTGTTAATGAATTAGAGATTTAGAAACACTCCGAAAAGCCATGCGTCGGAAGATGGACAAGAACAAACGGGAAGTTCCGGATTACCGATTTTTATATACCTTCATATATATTTATAAATATGAAGGTATATAAAAATCAAATGGTAAAAACGCGACCATTCTCCTTTCGCTTTCAATTCCTTTTTTGGAAACCCTAGATGATGGAAGTCCGAAATGCGCATAGGGTGAATCCTAAAAATCGGATTCCTTTTTGTTCTCGAAACAGGAGTACCATCTGCCGAAGTACGGCCTTAAGAGCGTTTTTTAACCTGTAATTACAAGGTTGTAATGAAGCAAAATTACATAAATAAACTTCAAATTCAATTTGCTCGCTATTTTCCATTTTTTAAAATGCAAGGTCATCTTCTTCAGTTCATTGCTCGCCTTTTTATAGGAATCAAACTTTAGTTTTATATATTATTTATTGTTCTTGAAATCAATACAGAATAGGCGGATAATTCAGGCATGTGTGCATAACTTGAAAGAGAACTCCCTCTATCTTGTCATGTGGAAAAACTATTCTTTTTTCCGCATGACAGCGATATTTCGTTTCCATTAGTCTCTGCACTAAAATATCAGCAACTGTCACTGAAAACAAAAACAAACGGTCAGTTAAGCCAATGGGGAACAGAGATAAGCAGAAGTACGGTGGAGGTGTTGTGACTCAGACTATGAGAACAGGAAGAAAATACAAAAGTCCTTATATCATTGCCTAATGTTTGTATAAACGCACTGGAACTTTGTCGAACAGTGTATGGATAGATTTATACAAATGAGCAGGAAACGAAAAAATAAAGACTTTATTTGCAATTATAGTTAAAAAAAGAGTTCCACCAAATTGAATAGAAGAAAATCCAAGTATTATGTACACTTCCTTCAGTGAACACTCGTATTGCACAACGTTAGGGACGGAGGCCTTTCAAAGTAGCTGTTAATGCGTAGATAATACGCACAGAGTCTTTATTGTTCTATAAAATTTACGTCCAGAGAAGAGGGTGATCAAAAAATCACGGTGGTAAATGGAAAGAATCTGATTTAGGAAGAAGTTATCTTTTATTTGCCATCTTCTGTTTGCTTGTAGATTTTAGCGGCATATTTTAGTTTCTGTTATTTCTGCAGCAGCTTCAATCTTTCTAAAGATATTTTGGCATAACTGAAGCAATAGTAGAGGTTAAGTATATTAACCTATTCCTAAATGTATCGTAATGACTGATTTCTTGAACGACTTCGTTGGAGCTCGTTTGGTGATGGAGAGCGAAAATTTCGGACCATACAAACTTGTAGCTCACACGCGATAGATAGGCGTACCACTGCCTAGTCACACTGAATCCGCCGTTGGCTTTTTCGTCATATTCGGGGGCTAAGCAGTCTCTGCCCCAGACCTTGAGGCGCGGATTCTCAGAATTATTTATGCCAGGAGCCGTCTTCGGACGTCCAAATGTAAATGAAACCATTAATAAGCGCCTTACGAAATACATCGCCCGTTTAGTGACTCAATACACACCGCCTGTGTCACGTCCCCTTGTCCGACTTCTGTCGTAGGAGATGCCTCCTCATTGTCCAACCGAAATTTATTTTGATTCAGTAATTCGCAGGCCGAGATGTGTTTTCCGCTCTTCTGAGGACGCCTTGCATTTCCCGTAATACATCGCTTATGGATGCTTATTCAGAAGTCGTCCCCTTCACTTTTCACACTCTAGGTCATGATAGGAAGTCCTAAATGCCCAGAATTCTTTTCGTCTTCATCGTGTTTTCAATTAGGAATATAACAACGCCTCTTTGCGCTTGAGAGGTGACACAGTCCTTGTTCATGTACTTTCGTGTTATAGTGATACCTCGGCTAACGAGGTAAATTCATTTCGGAACCACATTCGCTAGCCGATATCTTCGTTAGCCGAACCGTGATGTTATCGGGTGTCTTTCTGTCTTGAACTGTCCCTTTGAGTTGGTGGGTGTCCCGAATGTGGTGTGGTCAGGTCATTTCTTTGCCGCACACATATGGACGGAAAAGATTAGATAATAAAATAGCATGCTCGTTCATGTTTGCTGCTTCATGTTAGCGCGTACATCCAGTAAAACATTCCTTAGCCGAAACCATATTCGTGTGCACAGTCCGAAATCAGCGAAGAAAATCTTTGTTATCCAAAAATTCGTTTGCATGGCCGTTAGCTTAGGTATCACAGGCTTTTCCGTGGGAATCATAGTCACCGGAAATAAGCGTTTATTACCTTTCACTTATCTTTCCAAATCATGCGTAAAACCGTATTTATGATTGACTAAAATATTTAATGTAAATTCTGTAGTACTTTTGTATGGCTCCCCCCAAACGCCGACAGGTAGCTTTCAGGGTAGTAATGTAGTTGCGAATGATTCAGATACACTTTTGGAAGATTCACACGCATTACAATTTTTTGCTGCAATCTATAAATTGTTCTGTTTACAAAGAATGTATTATCGTGATATATACAGAGGTATCTTTGCACATATATGTAGTTGTGTGCGATTGGTAAGATTCCGTATTTTTGAAGAAAATACATTATTGCCTGGAGAATCGCGATCCCTTAGTAAATTGTCCTTTTGATACTTTTTGCACAGAAGGGAAACTTGGGTCTTTTGCTAAAATTTCATTGTATTAATAAATATTTTTTGAATAGAGACATTTTGATAAAATTATAAAGCATATTAGTGAAAACAATAATATTCTCTTAATACATTTATTGCTTAGAGGTAACACATTAACGGAAATACATAAGTACAACAATAATCTTATTGAGCGCATTACAGGTGGATGCGGTGAAAAGTTCAGAAAGCGATGTTACTTCTCCTTGGTCAGGCCCCATCTGGAATATGCGGCAAGTTTATTGGATTCAGCGGATGAAACGTGTACGCGCGAACTAGAGAAAGTGCAGCGAAAGGCGATACGATTTATTAAAAGGTGCTACGATAAAAAAGTAAGCGTTACGCAAATTCTCTCAGACACAGGTTGGGAATCCTTGAAATAAAGGAGATTAGGGCGCGAATGCTTGCTAAATTCAGAGAAAGTACATTTGTGGAAGACGCAATCCGTATTATGGGATAACAAGTCGAGGACAAGTCGTTTTAGGGACTAATTCTTTCCACAAATGATATGCGATGGCAATTAGCTAAATAGGTGACTCGAATGCTTGGTGTTTACATCCCCTGACACATTCCAGAAGCCGGCTTGCAGAATATAGATGAACAAGTTTTCGTAAGAGTTCCATTTCTGATGAATGCCAATCACTCTTATTTTATAAAAAAATTAATAAGGCAACGTCGACCCCGATAAGCTCATCTTGGATCATCGAATGAATTATGTTTGAAGTCATCATTAACCATTTTCTTTGAAATAGTTAATGAGAAGAAAGCTGTTTAAATAAACCTTATAAGAAACTAATTTGAGACTTGCAGTGTTCAATTTGAAAGCGTTTATAAGTTAGATGATCGCTGAACTTCAGTGAACTCAGAATTAGGGAGATTTTTTTAAAAGATGATGTGCTAAGAATGCAAAAGTAATTAAAACAATAAAGTTTGTGAAATAATTAATGTCATGCATGTGTGCATAACTTGAAAGAGAACTCCCTCTATCTTGTCATGTGGAAAAACTATTCTTTTTTCCGCATGACAGCGATATTTCGTTTCCATTAAAATATCGTGTAAATATGTTTCCATGGATCAGGTCCATGATGACTCTATGTGTCGAAACCATGGTCGCATACAATAAGTATTGTGGGAAGAGTCTTGACNAACAATAAAGTTTGTGAAATAATTAATGTCATTTAATGATTATATCGTAAATATAAAATATATAACTTTGTGGAGGATTTTTTCAGCATTCTTTGGAAAATGACGTGGTTTTTCTCTAGTATAGAATAACTTTCCACCAAATCACGCCTTTTTCATATTGAATTCATCATGATTTGCCATACTATTGAACTATACCTTTTCTAATTATCGAGTTCAAAATTTTCGAATGCAATATTTGGAAAGAATAGACTATTTGATATTCAGTTATCGCTTTTGCGGTTGACTCTTTGTCTTATTAGTAAAGAAATTCATGCTCTGACGGGTATATTTACGGAAGGCTAGAGTAGGTTTGAGAAATAACACAGTGAGTCATCGCAGGAATCGCGAAACAAGCCCAGGAGTTAAATTCAGGATCGAGTTAGCGATTCCCAAGGAAAGGGTGAGAATGAAGAGGGAATGTAGAGGATATCTGCATTATCTGCTCCGTTTGGTTGAAGTGGGTCCTTGAAGAAGTGTTCACGACGTCCTTCGAATGCGCTGCGAATGAGAAATGAGGCGAATAAAGGGAGGGCCCAAAAGAGTTGTTTTTGAGTCAATCTTCCTTCTGTGTACGTAGCGATGTTTCGCGCGTGCCTTTGTTCGACAAACACAATCCATTCGACGCTTCTTTCCAAAGGGGATAGAATTTCCAAAATACAGCTTTTTAACCCATCGCTGTAACTGTTTCTCTCCGTCATCTCTCGCGTTCCACGGATAACCAGAGTGAACGCAGTAATTTCTTAAGTGTTTCACCGTTGTGCTTGGCGCCTCCTCTCTGCAAATATTCCGAAGAAAGACATTACTGCTCTCGCGCAAATATCAAATCCGCTGCTTTGTAGTTTCGACTCAGTTTTGCTACTCACCTGCTGGAAACGAATGTGTTTCCCACAGGTTTAATGGATGCCTTACGGTTTCGTTACGTCTCTTTCCTCATCGTGGAAACAGCGATATTTGTGGACCAATTCGAACTCATGTTACCTTAAAACGACATTCATTGGCGCTCACGCACCATAATTATTCAGGATTTCATGCAACAGATTCCCTAAAAATCAGACTTCTAATAGAAACTGCTAGTTCTTCTAATAGAAACTCCTCGTATATAGTAGTTCATTTTTGTGGAATCTGAACAAGTATTATATTGAATACTTATGGAATCTTTACACCAATTGGTAATGTCAGTACCACAGCAGTGGTTTTATCTGCACAAAGAAAGGTGCTCTTGTGTATCGTTAAATTAAATTAAAATCCTACGTTGATAATTTAGAGAGGATGAGCTTCAAATCCTTCAGAACTGAACTTGTGAAAATCGAACTTTTTAAACGTAAGATTTCCATTATAAATAACCATTAAGTTAAGGATAAATTATATCAAATTAAGAATTTCGATTGTAAATTCTATTCGCTTCAAATTTCTGGTATCTTTACTATAGCCGTCATCAAGTGAGATCAGCGGCCTTCTGGCCAGAGCCGGCCTATTTGGGTGTTCAGTGCGGCCTTTTATATAGTTATTTCCTGAATTTCCCAATCTTGCTAATGAGGACTAGTGAGAATAAAGAAGAACATTTCATCTTTTAGTTCACTCAGAACAGGAATTTGTTTTCGCACGTATAATTTCTATGTAAATCTATTTGAATGTAGGCAGAACACTACGCAAACGCGGCCTGATGGTTTGACATGCGGCCTTTCTTAGGCAACCGAATGGTAAAAGCGGCCTTCCGATGGAGAAGGGTTCCCCACTCCTGGTTTAAATCATATGCCAGGAACTTCATAATTATAAAAATTGTGAAGGACAAAAGCTTAACTTTGGAGGAAAAAATCTAGCTGAAAGTCGAAATCAGTCATTTTACAGTGAAATGTTCTTGTAGGTCTCAATAAATTTAGTCATTCTCGTGGTACTCATTCTGAAATTATTTCATGGCTTAACTCATTGTTTGAGTCGGGTTATGGAATTCTATAAATTTCAGGAAAACTTTATTGATTTGATAGAATTCAAATTAAACCTAACAGTATCAGGCGAGATGCTGTGAAAATCCAACTACACGTAGTTTTATTGTTTCTGAATTCAAATTATTCCAGAATGTAATTAGGCATCTGGTCGAAGAAATAGAAAAAAGAGAGACAATTTCTTTGAATAATCGCAATGATCAATTTCAAAATGGAAAATTATTTATGATCTCTTATAGAAAGAACATTGCTTGTGATTCGTGAGTGTCTGAAAATTCGCATGGCGATTTGATTATTCATCTCTATTTTCAGTAGCAGTGATCGAAATTGAACCGAAGTGAAGAGATAAGTATTTTCATAATTCAAGTATAAAACGTGGAAAGTAATAGAAACTCCAAATATTGTGATTAACCATTCTGAAATGATTTATTTTCACCCATACAAATGAAGAGGCTTGAGTAAACTGTATGAGTAGAGCAATCAGTAATGAGGCGTATGTTTAGGAAGCATTACAAGGAATGGCATACGAGGAATATTCTGACATACTATCTAATATGCTCGGAGCGGCGATGCAAAAGAGAGAATTGTAAATGGCTTAGGGAAGACGAACTTCAGCGGCTCCTTGGAACTACCCTTTACGCGGTTTCCTTTCTCTCAAAGAGAATGGCGCTTGAGAATTTCGCTTCTCTCTAACAAGTTTTGCACGATTACCTTTCTATTTCTTCCAGGCTCGAAAGAGAGGGCAAACTGTAAAATTTGCGTGGGACCTTTTCTTCCTTTCTTCATCTTGGCTCAAATATAATTAACTTCAATTAACGTGTGTATTGTATCGCTTCGGCTTTTTATACTGTTTTTTTCGAAGCCTCACCGTTAAGCAACATCCTCACTTTTTCATTGAATAGACACAATTCCATTTCGTCCCTCATTGCTTTTCTTCTTGTTAACTTCACTTGAGAATGTTTTGATTCAAGTCCGACAATGAGTGTTACTCTAAATTTGTGTGTGGATGCACTTCAAATAACGAAGTAAATCTCGTTCCATAATTAGACCGAGTGAAAATTTTCTGTTTCTTCTGTTTTAAAGGTAAAATTTTGTTTATTGTATAATATCAAAAGATTTTTGTCATAAACTCGTAAATTTATTCAAAGGCTATCGGTATGGATATCCTGGGTAACAATTTTAGAGACATGCGTGATATTTTCTTAGGCGAAGTAATGTTAACCCAAATCTCGCTAAATGGAAAAATTCGAAGAAAGTGAACTGGAGGGTAGGAATATTTTCAGGACAGTATTTTTGTGGGTGATGTTCGCATTAGTTCACCTGTAAATTTCAAATTTGTTCTATTTAATGCAACTGATTTAGAGTAACCATGAACCAATCGCCTAAAATTAAATTACAGAGTACCAAAGAGTAGAACTTCTAATTATATCTTTGAAAACCATTTTGGATATGTGGACGCCTTGTTTTCAATTTTCGCAGGTGGTTAACCGAACCAAGACATTTTACAGGAACCATCGTTTAATCAAGTTTTTGGTCCAGTGGCTATATTTTTTTTGGTTGAGTGAAACGTTAATTTACCTTATTTACTCTTTACCTCTACTCTACCTGCTCTCCTAGTATATTACTGTTCCTTATTGTTGGAAGGTTCTGTATTGAAAAGCTTTCCTCACAATCATTTGCCTCTCAGAAGATGTGCTGGTTAAGATCTCGCACTCCCGAGTGTAACTCGACACTAAGTTATTATTGATTGATAAGAAGACTGAGATTCAGGGTAAGAATCCGTGTAACTTGATAAATGAGGATAGAAGTTACTTATCCCCTTATGTACCCTTGTTGTTGATAACCACAATCCTGGCGGATAGCGGTCAGTAAGTCCATGTGCGGAATTCCTCATTGATTTCGCCATCATTACAATCCTCTCATTCGATTTTTATTCGCCCCAAGAGAACCGGTCTTCCAATGGATTCCACTAATAAGTGCCTATTTCCCACGTCTCCGCGACTCTGCTTAAAAAAGCCTCGCAACGCGATCCGCGTCTCGCTTGTCTCTTTCCTCGTCACACCACTGCATTTCGGATTCATCGCCATTGGCTCTCATACATCAATTTCACGACTCACAGCTATGTGTTATACCACTCTCGCCATGCCAAGTGAGTTACTCGAAAACCTCCTTCGGGAATTAAAAAAAAAAAGTTTCGAGGTTATTTTTACTTTTCCTTGGAGTCTTTTCACTCCATCGGTGGTGACTCACTTTGGATTTCAAACAGCGGATTCACTGTCCGCGGATTTGAACGCGGCCATTTGTTAATTCCGTTGCCAAGGGGCGATTGGTTTCTATCACTTGAGGTTTCCGATCGAAATGAGGAGTATAAATGACTGAGACATATATCTTTGGTGAAAATGAAGGACAAGTGGGATTTTACTGGAATAAAGAATGAGATAGGAAAATAAAATTGGCTCGTAAAAACATAAAATCGGACTATGGATATCAATATGTTTTACGCATACATATTCAAAATGAAAGAGATAAAAACCTCCAACATCAACATTAGTTTTGATAATTTTTCACGAACTTATTTAAAGATAGCTTAATTTTCGTTTGCATTAACCTTATTTACACGATTTTAACCTATTCGCGATGAATTTTCATTGGTCAATAAATCTTTTTCCTTTCTATTTTTTAACTACAAAATACACACCCGAATTCATCCCCGTAATTGGATTTGTTTTATTCATATGATCGTTTTTACTATAAATGTAATGATAACATTTATAGTAAAAACATGCAGTTACTGTTACACGTATATGAAATTTAAACTTCTATCATTACGATTATATCGCTGTTATTATCACTATTTTATTTATTTATTTATTTAAATTTACACTGCAATTTGGCCTTCTGACCAGGTGGCAGCGTTGGAGGAGGAACATTCTTTGCCATCAACGTATATTTCCTGTGTCGAACATTTATTATTGATTATGGGGTGTGAGGAAGAGAATTGTGAAATCGCAGAACGCAATTGAAAACTGATTAAATCTTAAGGGACTGTATGTTAAACGAAAGTTGATTTTGTAAACTTAATTACAGGTGGATGGAGTTATCAATCGTTTTCCTAAATAACCAAAGAAACAGCGGTATTAATCCGGTAAGAAGAATCCAGAAGAATAAAAAATCTCATATTCTTTTTCCGACGATTACTCTGTATTTTTAGGATGGTTTTTTTTGGAAGCTACTTTATATTTGTCTTTGACTTTCACTATCGAAAAGATAAGAAATGTTCCCTGGGGGAATACCCCGATTCCTATGTAAGCGGACGCCTGCTTTTGAGTATGTATGTATTTAATATCGAAGTTCTCTGCACTGACTTTTGGATACCTCTAGCCCGCCTCAGGCATAGCATTGCATCTTATTGTTAGTTTGGATGTGTTTTTATTTAGTCGTTTTTAACGTTTGTTTTTGAGTAAGGATTTTTGTTGGCTTTAATTGCATAAGAAGTCGTTTTCATTGCACCGAATCTGATTTCTCAATAGTTTTTAATCTCAGTTTGTCCTAATATATCACGCTCAAATATTCAAACTAAGGGCTTAGGACACTGTGACAAGTCCGACATTTATAATATTTAGTCCTCAGCGGTCTTAAGTTGTATTGTATTCAATAGGATTACTTTGAAGTTGGTAATCAAGCCTCATGGCTTTTGTATAACATATCATTAAATAAGTTCTGTTTTCGACCGTTTTATGAAATGCGATGGCTCAGCTTTTGTTGGAATAGTAGAGGCTTCGAGTTAAACACTTTATCATTGAGCCTTTCTTTATATCACATTGTCTTTCGTATCTTAAAATTTATTTTCTCGAATATTTTAGCATTTAAGGATGCATAATTGTCTGAATAAGATTACAGAGTGCTAACTGATTTCAATTATCATTACAAATGATTTTCACGGATGATAATTTCCACATTAAAAAAGTCAATATTAATTACTTCAAATTACTTCGCGAACTTAACGATTCGCGAATGTCCGCAAATTATGATAACTAAGTGATTGCTAAGTCTTATGGAATTATTATCTTAGGAGGAACACTACTTTCTTTATAATATTCGCTTACTTGAGTCATCAATTAGCTTCATTTATACGCAAATGGCCTCCGAAAAGACAAAAATGGTTTCTTTTACTGATTTTAAAAGGTTTACAGAAGGACTTTCATTTTCTCTACCACATTAATTAAGATAACAACACATAATGGAACTTCTTTTCTCCTTTTTATTAAAGATTTCTGTCTTTTCAAAACTTAGGTAAGCGGACTTTCAAAGTAGAAACGGCATAACTGAATTCAGATATTGACAAATAATTTGAATGTTCAGGAAAGAGGAGACATTGGAAGCATGAGTGAGAAACAAAAACGACTTGGGAAAGATAATTAATAACAGAGAAGGAAAACGATGAGCAATCAAAGTTGAAATTTTCAGCTAATTTTTTCCTTGTTACCTTGAGGAACTTCTGCCACGATATCTTGATTAATGAAATATTTCCCTTTTCTATTGTAACAGGATATAAGAGTGTATTTCTTATTCACTTTAATCTCAGTCATGTTCGTGGCTGTGACAATATGAAGGCTTTCGAGACATGAGTAAACTGAACGATATCATTCATTCTGATTGAGTATAGAAAGTGTTATTCATTGGGTCATTGTACTGCACCTACGCGTTCTTGTTCCATTCTGGCTCAGTAAGGAAAGTAATGGCAACACCTAACTCTATCTCTCTTTTTCTTACCCTCTTTTCTACAGCGTTCGTAGGATCTTCACACCCTCCCTTCTCTTTGTTAGTGTTTTCCTGCTGTGGAAACATTTTTCTGTGATTAAAACATCAACGTTTATTTCATACATAACACCATTATTTCTTTCCTTTTTTATTTCGATATCCATCGAAATATTTAAAAATCTGTACATAGTCTAGTTTAAAGTCTTATATCACGTTATAAAATCCTATTTTGTTCCAAATTCGGACAAGGGTTAAATGGAAGACTCTCTTGTCGCAATTTAGCTAGCAATAACGCCTGTATTGTATTGTATATTGCCTCATCATCCTCTTTACTTCTCCAGAGATTTTGTCAATTGATGATGGATGAGTTAGTGATCTAACCAGCTCAGGGCTGAAGGCGGACAAACCTTGCGGGATGACGCCTTAAATAGATATTCGCATATCACGTTATCCTAGCGCTATATATCAATGAATCATCGGTCATAAGACGTGTGTATAATTTCCTTTAACGTTCTCTTCTTGCGAAGATCGGAGAAAAGAACTGCTTCATTTATGAAACAGAAACTTATAGTAGAAGCAAAACTGAAGAAATCTAGGGTTGAGTACTCGTACTTGTCCGAATTTGGGTCCAGTGATTTTTTGCTCCTAGGCTTTGTGATTGGGATCATTTTGAAGCAGAAAATTCTCCCAACGACTTTCATGGCGAACGCAGTGCTGGATTTAGAACCTGAAGTTGTTGGCACTCTCAATGAGAGGGATGAACACGATTAACCCTGAGATCTCATATCACCGATTTATTCACTTTCTTTTTATTTGCAATCTACATCTGTAATCCATATTAAGTGAATTGGTTGTTCCGTTAAAATTTTGGAAGTCTTGAAGTGTTTCGTTATGGGAAAAGTTCAGTAAATCCAGGTCTATGCTGTAATTTGAGGGAAAGTGTTTGGTAGTTCCCTGAATGCAGTCCATCGCAGAGGGAGAAAAGGGCCGCAGAGATTCCATCTCCAAAGGCCTTTCAGCTGCCGACACTGACTACTTTAAGGGTCTTTTAAACATTTGCCCACTCTCACTTGGCGTTTCAGATTGATTCTTGAAATTGAGCGGAAAGGACTGGGGACGGGGAGAGAGGCTGTTGGAGGCCATTGACGAAGGCATTGGTTAGGAATTACCTGTCAACGTATTCGAGTTGGAGTCATCAACATTCTTATATCCACTTCCACCCATCAATAAAAGCAAACTCCATATGAAAATATGATGTTTTCATGCATAGGTATATGAATATTCATGTAAGAAACTTGACACATTTCATTTCATGGGATTTTTCTACTTATTAGCATCTTCCATCTCTTGAAATACTTAAGATTTACGGTAGTGTATGGAAAGGCGAGATTTCTACGCAATTAAATTTCCATGTACCTACAGAGAGAGTACGGGTTCTCAGGTTAAACTGCTTTAGAATCATTTTATGACCCATAATTGCATTTCTTAATTCGAATATTAGACATCTGTGATCGTATCAGAGATTTTATGCTTATCATTCCGATGAATTGCGAAAATTGTTCCTTTGCAGAAATTGTCCTCAGGAATCCTCAGGGACTTGGTACGCTAACTGCTGATCTCGCCATTTCCAATGCATTTATCACTCCAACGGTGGAGTGATCAGCAGTGAACGTGTTAAAAATTGTTTATTTTGATGTAAATCCGGAAAGGGTTCGCTGGAGTGAAGGCGGTGTAGTTAAGCGGGGGGCAGGGTTATTTTTTCTTAAATTTGATATAGCTGTGAAACAATTTACAACATTTAGGAGTCGCCGTTTACAGGGTTTTGCAAAATTAGTCCTTACGAAAGTTGTCTAAGTTTTAATTTTATTTGTACGTGCAATAAGAACGGCAATTATTTATAGCTTCCGATGGCCAATAGCCTTTAGCAGGGACCACAGCTCATTTCGAAATGTCACCTTTCAAGTTACGATTATGGATCATGCTGCGAAAACAATAGATATTTACTCTCCAAATAAAAGTATCTGTTTGTTAAAACTGCTGAGGTAGAACATAAATTGGGATGGTTATCTCGAATGTTCCACTGGTATCATGCCTCCCTCCCGCAGGGCGAGGCCTATACGGATTCTGTAACATTTAATTTGTAACTAATACGCACATTCAAAGTTCCTCTTATTATATTGTAGCGGTATCGCATCTCTTTATTCTAAACCCTAATTACACATTTCGTAGTCGTGCCATAGCAACCAAGATGGATTGGTAAGGAGGAGATCTTAAGGAGGAAGGAATGGATCTTTCAGCGGCCGTTGAAAACACCAATCCATAAAGAGAAAAATGAAACATCCGAAAACACTTTGAGGGGTTTCCGTTTTAAGTGTGGAAGAGACTGTTTGTGTGTTTTTCCGTCGCTTGGAGTGGGGCCCCTGAATGTTGAAAGGACTGGTGTCCCTTTTGGAGATGGGCCGATAGGAATGGGCGCCGTCACTTCCCTGACCCTCTTCCTCGTCTGCCGATGGTTCGCCACCACCTTCGGATGAGCCGAATAGAGGGACTTTGAGGCCATCCTCACCTCTGCTTCAATTGTTAGGCGGACATCAGCCTTAATAGCTGTCGATTATTGACCTTTCCGTGCATTTCAACAATGTTGGCGTCGATTATTGTTTTGAATCGCTAAATTTGTCGCAACAAAAAGTCGTTTCTCGATTATTTCATGAAATAACATTCCGTAAATCTTCATCGTTGACAGCAACTGTTGATGTTTGAATTAGCATGAATTGTACACGCGATATGACGCCAAAGTAAAACGAAAAGCTTCAGAAATAAAGAAGCTTCAATTTCAAAGTTTTTGTGAAGTTATCAAAAATTATCGTCATTCAAGGAAAACGACTGTAATATTTGCGATCAAAAATGTTTAATCTGTATCATGATTCTTTACGTTGCAATCTCTTCTATATCACACTTCTACAAAAGCATGAATTTGCGATATTTACGGAAAAACATTGTAACCACACCGATCTAACGTAACGCTAGATAAATCTTCCATTTTATTTTCCAGCAACTTTTAGTAATATCGATAACAAGAAAGAAAGAAAGGAAATAGACGATAATTAGACCAAACACCGAGAAAAATTTTACGAGGCGTTAAATGTAAGGGTACTTATAGTGATAAGCACTGATGTAGTGGTATCTCGTTTTGGGAGACAATATAGTGTACATTTTGCTATACATTTTGAAAAGCGCTTCAAAATTTTGGAAAATAAAAGTATGTTTTTTAAGCAGTGTTACCGAATCATAAAGTAATGTAAATATTTATATAATGAATTTTTCAATTTTTTAAACATTTTTTTATAAAATGATTCATATATAATATAGCAGAGATACCAACATAAAAACTTTAATTTTCTAAACCAATGTCTTGTTAATTATTTTACCTATTTGTATGATCCATCGATGCAAGTGAGGCGCCTGGAGACGGTTTCCCTTTTAACTTACTGTTTGACTAACTCTCTCTTTACCTGAGGTCGCCTTGACGAGGAGTGACTCAGTCCCAAGAATTCCTAAATTATGGGAGACACAAATAAGTCATTCCAATCATTTGGGTGTTTGGGTGTTAACCCCCCTACCCCCAGAGCCGAATGGGTTTTAAAAATCGAGGTTACAAATAGTAATTGTTTAAATATTTACAGTTGCGCACTCCACTGGTGACTCCCATGGAATATATGTCAATGTAAACCTGATTCCATTTTTATTACGCTTAAGGCAGAAGTTTGTCTGCCCAAGAGTTGTAGACAATTTTGCGTTTACTCCATGACTCAGAAAACCCCTCAGACAAATTCTGGCTACGCCCCTGTTTAATACATTTATTATTCCTTACACGTCTTTCCGTTTAACTTCCTATTTAACTTTGGTTAAATTAAGTATTCATTTTGAACTGAAATTCTGAATTCTTTTATTAATCTTAATAATGCTCCCATCCATTTACTCTGCACTCGAGAAGTATTGGATTTACATATTCATTCGTTACATATTAAAGTAATTTTGCTATTTTCGTGTATGACCTATGACCTATGGGAATGGAACCCAAGATCAGTGTCGTCGTAGATGCAAACCCAACGCTTGTCAATCTACTCGACATGATACATTCTGTAATTATTCTTTTCACTTCTCTTTAACCTGTTATTTTCTGGGAAGAGCTGAATATTTCATTATCTCCATTCATGTCAATCATTTTTAGTTATGAATATTTTAGATATCTTCGAAAATCAACTTCCTCATGAATTATAAATCACTCTGTTTAAATATAGTTTTCTTGGATATAATTTTTGTGAAATATTATGCTGGTGCAATTATTTTCCAGTAAATTCCACCGAGTATTTTTCAGAATAAATCAAAGGAGAGAATCCTCAACATCAATTATTTCCAATTATTTCCAATCAATTTTTTTCCAATTATTCACGGCGTTTACCGAAAAATAAACATGTCACTACCTTCATTTGAAATGCATGGCGGAAATTCTATTTCCGCAAGGTGCCTTGTTTTGCCCTTCAAGACTAGATTAATGTAATTAGAAACGACTACGAAACTGGTTACTCTGTGTCATAGAGGCGTTCGGCAGCTGTAGATGGCGTTAATTTAAGCCCCGTCGAGCGAGAGTTGTTAGAGGTGTTGCCAATTGTGTACCATAATAAGGCGAATCAACCTTCTCGGTTATTCGCACAAGTTTTAACGCTTCCCTCTCATAAATCCTGAGTAATCCTACTGCATTCCTCGACGCCTCTGTCCGCGGTTCAGGATTTGCGCCTTCAATTGCGCGTAGTTCGAGGAGGGGAGACCACCCAACACATGCGACAGGTGGGCGTCAACCAGTCGGCAGTCCGTCCGCCAGAGGCGCTGCCTTTTAGAGGGCCTGGGAAGGGGACTGTTCGGAGGACCCGGTAAATGGGATTCTCGTGTAACGTGAATTCCGAGTGCCCTCTCACCTCAGCGTGTTTCCCATCGCAACCTTCCTACCCTGTAATTCCACCCTCCTTAACACCCTCCTCTTACACCCGTCCGACCATCTTCCTAGATATATATTCCAGTCGAAATCCACTAGGAAAGGGAATAACCTAAAATACCAGCTTCAATATTATCCGTTGAGAGGGTCACCAGAGGCAAAGATAGCTCAAAAGAAAGGTAGCATTTAGTGCTCTCGTTATATAGGTATGCGCTAAATACGAAACCTAGACAACAACGGTACGCAAGAGAACAGTTTGGCCAACGGAGGAAGTACTGTTCGTTGGAATTTTCTTCGATTGCGAGATTTTTCTGACGAAATGGCCTACTTCGAAACGACTACAAAGGGGTGTCTTCGATATATGATATCTAAGGAACGAATAATTGCTTTGCGAGAAAATAATGGTGCATTGAAAAGTTTATTTATTTATTTACAGATATCTCTACAAGTAGGTGTATGACTTGGTGGCAGTGGGTACAATTTTGGAAAATGTTACATTACATACTTAAAATTTGATGAAATAAGAATTTGAGGGGAACATTTATAATCTGCCTGGCATTTGCCCTAGAAGGGAGGGAAACCCTCGTAAAACATCCCTTAGGCAGTAGTCACAATACCCAATGAGGTAAATTCATACATTACTATGTTCACCAAGGATCGCTAATGCTAAAAATAAAACACTTGTCCTTCAATAAAAATTTTCATAAAACCACTTGCCCTAAAACATAGAACACTTTAAAATTATCCTTTGTTAATCACTTTATCCCCACCATTCCGTAGCGATCACATTTTTCCAAACAAGATCTTTACACTATTACCAATTCACATTTAAAAAGGAAATGACAATAAATATATAACATATATACATTACATTTCATTATTATAATATCTTTTTACACCATCGTCTAAATTCCTCACTTGTTTTCGGTAGGGGTTTGAAGGCCTCTTCAGGTAACATATTTCATTCTTTTATAACTCTGTTTAGAAACGAGTATTTAAACACGTCCGTCCTTTGTTTTCTTAATTTTAACTTTTCATTATTATCGCCATACGCAACATAATTTGGTTTTTCCAACCTATAACTTAGGTCTTTCCATGCTTCTCCGGCGTCTTTTATTTGAAAAATTCTAACTAGCCTATTAACTTTCCTCCTTTTTTCTAACGATTCCCATTTTTAATTGTATCTACTTCGATACATTGAGTATTCCGTTACTCGTACCACATAAAATACTACATAGGCATTACTTAGAAGGTATAGTGCGTCAAATCATTCATGTATCAATGAGATAAAAGCGTCAATTCTTTTGCCACCCTCTCAGAACACCCAAGCTACAGAGGACGTAAGTTTGGCTTTCGAATTGTGTATTATAGCATTGCATCTTCCTCCTGATGGTGTTTTCTCTGCGTCGTTGGTTTTATTGTATTCCACATTTCCTTGTTGGCTTCGTTTTTAAATCCGTTTTTAGTCTCCATAGGTTTCAGTCGAATTAATAAGCACCTACTTCTTTTTGCAGCCATTGATTTTTGTTTGCTTTTCACACTTAGTTTTTACTTTCTCCTCTGCTTCTCACTTCTTTATTTCACATGAACCGTTTGAAGCTCTAAGCGCTAATCATCTAAGAATCTACATCTAAGAGTTTCATACTGTTGGAGTAACGGAATACTCAATCTGTTGAAAACCACCGTTGTCTCACCCTTATTCTGATAAGTCCTTATATAAAGTTTATTTTGAAATCAAATTCCAAAATACTGGTCCTTACTGAATGTCTTGATTTTAAACAGAGCCGGTAAGCGAGATAAGCAAGGCACAGTTTCCATTACTATTCGTAAGGAAAAATAGACTCCAGGGCGTCATCGAAGGGCTTTGCGTGGTAGCACCTAATACCTTTAATCGCCCCTGAATTTGGGTTATTGGATTTAATTAATGAATGAAGACAATCATCAATAATTAGTCAATTTTATTATTGAATAATGATATTTATAATGAAATGACAGAAAAATTAATGATTATCCTTATTAAATTGCATTTAGTTGATGAATCGAAGGCAAAAGTGAACTTTTACTTTATGAGTGATGCAACCGAAACAACAGCCGAGTGAATCGACTAAAATTTGAACGATCTATTTCATCTCATAAATATTCCTCAGTGAAAACTGACACATAAGTCTGAGTCTTTTCATTTCCTTATAATTACACACTAAATGGCCTACAGTTTCTCATGGGGCATGCATTTATGATTAATACATTGTTATTTATATCGAAAATTTAGTCATTTTCAGGATATAATAGAAATAAATTATAATAAACATTTTCAGTAACACAGTAAGTGTTCCTCCAAATTTGGGTCCAGTGATTATTAACTACAAGGTTTTGTGATTAGGAGTATTTTGATACAGACATTCTCTTAACGATTTTCATGGCAAACCCACTACTCGTTTTGGAACCCAAAGTTCTTGGAAAAAAGGCACTCCCAATTAAATGAAAGAACACGGTTACCTCAGATATCTTATATCACTGATCTCTAATTTTAAGTAATAATTTTCGAGATATACTTGGTCAAAAGAAGGTAAAGGAAACGCTGATTTCCTATAAAGTTTCTTCCTTGATAATTTATTTGGATTGAAGAAATAAACATTTCATCTACATCTCTAAATCTGAATCTAAATCTACATAAATTCCCTGCAAGCCGTCATTCGGTGTGTGGCAGGGGGTGTAAACACCAAACGTTCGTTTTTCCTCTTTAGCTTATTGTTATCGCGTATCGTTCGCGTAAAGAACGAGTCCCTTAAACGACTTGTCCTCGCATCTATTTATTTTCATTTACGCTCACTTTCGGATCGGCCGAAGTAACAGAAAGGGGGTCACATTATACCTATTAAATCTTCCGCAAATGTACTTTCTCTGAATTTAGCAAGCAATCGCAGCCTAATCTCCTTTTTATCAAAGATTCCCTACCTGCTGATTCCCAACCAAATGATGTCTTCGTTGCTTAATATTCCTCTATATATTACCGAACATTCTATGATTAAAAGACAGAAATAACATACAGGTGTGAGATAAACGAGCAGTATGAAAGTAATAATCAGTTGTTGCATTGGAATTTATAGTGTATCTCAAGTTACATTATGAACTCACCCTTTATTTAAAAAAATCAAGGTAATAGATTGATAATGACTCAGTAAAGAATAAAAAGGAATATAAGAGTGGGATTTAGGAATTCTTGCTTGCCATTACAAGCGCATAAGGAAGTATTCTTTTTCTCCCTCAGTGGAAATCTCTTATCCGCGGAATGCGAAAAAAAAATCACCAATCTAGAACCGAACTCTTCGAGACGTCTTCCGACGTAACATTTTGAGTAGTGCCGACGCGAGCTAGATGGGGGCGCCCAAACGGCGGGAGTCTGAAGCACTCCACGAACCCTTCCGCCGCTGACATATCCCAGATCACCTTGGAAACATGAGGTCACACGCAGCAGCCTCGCAGACATTAGTCATATCGCGTTTCCGCAGTCTGATTCGGCGCCCTCTTCTATCGGTTACGTTTTTTCGGTTGCACCTCCGCGTGGCGCCGTGCGCTGACGCAAATCGGTCGTCGTGACGAACGAGCGCCGTGACAAATTGAAGCCGTTACACCGGTGCAATTGATAATTAAGAGCGGTTCTGCTCCGAACGGACAGAATGAGAAGTGGTCTCCGTCTTTCGATGTCTCTCGGAGGAAATGGGCGGAAAAGCTTCTTGTGCGCTCGCCGATCTTTTTTTGTTCTTCGGCGGGATTGAGGAATGGCGCCGGAGAATGTCAGCTCTCGTCCGCAGCTCATGAATATTCAGAGGAAATCACCTGAACTCGTTCTCACTTCGGACACTTTCTTCAGTTTATAAACCCATGCGTTATAATCGGCGGAGAGGACATCTCGAAGCTCAGACGAAGTTCTACCTTCGTAAATTTCACTTTCCCGCAAAATATAATTTGCAATTAGTCCAAAGAAAACACAATCAAGGTTGACGATAGGCCTGTCATGAGGTTGATAGGCCTGACGATTGAGGTAGAACCCTCGAATCCGGTCGTGTTTTCCAAATATTCTGTGAACGGATTCAGATTGTGTTTTTTCAACTAATCACGGGTAAGTTCTACCAAATTTCGTCAGAACTGATTACTTATAATTTGCAATTTAGAGGCAGAAGTGAAACAGAAAAGGTCTACCGTAGCCGGGAACCCGGCAATTCTGTCGTGGTAGCTTAGAGCACCTGCCCGGAAAGTGGGGGACCCGGGTTCGTTCCCGTCTACAGCAGACTTTTTCTCCCAAGGAAGAATGGACTTGAAAAAAGTCTGACGGGAGCGGGAAACGAACCAGGGTCTCCCAATTGCCTGTCGGGTGCTCTGTCCGTTGAGCTAACCCGACAGAACCGTCAGACTTTTTTCAAGTCCATTCTTCCATGGTGCGCACCATCTTGCGCTAGAACATCCATACCCGTTTTCTGGACTTCAAGATGTTGGTGAATATAAAAGTAAAAATATTCAACTGAATAAGGATCATAAAAAAGATGACATTGATATCCTGGAGATCTGAGTTGAACTTCAGAAAGAAAATGAGCTGGCGATATCTTACTGTCTGTCATGAGAGGGATTTTAAATAAAAGAAGGGGATGAAACGGGCAATGCAGGACCACTGCTCCATCAATAATTCTGATTTACCAAAACTCTGGCGTCGCAAATTTTTATCCAAAATTTCTCTCATTCCACTCGGTGAAGTATGTAATTTTAATTGATTGATTACATCAGATGTCGAAGTACTTTTATCCTAGAAGTACTTTTAATGATACTAATCGGTAAATTTAAATAACTTTTGACCTTAAGTAATAGTAATTTTTAAAGTGCAATTAATTTAGTGCAAGGTAATTTTGAGCGTGGGCCGCCACCTGGAATCGAACCGGGAACTGCTTTCAGACCGAAGTCGAACGCGTAAGCCTCATGGCTAACCGGAGGCGCGATCTCTAGTGTTTGGAATCATTTATGTCTAGCAGAGTTGCCTTGCCTAAAGTGGTCATTTTCTCATGCGAACTGCGAGAATTTATTTGACCGTTTTCACTCTTCTGAGTTGAGGAAGGGGCGGCTTTCAGCTATCAGAGGCCGTAGGCGCAAAATATCATACTGAAACCCCACTTAGAATTATGAGACCTAATTTTTGAAAATTTTCATGAAATACTCAAGTATACATCGCATAGAAATCACAGTCGCTTCACTACGGAATGGATAAACAAACAGAAGTAAAATAAGAAGTATTGATTGCATTAAAATTGAATTAAAGTACATAGTACTCCCATATATTACAACAAAGGACAGATTTTTATCATGATATAGTGACATAAATAATGTACTTTATTCTGTAAAATTATCATTTAGACTTACTCAACAGGTATAGAATTATTTCTTGAAGCGAAAAACCAGAATGATATGTTATTGAGACTTAATTAACGGAGTCTTATTGAGTCCCCCATGTGGTTGAGGCCCTCACCCTACGCCTAATTATAAATCCGCCCCTGAGTTTAGGCTATGTTATACTTTTCTTTTTGGAAAGTAATTGAACAGATATAATACTGGAGGGATTGGCTTATTCTAAAGTTTATTTCAAGCTGTTAGGTATTAAAATTATCACACCAGATTTCATTAAGAATCAGCAGTAAATTACTGTGCCCAGTAGGTCAGGATATTGTCTAAATGTTTTTAAGGAATAGGTGTTGGATGACTTAGGGAAAGGTCCATATCGCTCATGACTCAATGTCCAGCGCAATTTAAAAGTGCATGTTGGTGCGAAGGACTTTTTGAAGTGTTAACATGTGAGACTTATCAAAGGTGTTTGGTTTGGCGTTCAAGCACGAGATGGCTCTAAATGTAATGGAAGAGATAGGCAAGTGGGGTTCTGGCGAGACGTGGAATGGGGTTAAGTGGAAGTCTCAAATGAATGAGAAGTGTGGCACGAAACGCTTTAAGGGAGGGTCGGAAACAAGCGGACGCTGTTGGGACATGTCACGGGAGTCACTTTTCTGTCTCTTTGAGCCGAGATCCACATCTTAACCCTAGCTAAAACCTCTCTATGCGGAATGAATATTAAACCTGTTGAATGTGTCATTAAATGCATTAATATTTAATTTGATTCCTGCCTATTTAAAATACTTTAAGAGGTCTAAGAGGAATCTAGAAAATTGCTAAGAAAGAGGAAGGAGCTGTAGAGAATTTCCTTAACAACACTTGTTTTAGTAACTCTATGTTCTCCGGTTAACTGTCAAATCGCCATTTTGTTGTGAAAAACCCAAAATGCTTGAAATAATTGTAGAAAAACTAAGCCATAATTTAAAATTTTGATTTTCTAACTATTTTCTAAGCAAATTACTTATTTTTGAAAGTTACGTATCTATTGGAGAGGGGCTAACGCTCTACTTTCTGACAGGAGCTGGACTCTAGTTCTTGCAAGATAGCTCAATGGCCAGAGCTGTTAGTGGGATCCGATATCGTGTCCCGGTCCAGTTAGATATTTTTCATGTCAGTTTTTCCTTGAGAATACATCTGGATGATTCGGTACGTTTTGATCAGTAACTGCACGCATGAGGTTAAATAAACTGATAAAAAGAGATATCGAGACCAAAATAATCACAAATAGAATAATCATTCACGATCAAATATTCCTAATCGTAGGTGGAGATGTTGTTTATACTTATTAACTACGGAGGATGGTAATTATGAAAATTATAGAGAATAATACCATGAAAATAATAAGAAAACTATTTCCGTTGCTTAGAGACTTTTAGTTAAAACAACTATTTAATCAAAAGATCTGTACAAATTCCTCAAAATAAATTGCATCAAAATTGCAGAAATTAACCGTTTTCAACAAAGTCACGCCATCATCGCTAAGAGCAGAAAGAAGAGCATAAAGAAGTTAAGAAGATATTGAAAGTACGAATAACTTCGTATACCATTTAAAACTCCTATTATTTTATTGTAATTTATTTATGTGGAATTTTTTCAGATTTTGAGTTTTAATAGGGACTTTACTATTTAGTTCCACTAATTACACTTTGCGATCGTTCACTTTTTTGAATTTATATTACATTTTTAGCTCATTTAACTTTCCTGATAACTTATATTTTAACGGTCCTGATAACTTTTAACTTGTACTGATTACCCTAGTCAGATCTACACGGTTGGTGGTATTTGAGAGGATGATGTATGGAGTAGAAATCTGTATGGGACGGGTAAGTCTATAGGACTCGAGCTAGAGAGTAACTTTCGAAGAATCAAGGATTAGGGAAAGGTGAATAACTTAGCACTGAAGAGCCGTGCGGCTGAAACCCAAGGAATAATAGGTGTGAAAAATAGCGACATAAAACTTAGGAAGAATTGTTTTGCCTCAAACACAGTTTTTGGTTCTTGCAGAGTGACGGAGGCCTTTAAATGTATCTACGCAATGCTCAGATATTATGCGCAGTCTTCTTTGTTCTCTAAAATGTATGTCCAGAGAAGAGGGTGATCAGTAACACGAAAAATCACGGTAGTAAAGAGGGTGAATGTGATTTAGATGGGAAATTAAATTATCTTTTGAAAAATGTTCTGCTTGTTTATAGAAATTACCGGTATATTTTATTTTCTGTTATCTCCACGTTGCAAGTTGTAAGTATCCCCTTAAATTTCGGCCCATGTAGACCTGTGGTATGTAGGCGAGACTATTTGTAAATCTCTGCGTGGTATGTTTTCCGTTAAATTGGTTAACCTCGTATTTTTCCGAGGATGTTCTTGCATTTCCTTACTTGAGCACCTCCGGTGGTCCGCTGAAACACTAACGAGGACCAATGTTTCACTTTTCCGGGAATCGAAGCGAGGGCTTCTATGTGTAAGGAGGCGCATGCTCGAAGTTAGGAATCACACTAACGAGCTGGAGTCAATCAATCCCAATTGTAATTTGCGTGCTCGTGCATCAGTTGAAAGTCTGCAGAAAGAGAGGATGCTTTCACCGGACGCTCTCTTCAAGGAATGGAGGGGAAGGAAAAAAGGATTATTTTTCCCACTCTGCGTTAATGGAGTCACCGGCAGACGCTATAGCCACTCCGCCGCTAATGAAGATGAACAACTCTCCAATGCTCTTTTCCCACCAAAAGACTTTCCAAGAGCGAATGGCGAAGCGCCGTTCGAATACTTCTATTGTATGTCTGTAAGGTATTCAGCCGAAGGCTTGTTTGAAATTCATCCCCTTCAGCAATAGCTACGAAGAGCTAAGAGAGGGAAATGAGGCTTACTAGGCTAGATGTGGAGTGAGGTAGTTTGCCTTTGCTTTCCTCAACAGTAACAAATTACTATGAGTGGAACAAGTCCACGTAAGTGTAGCACGATGACTCTTCCAGTAACACTTTCCGTAGCACTTTATAAGGGGTGAGGATTACTAGACAAGGTGAGGAGTCAAGTAGTTTGCCCTTGCCTTCCTCACTGAGCCAGAATTCTATCAGCGGAAGAAGTCCACGCATTTGAAGCATAATGACTCTACGAGTAACATTTTTCCATAAGGAGAATCCTTAATCAATGCCATTATTAAGTATCACTCATATCTCAGTAGCTTTCATATCATAACAGCCATCAACAAGACTGAGACAAAAGTAAATGAAAGAAGCGTTTATCTCTATTCTGAGCCAAAAGACAAATGAAAAATATTCCATTCATCGATATATGGTAACAGGATCCTTTCATTATATAGAGAATAATAGAATCTCTATTCTGAGCCAAAAGACAAATGAAAAATATTCCATTCATCGATATATGGTAACAGGATCCTTTCATTATATAGAGAATAATAGAATAGGATAGAATTTCTTCATGTTCTTGCCTCAAGATCGTTTCTGATTTCAACTGAGCGTTTGAAAAGTCAACGTATCCCCGATACTGAGCAATAAGCGTTCTTTACGTAGGCGTTTACTCCTCATTGACTTCGGACCGTGCGAATTTCTTATAATTAGAGTATAACGTTGAAAATTGGGAAAATAATGCATTCAAACGGCAATCGTGGGAATGTTCCGAAGGTTTTCATAAATCATATTATGTCATTCTGAATTGGCAAAAAGAAATAGTGCACTAATTTGTATTTTATACTCCTTTAAAATTATTTTCTTGATTGAAATTATTGCCTTGACTTCAGTATCGTAAGTGAAAATTTTAAGAGAGCATCGTCATTAATTGTAGCTGGTAAATAAATTTGGTTAAATTTAACTGTCAAATCGCCATTTTGTTGTGAAAAACCCAAAATGCTTGAAATAATTGTAGAAAAACTAAGCCATAATTTAAAATTTTGATTTTCTAACTATTTTCTAAGCAAATTACTTATTTTTGAAAGTTACGTATCTATTGGAGAGGGGCTAATGCTCTACTTTCTGACAGGAGCTGGACTCTAGTTCTTGCAAGATAGCTCAATGGCCAGAGCTGTTAGTGGGATCCGATATCGTGTCCCGGTCCAGTTAGATATTTTTCATGTCAGTTTTTCCTTGAGAATACATCTGGATGATTCGGTACGTTTTGATGAGTAACTGCAATCATGAGGTTAAATAAATAATTATAGAAAGATATCGAGACCAAAATAATCACAAATAGAATAATCATTCACGATCAAATATTCCTAATCGTAGGTGGAGATGTTGTTTATACTTATTAACTACGGAGGATGGTAATTATGAAAATTATAGAGAATAATACCATGAAAATAATAAGAAAACTATTTCCGTTGCTTAGAGACTTTTAGTTAAAACAACTATTTAATCAAAAGATCTGTACAAATTCCTCAAAATAAATTGCATCAAAATTGCAGAAATTAGCCGTTTTCAACAAAGTCACGCCATCATCGCCAAGAGCAGAAAGAAGAGCATAAACAAGTTAAGAAGATATTGAAAGTACGTATAACTTCGTATACCATTTAAAACTATTATTATTTAATTGTAATTTATTTATGTGGAATTTTTTCAGATTTTGAGTTTTAATAGGGACTTTACTATTTAGTTCCACTAATTACACTTTGGGACCCGGGTTCGTTCCCGTCTACAGCAGACTTTTTCTCCCAAGGAAGAATGGACTTGAAAAAAGTNTTTTATAAAATAATACAAATTTGTATAATGATATTATAATAATAATTGTTAAATGGCACTCACCGTTCTTTCCTTTGAAATCCATTCGTTCGTACTTTCACATGCATTCGTGCTTCACGCACAGTTTCTTTTCTATTTATACGTCAAATATCAGTAGTAGTAGTAGTAGTATTGTTAAAAGTGCTTCGACAGCTTAGGTCATTTCGCACATGGTCTCCCACCGGGAATCGAACCCGGGACCGCTTTCACCGAAGTCGAACGCGTTGCCCACTTGGCTATCCAGGAGCCCGTCAAATATCAATTTCTAATAAAACAGCCACGGGATGACATTGGAATCCTAATTACGGATAGTCAATTAATCTTTGATTTAATTTTTCGTTAAAAGTTAAACTTGAGTTGTGCAGTTGAATCGTGTGTATCCGATAGTCGGATCGCAGTAGAGAGTTTTAATAATACTTTCCTTATAAGGAAAGTGAGAATCCGCTGAAAAATTCTTAGAGAACCGCTAATATTTTATGGTCGCGCGACAAAAAACAGAAACGTGGAATGTGGCGATTTACGGAGCTCGCGGATATTTTTTGCGCCGAGGAAAAAAATAGTACATGAAGTGAAGGACTTTATTACGTCGACAGGCTGCGAGGAATCTTGGGAAGCAAACGTCTCTACGCAAATGGCTTAATTCAAGAGGAAGTTTTCTCAAAGTGCTATTCCATGAACTATTAATTTATCTTTCACATCGCGTGACATTTTTCCTAAATTCGGTAATCATAAACTGATTTTGGAGAGACAATTGAAATACGAACTGCGAATCAGCATGTTTTATAAAACACTGTCCTCGGTACCAGAGTACTATGTATTCAGTGTACGTTTATGGAAATTGAAATTCGTGGTTAATTTTACGAAAGTATCCTTGGTTCGACTTTAAACGAATTGAAAAGTACTCTCTCGAGAAATGCAGGTGTAAAGTTCTTTTTTACTGTTTTCAATGTTAATTTTTTTTCAGATTTAAATTAGAAATAATTTGTCCGACGAAATCGAGACAAGTACGAAAAGATGGTAAATTGCATAAAAATTCTTATTTTTGTCGTGTGCTTTCGATTCAAAATTGCGAGAAATTAGAACAAATATGCGAACGTTTTGTTAATTGTGGTTGTAAAGAACCGTTCCCCTTGACCACCAATGGTCATTATTGTATCGAGTTCGGGCATTTTCCTGAGAAAATACACATGAATTTAGGCCTATATAGAATGAATGGCGATAGTATCTTTTTGAAGAGGAGACAATACTTTGTGATTCAGTTAAGTCTAACAAAACGAATGGACGGACTTACGATCATGTAGGCGAGGAAAAATCAAGATATCTATTAACATCAGGAGAAAATTTGGCAAACATTTGGGTGATATTTAGCAAAAATGAGTCAAATATATGTACAAAGAATTTTCAGTTTTGTGAGTTCAGGCAATTCTTACGAACTTGCACGTATTGGTGATCAATGAAATTGTACGAGTGACGTAGGTGCTGAATATATTCTCATGTCGAAGGAAAGCGATTGAGATGTCTACATTCAGATTTGTAAAAATTATTATCCTCTTATTGTTGTACGTAAAAATGCTAGTCTCGATCTGTAGGACACTTTTGCAGAACCGACCTACTGTTCAAATCGTGGGTTAGGTGTGTGGTTACACATCGCTGTTCATTAATTCTGTTTATAGCGACGCGTGGGCATTCTTGAGCTGTTATGGCTTTCAGTGAAAAACCAAATTTAAAGTCAACCAGGAAAATCAATCAACCAAAAAAAATCAACCAAGTACTTGGTTTATCGATTTACTGGTCATAGATAAAGTACATGTATATAGTGATTTGAGAACTTCTAGAACGTTTATCTGTTTGTAGTCAATAAAAACCACACGTGTATCGCATATAGGAAAATATTGAACTTCAGAACTTCAAAGTAATAAAGGTATTTTAACCTTAAAAACAGAATTCTGATGCGGAAAATCCTGTAAACAGGGTTGCAAGAGCTTTAACCAGAAAGACTAAAGAATGAAGCATAACAGCTTCAAAAATATTAAAAAAAGAAGTAAACTTAAAAAAATGAAAGACGAGTTATTGGGAGCGAGATCTTGAGATTCCGGCAGTAATCAGCAACGACAATAATAGTGGCACCAATAGTGGCACCATGGCTGAATCAAAGCAATGCAAAAAAACAGCAATCGCCCCCGGGTGGGCTCGAACCACCAACCTTTCGGTTAACAGCCGAACGCGCTAGCCGATTGCGCCACGGAGGCTCCATGACATGGAGAACATTACCAAACTTAAAGAGTAATGTTTATGTCTGATGAAGACCCATAAGATTCTGTGTCCGCTGTAAATTTCAATTTCTGTCGCAATTGTTCTGTCGTTAATTTTGAAAATTATTTTGGGTCCGTCTTTGGAATTACCGAATAAAGAACATCGACTTACAGCCTAATCAGATTTTAGTTTGTCTTTCATACAGTCATCGATGAAATATTATTGATTGAATAGAAGTTGTAAAAAATAAAATGGGCATCATAAGAAAGGCCCTTGGTGTATAAAACGTGTAGCGAAGGAGTACTTATCTTCATTGGGAAAAAGAGTTAAAGGTGACTTAGCACGTAAAGGCGTGCGTCTAGGAAAATTTCCAAGGAAAAGCGGGCATGAAAAATGTCTGACGGAACCGGGCACAAGGATCTTTCTTTTTCCTGGCGGCTGCTCTACCCATTACCTACAAAGTCTTCAGAACGTTACCTAAATGTTATGGAAAGGTAGCTTAATAGTTAGAGCATCCGCTCGGAAAGTGGGAGATCTGGGTTAGATTAGTTTTTCATGACTGGTTTTTCTTTGAATTTCTGCTTACCCTTCATGCCTCGTCAAATATGAGGGCATACTATCAATCGACTTGTAAGACAGAAAATTTTACTGATGGGGTCTACAGAAATCTTCCAAGTTCATTCTTGAGTCATTAGCTGATCCAAATAAAGTTATGAATTTTATATAATAGAGTACGCATTACTGATGTAATATGGAAGCAAAAATTGTTCAAGTATACTGTACTGGGAGGAAACGCCGTAAAAATATCCTTGATAGCGTAACATCAAGAATCTTTCTCGAGTAAGAGATTGCTTCAATAACCTGATGATAATAAGAGTAATTTTGATTAATCTCATAGTAAACTTCGTTAAAATTAATTCTTTGGGTATATTTGAATGTTCAGCTTCAAAATAAAATGACTCCGTTCGCAGAAGATAAGAAGTTAGACCTGGTATGACTGGAATTAATTCATTAAATTTGAATAATCTTCCATTTAACGAGAAAATATTGCATTTTTAGCAGTTGAAAGCAATGAAAAATGACGCATGTGTCCTCAGTTAAGTATAGTTAAGTACGAGTATAGTTAAGAAAGCTAAGTAAGTTTTCAAGTTAAAATATTATATATTAAACTTCTTCTTCCGTAGTAGTATATTTCTATGTCACGCCAATAAAGAGATTCGAAGAACTAATTAAGGGAATGTAATGAATTAGGAAATACTTATATATAGGTGCTAATCGAAGCGAAGTCAGGCGAGATAATGGCTACCCAATTATTTCTTACGGGGGCGAGCATATTGGAAAGTTCTTTCTCGAAGTCCTCTCACGTCTTATCCTTGATGCCTTACCGCTCTGAGTATGGAAAATTCTCATCGCCTCTTTTTTTATCAATAGACATTCATACGTGTGATGAGGGATATATGCAATGGAGCCCCTTTCCAGAATGACTGATTCCGATTTATTCGAGAAGTAGAGGTATTTCGAGAATATCGGCTCTTGAAAGCGCTTCCATGGAAACTGCTTTTGTTAGTATTGATAATTGTCCAGTTGTCTGCTTCGATTGCATATTTTTTTAATAATTCTTTTTGGCGAATATTACGCGCAATTCATATTAAGTACATCAATTACTGAGATTATTTGCGAATAACTGCGAGATTTCAATTATTGCTCTCATGTGGAGGTATTTAAAATGTTAGAAATTCCTCTGATTAGCAATTACTCAATCTAACATACTAGTAACACCATAATAACACTTCCTTAGCTTCACATTTCACAAGTTTCATCAATTTTTATCACATTTATCAAGAAATTTTTTTTTCACAATTTTTATTCAGTAAGTGCAGCGCAAAACGATATGTTTTGTTAAAAAATGCTACGACAAGGAAAAAAAATCGTTACGAAAATGCTCTCAGACGCAGGTTGGGAATCCTTAAGAGAAAGGAGATTAGGCTGCGATTTTATGATACATTCAGAAAAAATAAATTTCTGGAAGACGTATTTGGTGTTATGCGACCCCTTCTGCTTCTTCGGCCTATCAGAAAATGAGCGCTAAAATTTGAGAAATAGACGCGAGAACAAATCGTTTTAGGGACTCGTTCCCGAAATCATGTATTAAATTGTGAGATTTTCATTCTAAGAGCGAGAAATAGAATTCATATGTACGCGAGGCATAATTTCCAGTATGTCCACAAGTATATTGCGTTTTATCTCATAAATATAAAAGAAAAGATGTAGTTGGAGAAATAAGGACCATATTGTGCCTGGCTCTGACAAATTATCTTTTGAAAAATTATTTAATTTGCTTTCTCCACTTCGTCATTCATTTGTTCTGCCGGTTTGCTTCCGTCACTAAGCATTTCGGAATTTATCATAGAAATACATGCTTCGATGCTAAGCGTCGTCCTTTAGAGGGAGTGTCTCCTTCTCAATGGGAACCTTAAATGCGTCTTGAGAGTGGTATTGGGAAGTAAATCCCTCGCTGTATGTTGCTGTAATGCGATGAGGCAAGAAAGCGAAAGATCAAAAGGCAAAATACTAAGCTTTGGAATTCAAAAAGAGGAGAAACAGCTTATTCTTCCGTTCAGGCGTTTTTCAAATTAATAAGTCACGATATTTTAATTAGTATCGTTTATTTCTTTTCGAATCGATTTCTCAAGGCCCTGATAATTATATTCCTTTTGTATATTTCACCTGATTTTTCTTTCACTCGAACGGGACGTTTATAAATAACCGCATCGTGACTTATTAAATAAAATCCTCTGACTCTCAATGGCGACTTTCATCGGATTCCTACAGTAACCTTCGGTAACTAAATTATATATCTTTCCGTAAAAAAGAAAATGAGAAATATAATACATGTAAAGAACATTGTTTGCTGATAACATCAAAATCCGCACGTCCTCTTTCTAAATAATTGTAGGATATTTCGAAGCTCAAGATATTCTCCGTATTGTCAGTAACGTCAATAATGATGATTAATCCGTCTTCGCCAAAGGAGATTTAAATTTCGGTAGATATTTCTCTATGAAAAGTACTACGTCTTGGTAATGAACTTCTATGAATTGCTATAAAAGTCTATCCGATTTACATTTCATGGATGGATAGCATTCGTATGATATACAGATACAAATATGATAAGTATTAATAATGAACATTTCATTTATTACTTGACAATAATTAATAGCTTATTCATTAATTGACTATAAATAATAATACTTCTTTCCCTCGACGGCATGACTAGTAGTCTTTCTACAATTAGTCTCCTCGACGAGAAGGTTTTAGACGAGAACGTACTTTAATTTGGTGAAACTTGTATTTCTGTGAATACCCTAGTTTTGTTTTTCCAAATTCGAGTATCCATAATAAATCCGACAGTAAGTAGTGTTTACGAAATCGCAATAAATCGTATCATCATCTTTTTTTATCTTTTGATTTCACATTTTTGTATACATTTAAAAAGGAATAAGAACTTTACTAATTTCTTGTGGCAATGGATCAAAAATGTATAATTATTGTAAATAATACAAGGGAAAAAGGAGAGGGAAGACAGATACAAAAGTTGTTAGATGACATGAAGGGTGGTGTTACCAGGAGGTGAAGGAAATGGCGGTTAGAGGAGAATATTAGGGCACATGAATATAGTATTCTAGCGTTTTCCTTTTGTATTTTAATATAAATTCTTCATTATCATAGTAAGTTAATTGTATTTATGCATAATTCACTATGTTAATTAGTTTTGCTATTTTTTTGTTATTTTCTTAGTCATTTTAAAAATTTACATTACATTACATCGTCCAGGTTAAGTGTACCTCGCCCAGCAGGCAGGAAGCACTGTACAGTGACCGCCACCTAGGCGACGATCACTACACTGCGGTCTATATGGACCGAACATTTCTGTCCATACAGATCTCTAATGTAAATGGATACAGATCAGCTAGGAAGATATTTACATTCTTCCTATGCTAAATATTAAAGCACTCGATCCGGTGTACGTTAAGTATCATGTTGACGTGCTTCCGTAGGTGAGTCAACAAACTAATTGAAGAAACCCGTACACATTTCGTTCGGTTTCCCTCTACCGTGGTGAGATGAGGTAGGAAAGAGTTGAGAGAGGAGGATAGACGTTTCATGCTCATTGTGTCGAGATTTGCGCAACGATCGGTAAAAAGCGTGACCGATGAAGGTGCAAGCGTGACTCAGTGCTCATAAAGGCACTAATTACTCTTGCGAAATGGCCCTCCGAGGCTAAGAATAATTTTTCCCCGAGGCACGCGTGCCTATAGAGGACGCGGGAGGATATATTTCATTTTGAAATGAGGGAAAGGAATGCTGTTTGCGAAATTTAAGATCGCTTATAAATAAGAGGGGCGAAAATGGGTGAAGGGGATTTTAATGGTTTTAATAAAATACAAAATGTATTTTCTGCATCTCGGTCGGTGTTAACGTCGGGTTTCTGGGAGGATTTTTCTCCTCGGATGAGCTCTGTCTGTGAAGTACTCATTCCGAAGGCCGGTTGGGACCTCATCCCTTGCAGCATTAGCTAGGGAGAGCTAGGAGAGGGAAATGAGTCTTACTTAGCAGGATGAGGAGTAAGGTCGTATGCCCTTGATTTCCTCACTGAGCCGGAATGCTATAAGCAGAACAAGTCCATGCAAGTGAAAAACAATGACTCCAACAATAACTCTTTTCTTAGGACTCCCTAAGCATAGACCTCAATTAACGCCAGTATTCAGTATAACTCATGTCTCAATAGCTTTCATATCATCATTCAGTTCACGACTAAGATAAGAATATATGATAATTTTCCTTTCTTGTGACACTTGTGTCAATTTCGTAGGACTATTATTTCTTATTTAATTTTGTAAAAGAAACAACCTCTGCAGGTAACGAAAACATATTCTAGGTACATTTCGTATGAAAAGTATGGAATAACTCATGAAATCAATGTTCAACAATTGTCTTGGTCGCCAAAGGGATGGGTTGTTTATTTCCGAAAAAGTTCACGAATTTTCCGTGTATTTTATCAAAGTTCAAGCAATTTAGAAATTATGTGAATGATTCACGACTAAAATAAGATTCTATGATAATTTTCCTTTCTTTAGTCACTTGTCTCAATTTCGTAGGACTATTGTTCCTAATTTAATTTTGTAAAAGAAACAACCTCTGCAAGTCATGAAAACGTAATCTACGTACATCTCTTATGGAAACGTATTATGGACTCCTGGGTTCGAACCCGGGCCTGTACAGAGGTGAGAATAGTTTTCCTGGGGGTTTCAGCATCGTAGAAATACAATGCAGTTCGTTTCAGATCTCTAAGTCAAGCCGTTTCTGAGATAATTAGGGGGACGGACGGACAGACATTTGCTTTTTATTTATGTGATTCCCTGCTTATCGGTGTGTGGGGGTGGACCTTTCGACCCTAATTTCTATGTCATTACTAACGCGTGTCCTTAACTGGAAAGTGAAATTATTAAGCGAAGGGTAGAATGCAAGGGAAAAGAATGAAGGGAAGGCAACGACAAAAGATGTTTGATTACATAAAGTGAGTGATAAGTTACTAAACAACGACGGAAATATTGAGGAACATTAACCTACAGAGGCGTAGAAATGATAAAATGCATGTATTGGATATTTCAAACTCACTAATGCAACGTTTTCGTGCAGATTGCCATATGCTGAGCAAAAACTTCAGGCGGAGTCTCCAACTAAAGCAAAATGGCAATGTTCTTGGACAGAGTGCACGCTTGAACGCAAACGTTTTCCTTTTCCTTGTTGGTCCTCAAGCGATTGCAATTCCAGAGGAACGCTTAAAACTGTTCCGGGCAGGAGGCCAAATGAAGGGAATAATTTTAACCTCTCTTCCCGGCAATTGCGATAAGAAGGGAAATGGAGGGCAGTGCGAGTAAACGTTACCTTTTCCCTTTGAGTTGGTCCGTCCTTATCTGCAGATCTGCATCGGCAGAATTTGAGCGAAAGTTTCTCCCAACTGATTGCTGGCCAATCGTCCCATTACCCTGTCCTGGCGGCATCGCACAAGGGGTCGCATTCCTATTTTCTGCCCCTTTTAGGGCCGTTTGTCTTTTGTTTCCGATGATGGACTTGACTCGTTGTCGCCAGGTCGCCTTCGAAAATAAGGTGGATGTCAGTTGGTGACATTTACGGAGGAGTGTGGGCAACCATAAGGTAACAGATATGTCCATTGTGCGCTGAAGAGCGACCGTAATTATTAAAAGCGATTGACGTATCTCCGTGGGAAAAAGAAGCATTGATTTCGGACGAAGATGTGAAACTCGTCTCCTTTTGCAATATACCCTTGCGATTTTTTCTGCGATTCTGCGATCCTAGTTCCTTAATATAAACGATTGAGGAAAAGATCTATGTAACCAAGATCGTTGACGAACGTTTTAAAAATTCAAAGTGAAAATGAATACAATATTACAATATACTGACATTTTATGCATACGTGGCGTTTTCGTTATAAGAAACAAAAAAGCATGCCATTTCACCTACAGCACGCGTTATCTCGCTCAGAACGGATTAAATAGCATTTTTCTAGTAATATGTATGTACAAGTTATATTCTTGAGGATTACGTTAATTTTTCATAATGCGAAAGGGTTAGTTTGGTATATACAAGGAATGCTATAGGTATCAAAAAATAGAGTAATACTGTAATCACAACTTAATTAAAACTGAAAACCATAATAATTAGTCATTAATGAATATTCTGCGTCTACATCACATATGTATCCTGCAAACCGCCTTTCGGCGTGCGGCAGGGGGGCATTGTTACGTAAATCAGTTCCATGTGCCGGAAAATGCTTCAACACGTTAATACAACTTGTCTAAACACAACTTAAAATAAGGTCACTTTTAATAAAATTGCTTTTACAGATATTTTTATAATGAAATCCGATTATAATAGACAACAGTTAACTATGTCATTAATTATGTTTTGCAATATAAAATTCTACAGAACTCACTTAAATGACGACCATTTTCGCTAGCATGAACAGATTTATGCTATGCTATCACCCAAACGGTGATGCTACAGGTAGCCAATAAATTTATTAAGATAAGTAAGGAATTCTTAAGATTCCGAAGTGAATTTTGGCTTCGTTGTTTATTATGAGCTCACACAATGATTGCAGTGGTTTATAATGAGGTCTGCTGCTGTTATTCCGATCCTTGCAGACGAAGAGTCTTTTCCAATGTTAGTGTGACTTTGACGACATCCTGGCGGAAGGACCCCTTTTCTACGGATGTTTTGAAGTTTCTCTAACAGCAGCGCGCCTAAAAATATAGCACGACAAGCAATTATAACTTGAAATTTCAAGGGTTTGTTTAATGACATCTTCATGCGAAAACGTTGTATTTCGACACGAGACAACACTGACAGAGCGGACATACGATATGTTGTCTTCTTTTAAGCGATTCCACTCATTTTTGAAAATCGATTCGTCGGAAGCACTACGAGTATTATTTATTTTTCGTATAAAATGCTGCTGTCAATTGGTAAAAAGAAGGATATTGTTTCTTCTTGTCGTTATTGTACATTCTATACAACCAAAGTATTAATTAAATAAAGTGGAATATAGTTTACACCGATTCCACTACAGCACACACGTTCTTTCCTTCCTCGAATTTCTTTATTCCTCGTCTCTGCACATCCAGTAGCATACTTTCGTGTTTCTCTTGTTTCAATTCGTTATGCCCTCGATCCAAACTTACTTCGCATTTTGCCATCTCCCAAAGATCCCTAACTCACAAAATCCCGCAAAGTTGCAATTCTTTATTATGTCCTCAACTCCTCCATCTAATTTCTTCACAGATTGCATCACTTATACAATCAATTAATCCATTTTTATACGTTATCGACTTATTAAAATGTATTTTCATTGATTTCGTTCATTTAACATTGATTTTGTACGTACATATCCTCCCTCTGTTGTTCTGATATTTTTCTCCTTCATTTCTTATATGACTTAAAGCGGTGGTTCAATTTAAGGCCGTTTTTAAAATAAAATAAATAAATGAAATAAAGCCAAAGAAAATGCTAACATCAGAAAATATTTTACTATTTCTGTAAGTCAAGTCAAGTCCCTCTTATTACATTACAAGTTGTTGTTTACACCCTCTGCCACACGCCGAAAGAAGACATGCACGGTATTTACAGGACTTTATTAGACGAAAATTGAGACTATGAAGTCCCATCTTCCATTTAATCTATACAAAAAGAATTTAATAGAGAATACAAATATATGCAATGTTAAAAATCAATAAGAACAGAGATATCGAAAATAAAGTAGTAACAATTCAAATATTAAAAATACAAATTTATAAATACAGATATTAAAAATACGACTATTGAAATTACAAATATTAAATTTAGATGTTTAAAATGCAAAAAAATACTTAAAATTACAAATCATTGCGAATTTTATTGTTAAAAGATGCAAACACTGAAGGAAACAATCATATATACAAATAAATAATGGAGGTGTTGATTATACAGAAAGACATGAGTAAAACTAAGACATATTAGCGAGTGTTACTGTCGGTGCAAATCTGTGGATGTAAATTACGAATAAAGACAACTCTTCATCCAACGCTTAGCACTTCTCGCGGTTTATTCCGTTGATCTGAAAGCCGAATAAGCCGAGGATCTTCAACGCTATGCCGTTATTTGCAGTTTGTGAAATTTCTTCAGGTGTCCAACGAGTCTTAATATTGCATCAGAGCCCATACACGAGCACTTCTATACCCTTCCAATATCGGGAAATGCTGCGAAGAGAGATTTATATGACGGAAATCTTTCTCTTTTGACCATCGCGATGACTTTGACGCGATAAATGCTTCGATAAACATGCAAACTCAAAAGTCGCGAACAGCCTTGAAAAAAAAGCGGCAAAAATCGTAGCATTTTTCTTGTTCCATAGCCAATTTCGGCCTTTGGAGTTTTGCATGGATGAAAAACCGGTACCATGGATAAACCGGATGAAACCGATATAAAGGGATGTTTACGTCGTCCGTTCGTATCAAAATTTCATTCGTTGAAATTCTTTATGGATGGACAAGAGTCAGTTCCTTGGATGGAATATTCTCATGAGAGTGTGGTAAATAGTACTTCTTGTTAGGACCCATGGATTAGGTCATCTGAATTAGGCTTGATACTGTGGCATCTTCGGAAGGATTGCATTGGAGTTGAATCTAAACTGTTATTCAAGTTTGTGTATGTATTGTATATAGTATTCAATGCACAGTTTAAAAGCATGAGTAGCTGGAATTTACACTCCTTTCATGTATTGTACTCGTAATCTTTTAGCAATAATAATGCTAAAAACTTAATTATGTCCATTAATCTGTCGCATTTCCATTTTTTAGAAAAATGAGTCATACCTAAAGTTATTTTTTAGGTCGAGCCCCTCGTCGTTCATTCAGAAAATCACTTGTTTAGCAAATGCAATGGGGAGGGGCACTTGTTCCTCTGGATCCACCAATCACTTCCTGGCGAATAACCAGGGGCGGATTGAAGCTATCCGAGGCGCAAAGATCAGATTGAGGCCTCGACCTGGAATTAAGAGTAAAAATTCTATATTTTTTCATTTAAAAATACACTAATGTTCATTCCATAGAAAACTCAATCGATTCTGTACGGCATAATAAATTAGTTTAGAATTGCAATAAGTAGTATTATAAATTACAATGAACGGGATATATAAATATATTATATATTTACATGAAAAATGTAATATATTCTTTAGGTTTATTATTTTGAATTAATCAACAAATATACAATTCTTTCTTGAAGCAAAAAACAAGAAAAAATTATTATTTAGAGTTTAATAACACAGAGTTATTGAGGCCCCCATGTGGCCCTCAGCTACCGCCTATTGTGCCTAATTATAAATCCACCCCTGCTCTTTTGTTCAGCCTTAACCATTTCTATAAACAATGTATTTATTCGTTGACGAGGATTTGGGAATTCCTCATAACATAACAGTGGCAGCTGCGTCTTAGTGGGCGGATGTTGGCAATATCCACCAGAGGGCAGAGTAATTTTTATCGCTTTGGGTAGGGAGTTTATAAAACAAAGCGTGATCAATGGAATAAGGAAAGGAAAAGAGACACTCATATATATATTTATCTCTTCGAATCCTCATGCCCTCTGGGGAAAAATGAATCCGTCCCACCGGAAAGGAAAAAATCCCCTTTTCATAACTTCCGTTTACTGAAATCATAAATCACAGGCCAGAAGTAATGTGCTCCTAAGCTGAATATTCGATTCTATTCGAGAACTAGGAAAAGTAGAGGAAAAAGCAATACGTTTCATAATAAATTGTTACAAAAATCAGTGAGTTACATAAATGATTCCGGACGTAGAATGGAATTCTCTAGAAGATAGAAAAAATTAAACAGAGTCTTAATTTACTTGATAAATTCAATGAAACTACGTTCATAGAAGATCTAGCTGAAGCTATGCGTCCTCCCGGTTACATATGCCGTTCTGATACCGAGAGAAATGTAAGAGAAATAATGCTAGAACTAGTCGTTTCAAAAATTCAATTATTCCACTTACATCATAGTAATTTCGGCGTTAGTTATTCTGTCTCTACGCTGTACTCGTTGCCAGCTTTGATAATTGAGTCGCTTATTGCTACGCAACACTATGTGAGTTGCTGCATTCACTCTTCGTGTTTGACGTCGTTATTTTGAAGCGTTTTAAATTTCCTACATTCTTGAGATGCTCATACCAAATCGTGATTTTCAAGTAATGATGCCTCTTTTACTGCCTCGCCCTGAGGTCTCAACCGCCCACCATTTGATGTCGGCCCTGACTCCTAGGATACGTCGTTGAGGCTGCTGATGACGAGGATTCGGAATTTGACAATACAAGCACGCCAAAGTTTGAAAATCCTCCGCCGACAACACTCACGCAAGGGACCCTTAAAGACATTAGCAGTCCCTTAAAAAAATGGCGTGTTTACCCTCCTCTCGCACTAATTTAGTCCCTCCCGGGAATTCCTTTTTATTTCGAGGATTCCCACATATTTAAAACTTTCTTTTCCACTCTTACTTTGGAAACCATACCGTCTGAGGACGGCGGCGGCTAAAAAGTCTTTTAAGCCTTTGTTTACTCTCCAGTTGAAGGGAAAAGCGAGTTCTGTGGACTTTTCATCTTTGGGGCGAAGAGAATAAATGAGGGAGTTCCTTCTTTTTGGTGGCTTCAAAGGAATGGAGAGAGAGGCTGATTAGTTGAGAGGATGTAAGGCGGTCACTGTGAAACCCCTCAAGATCGGTAGCCATGGCGTTCGGTAAACAAACACAAGGTAGTCTGGGAGATTAGATTCTACTCGCAGAAGCTGCGCTGCTGGTTATTCCTCAGTAAATACAAGTAAGGGACGATTACTAACGTTCACACGAACAAATTTCTTTGGAATCGATTCTACAATGTGTGGAGTACCATATTATATTTCCTTTCGTGCGTTAGTAATGGAAGACAAGTCGATCATTAAGCAGGAATCATTGGGCTGAAATGTTTTGCAACTTATAGTGTGAATAGAGCACGAAGAATGTTATGTAAATTTTACTTATGCATTATCAACAAGGTTATATTGACTTTAAGAGACAATTTATTTGAAGCCATATCCTTAGGCGGCGACTTGGAGGAATCGGGTAAAACCATATTAAATAAACAATATCTGTACAGGATTCCACAATAATACACGACCGGTTTCAGCATAAATTCGGTCCACAGAAACCGGTAAATTGTAAATGTTTATTAACTATGGTGACAGTTAATTTATTTTCGACATCCCAGGAAACAACCGTCAGCTTGGAAATTTTGTAAGAGTTAATATTTTTCTAACTGCAGAACCGTAGTATTAGTATTCTTAAAAGTGCTTCGACAGCTATGGTTCGCACACAATCCCTCCGTTGGGAATCGAACCCTGGACCGCTTTCACCGAAGCTTACGCATTACCCACATGGCTATTCGTAGGTCCACTACAGAATCATTTGCCCCAAACATCCAAACATTTGGAGCAAAAGATTTCTTTCCGTCATTTATACTTAGATTTTTAGACCGAATTAGGTTTTTTAAACTCATATAATAGTTCCTTCTTTTATTGCTTTTCTTAACTTCAATTCCCAATACCTCTTTCATTCTATCTATAATGACTAAAGGATATATGTAAGAAGAGGCTGATAAGTCTCAATCTCGCCCTTAAATAAGGACGTTTTATTAATAATGTTATTGTAATTTGCAAGTAAATTAATTAAAGCACTATTTTACATCCGTATATTCGCTGGGTATCTTTATACAGTTGCAGAAATACATACGTTATTTAAAATGCCTCAATTCTATTCTCATTAAGGCCCTCCCACTTGGGATTAGGCCCTCAGCTAACGCTTGTTGCACCTTACTCCAAATCAGCCCCTGCATTCAAGTGATATTTTCCGTAGCATTACTTCGAGAAAAAAATTTGGATTAACTGAAAAAATTACTTAAAGTCTTCTGCGTTTATTCTTCTTCCACCTTCCTATTCGCATATCCTACAAGTACGATTAACAGGAACGTAATTTTCTCCTCTAATCGTGCAAATATGTGTTATTCCCTCGAGACGGTTTTCCTATCGTAGGCAGAGTTTCACCAGTTGCTTATTATCTCATTATTATTCCCTCGTTTCCTGTTCCCGTGAGTAGGTTTTGCAGATAATTCCACCTTAAAGACTATGCATTACTCTTAGGAATCATCTCAGAAATGAGCCTCGGTGGAGTTGGTCTTTCCAATGTATGGGAGAGGGGCGAAATGAAGAAGGGAAAAAGAGAGACTGGTGGGTCACGTTGCACTGTCCGTGGCTGCACGACGCCACTCACCTCTAACGCACGATCTCCTCTTCATCCGCATTTGCATCTATGCTCTTAATAATGATGCACAGCCGTCCCTAGGGTCTGCGGGACCTTGGGCCAGAGGGCTCCCTGAGGGGCCCCACCTAAAAAGAGACAAGTTTCCCATTTATCTGCAATTTTGTCAAGTTTGTCAAAGTTGTCAACGTAGGAAAATTAATTTAAAACAATTCTTCGAGGTTTAGAATGAATTACAAAACATATAAAGACCAATCGAATTTAAAGATATATTTCTCAAGCTTTAACACGGGCTAATTTGTCGAAAATTTTTGATTTGCCAATCTTATCTACTTCATGTTCGATTGACGAAATACGTGTTTTCCTCTTTGGAAAATGTTTGATTTCAAGTAACTTTTTGTCCGCTTTAACTTTAAAAATCAGCTGTTAACCCAATTACAGGCATTGTTTGAATTATTCTACAAAATATTTATGCATTTCGGAGTATTTCTTTTAAACTCATTTCAAGGGCAATTTCCATAGGAGATTCTCAAAGGATCTAACAGGTGCGGAGTTCCTGTATGCGTTGGGCCCGTAGCGACTGCCACCCCCCCCCCCTCCCGGCTCCCTTCAGACGGCATACTTTAGCAAAATCAGAAGAAAGTGCAAAAAATTCGTTGTTTTATGGAATTGCGCAGCTCACCGAGGTCTTTTAAAGCTGAAAAATTGGTTCCTTCCTACCGTCATTGTTCATAACAACATATTTAAAAATTAGAACCACGTGCCCTATTCCAGGGTCGCATGTATAAATTGACGGCTAATTACCCTTCACTCGTTTTATTACTATACCGCTGTTTTAGGGGCGATTTCCACGCATTGATTGGTATCGTTGGTGGTATAGTTATAGTTGTTGAAAGTTGTCTATTTTCTTGTGACTTTCGATTTCTTGAACTGAAGTCGTTTCCATTTCACATCATTCCTATTTACGTGTATTTATCGTGAAAAATCGCTCTCCTACTTGTTTCTTAAAAAGGGGAGGGCAACCATTGGCACGCGAAACAAGTCCTTGTCTGTTAATAAAAGCATTTTTCGTAAAACCCTGTCATAACTTTATTCATTCGGTTTTACATTATTTACATAATCACTTAAAAATAAAATATCAAGATATCAAACAATATGTTATCGAATAATTTTGGTTGGCACGTGGAGACATTTTTTGTCGTAGATTTGGCCAATTTTGGCAAAAAGGTTTTCTCCTCTGATCTAACTTATCTGGACATGCTCTACCTCTTATTGCAATTGTTAGCAGGTGTGTTATTTTCATTCTTTTTTCCGAAGAAACCATCTTATTTGCCTTGAATCTTTCTTTATTTTTCTTGTCCCTTTCTACTTTATCTGCCATTTTCCCATTCCCTCTCTCTTTATCACTTCTCCCCCAATTCCATCCCTTCTCCAATATGCACTCTGCCCGTCATTTCCTTTGAACACCGCCTCCCTCTCCGAAATTACCTGGAATAGAACGCGCGTCCCCTTAATATCCTTCCAATCGAAGGGAATGTATGGTTAATGCGGATCCGTGATCTCCTGCGAATTTCGAATCATTTGCGAGAGAAAGAATCGCTTTACCGCGGGAGATTTGCTTCTCGGACCGTGACCGGGGTGTTATGAGTTTTTCTGAATCAGCGCTAAGGCAATTCCCTTCCGCTTTATCGGCTTAAGCGGCAGCTTAGGAGATCGCCGTAGGAAACGACGCAGCGACTGCTTTCAGAATACTTCGCCACGAATCACGCTCATCTATTCCTTTTAAGTCTTCGAATGACAATTGCCTACGCTGAAAATACAAGCACGAATAGGAAGAAAAAGAATGGCGAATGATGATAAACAGGTTTACGGAAAGGCGGACGACATCGTAGTGTTGGGAAACTTAATACCGAGAATGAATTGCAAATATTATGAGGAATGGGTACAGATTGGAGACTATTTACATATGGAAAGCGTAGGTGCTCTGTATGCGGCAAACTTCAAAGCAATTAATCGCGAGGTGAAGTTTTAATGGAGCGGGGAGTTTTAGTTGCTTCTCTTCGTTTCCCAATACATGTAAATTGAAATATTATTCGAGTCTCAGAAGACTGATTTTCTGTATTGCGGTACCGTACGATTTATTCAAATAAACTTTACTTCACCCATGTTTTGGATAATTACCACATCTTATTGGACAGTTAATTTTGGAAATAATAGTTGCTTTGGTTCACTGAGGCAATATGCAATTCCTGTCTTTAACCTATACTCTTTATTTCATACATCAATTAATACACCACAGATAAAAAATTTTTCTCATTTCCTCTGAGATAACCGTTTCATCATCATTCACCGTTGCGGATTTGGAAAGAAAGAAAGATGCAAAGATCTTTCAATTTTAAATCTTTTAAAATTTTAAAGCTTTTTAAATCTAAATCTACATAAATATCCTGCAAGCCTCCTTTCGGCGTGTGGCAGGGGGTGTAAACACCAAGCGTTTGAGTTAGCTCTTTAGCTTTTTGTTGTCTCGTATCATTCGCGGAAAGAATTAGCCCCTAAAACGAATTGTCCTCGCATCCATTTCTCTTATTTTACGTTCGGATCGGCCAAAGTAGCGGAAGGGGGTCGCATAATACCAACTACCGCAAATGTACCTTCTCTAAATTTATCAAGCGATCGCAGCCTAATCTCCTTTCTTTCAAATATTTACAACCTGCGTAAATAAAATTGTTGAAATTTGATCAAATAAAGGCATAACTTCGGTCAAATTCTCCGATCTTCTCCGCTGCAGGAAAGAAGATCTCTTCGTTCTCTTTTGGTCTCTTTCGAGGGGAGTTGCTTCTGAGATGCTCTTCCGAGAGAATTTTTAGAGCTGCCTTGTTTGTTAGCGCTCGGGGTATTAATGGACGCGTCGAAAAGGATTCAGGCCCCGAGGGATCGTTACCTAAACGTGTTTGCTCTGTCATTCTGAAGGCATCTACAGGTAGCGCCATAACTCTCCGGCATTTTTTCGATCATTGGATCCTGGTGCTGTGAACAGAAGGGTTCCATATCTTCAGATCCATTTACAACTGGGTTGTTCCGCAACCGATTATTGGTATTTCAGGGTCAAGAGTGGGCTGTGCACAAAGGAATGCCAGCCTAAGGGAAGTATTGTATGATTTTGTGTGGCGAATTTCAGATAAAGCGAAGAAATTGACGCAATATCAATAAAAGATAATCAGCCTATGCTGTATAACATTACGGGGAGATATTAACTGATGTTTAATAGGGATTTAGAGGATGAAACTTTCCCAGTTTTGTACGCAGTGGTCAAAATATAGGTATGTACAGCAAACTCGATTATCCGAGTCCCAATTAACCGTGGTCCCGTTTTACCCGAGGTACATATTTGTGTGCTTTACCTTTAATATTTGCATACATATGTACCGACACATCGCTTAAACTACTTTTGCTGTAACTTCACCAACACAGCATAGACAAGCAAACTTCGGCATATTAATTAGGAGATAATCGGAGAAAAAATAGGAGAACTACATCTAGACTACTAAAATATTATGAAGGAAAAGAGAAATATTTATTTAAAGAAGTAAATAAGAGTGATTTTTATGTTTGTAAATACACGTCTTACTCGGCAAAGCATGAAAATAGTGTTTTTATTTCATAATTTACGTACGCAAGACAACCCTTCCGTATTATCCGAGTTTAGATTCATCCGAATTGGACCGGGTCCGCATTAACTAGGAGAATCGAAACTCTACTGTATTGATATTATTCCAGATGTGAAGTCACTCCTATCCAACTTAATCTTTATGAATATACTGCCAAGGACGTATATTTAGCTTGTCGAAATTATGATAATTGCGGCCGTGGGAGTTAATTTTTCTGAAGTGAAAATTTAACTGCATAAAAAAGAATGGTTAGGAGTCCATGAACTATCGTTAAAGATGTAGTTTACGTTATTTAATGAAATAAAAATTATTAAAACCTCTCATTATTATTTACACTCTTAGCCAATTCCGTAGAAGTAAAGCTGTTTATAAAGCATCGCAGGTACGCATTTATGGATTGGAACTCGCTTCCCACATTCAAAAAGGATTTTACTTGTATGTATGAAGCTGTGGTAATTATTTTGAAGCACTTTAGGTAGTCTGCCAACTCTTTAGGGAATATTATGGGTGTTATGTTTACAATTTAATTAAACTTATAATTGATAGGTTCGATGATAAATAAAAAATGCTCCGTACAGAAGATTTCATTAAAGCCTTTCTTCTTCAAAACGAAAACTCAGTAAATTCGTCAGCAAATTTTCAGCGTTTGCATAGACGTTTAAGTAAGGTTGAAATAGTAAAAATTATTTGAATTGGACGCCACTAATCCTAAATTTGAGGACTATTTGCCACTTTCTTGGTATTGAAGTCTTTGCAGTAATCAAATATGAGTTTATCGCAATTGCTGTTTCTTTCGCGATACAGATAGATAGATAGAACGACGCAAATAGTACAAATAGATAGATACACAACTTCAAATTGAATACCAAATTAAATGAAATGAAAGATAAAGCAATCCAGAAGGATTATGTTCTTTGTCTGTATCTCCAAGTTATAAAGACGATTTGCACGCCAGAAGATTTGAAATCTAACGATACACAGATAGCTTAAAACCAAAATAAGTCTTTAAATAAAAGAAGCAATACGTTTTCTAATGCAATATATTGAAAGCGTTAGCTACTCTAATGAAAAACGAACTACTGCTCAAGCAAACATAATGGGAAAATGCTGGATTTGAATTTTTTCCGAGTAATGGATCATTAATAAATTCTTACTGTAGCAGCAAAAATTTCAGAACGTGAAATGACAAGTGAACTTCAAAGGTTGCCTAGCTATATGCGCAGAGTCACGAGTCCATACTATAGCAAGTATCCATGGTTTTGTAATGCTAATTACGTATGTCCTAATTTTATAGAAAATAACCATTTATTTTATGCCTAAACTTTATTGACAAAAGAATAATGCCAGGATTTGTTTTGATTATGTATCACGTATATTTATATATTGTAGCCGATATAATGCGTCCTCCCTGTTACATAGGCCGTTCTGATGATACAGCGAAAATATCAGTGAAATAGATGCTGGAACTAGTCGATTAAAGGATTCATATTTTCCTCGAATGATACGCGAAAGTAATCGATTGGTGTGGTAGACTCATGCGCCCCCTGCCATACGCCGAAAGACGGTTTATATGTAGATGTAGATGGACAGCAATATCTTAATATCATAATGTAATACTGTCATAATACGTAGCAATAACTTAATATCGTTGACGCAAGAATTAGGTAAAATCAGCGTCATGATTTGGCAGCACATTGGCGCGCAATTCCTTTATATTTATCAAAAGTAAAGTGGCACTGTAGTCGCAAACGGTTCGCCATCCCTTTTCTAGGACATTCAACTCCGAAAATCTATTACAAAAGGTCCTTTGGCTTTAGCCAGGCGCCCAACTTCCCGTCTCCAAACTTACGTTTGTGTCCAATCGAAAGATTCTTTGGTGAAGATATCTCCAGAACACAGCTCGAGGAGCGTCGCACTAAAAATAGACCAACTATTTCCTAAACAGCGCTATCGTAGCCCAATTCCGCAGAAATGAATAAAAGAGAAAATCTCCCCTCCCATATTTCGCCCCATATATCTCTGGACTGTTTGTGCTAACGCACCGGCCGAGGAAGGTCAAACGACGGCTTTTTTATTTCTCCAATGGAGACTGTTAGTCGGCTGCCTCAAATGCAAGGGGAAGGCCCTCCGCAATGCAGTGTCGGAGTTTGCGGGCGCCGGAGATATCGAAGCCATTTTTCCCGAAGCAAAAAATATATAAAGACCAATCGCTTTGTTTTTTTTAAGCATCTTGGGCGGTTGGAGATCAAAGGAGTTTCCGTTTAAGAGGATGCGGCTTTGCGCGTGCACGGGAACGCTGACAGCTTTCCCTTATGGTTTTGAGGTTTCCCTTCTAAAAAGTGTTGAGGGAGTGGATTAATGAGGCATGAGGGAAAGACGAATCAATCGAGCGAAGTTTTCTCTCGAACTTAGAAGTTGGTATACATTGCTAAATTTATCTTCATTACTGAGGAGGAGAGGGAACAACTAATTGTAAGATGATGTATTTCAGGGGGTGGGAAGGGTTACCAATCAAAGATGAGCAGATTAAAGCTTCTCAACTTTGATTGTCACCTATGTTTTTGGAATTATCTGTAAACTAGGAGACGTACATTATTTCCCTGGAGTCCCATGAGAAATTAGTTTCTTTAACTCTGAGTTGGCACGTGTGATTTGATGCTTTTCTTACTACATTGCTATCGACCCCTAATGATCTAATTAACGTTGCCAGGAGTCGATCTGAATTTGGAATCGATTGATCGATTTTACATTATCATCGATGAAAAAATTAAAATTAATCTTAATTTCTACTGTATTTAAGAAAGAATAAAAGTAATATGTTACAAGTGCCAACTCAAAGCTAAGAGAGACTGAAATCTCATGGAATTCAGTTTACAGATAAGTCGCTTTAATCATCTTTGATTGGTCTCCATCCCCGCACACTAACAGACTAATTTTTGTCACTCCTCTATCTTCAATAAGGTTTAACAAATATCCGTTTAGAAGGAACGATGAGGAATATATGTCTTCTCGAATCCTGAATGAAAGGATACACAATAAGAGGGAACGGAAATCGAGGCTGTACCCAGGTAATATAAGCACCCTGATTTAGAAATGTTTTAATGGAATTTCTTTAATTGGATACGGAAATCTGTTAGGCCTGAAAAAGCTGTTTTTATGGTTGTTATTACAGAAGGTTATCGGTCGTTTGGTTTTGAAAGGAACCGCAGTGTCGGTTATTCTCTAAGAGAAGAATATTCCACCAGGGATCCTACTCATCAGTGTGCCTGAACCCAGTGAGTTTTGAAGGGGCAACCAAACGATTTCCAGAGAATTTTCACTTCTTTTTTGAGAAATTAAAAGTTTATGAAAACACAGTTTACAATGCCGTTTGTGTAAAATTGACCGGGTTTTAAGAAGTATATGGTACATTTCCTCAAAAATTACGCGTAACACAGTTATAATTAATAGAATTTTTTGTTTTAATCTTCAAAGTTGTTTATATTTTAGAGAATACTCGTAACGGAGGGAATGGATTCGTATAAAGACAAAAAAATGCGCATTTACAAAGCATTCGAGATTACAACCAAACAATTACAGGAGAGTATGAGAGAGCATATTTTGTGGGACACCTGAATTTAAGATCCGCGTATTCGCGGACCGAATTCTGGAGGGGATCCAGAACAATTTGCTACCGCACTTATGGCACTTTTATTATATATGATAATTTTATCATCGAAAGTAATTCCATATAGAGATCATGGGATAATTTAGCGCCCTTAGGCCTATGAGTATAACAATTACTTCCTCCAACCAATTAAACTTAAGAATGATTATAGATACTTCTGTTTTAAACCAAACACCGCAATAATGGTATTATTAGGTGTTAAATGTATAAATCCAGATTATCCTAGTTTGATTTATGAATTTAAATATAAAATAATAATGTAAAATTTCTCCGATATGTCCTCTCTAGACTCAAGAATGGCCTACCTACCCTTTCCGTTATATTCGGCTGGACCCAAACTTGGAAGCAGGACCGCCATAGCTTTGAATCGACGACTTCAATTTGCAGAAAAGGCCCCGAATAGTCTGAGACTAAATTATCAAGGCCCGCTTTGAGATGGGAAGGTTCCAGCCGCGGAAAACAATGGTGAGTAATTTCTAATATTAGCCCGTGCCACCTTCACGAAAATTCACTCAATACTCACCAATTGATGGTAGTCATTGATTAATTAGGTTCAATAATCTCAGCAATAATTGGCGGGTATAAAATTATTACAACACGTTCAAATTTGTCGGACAAAAAATGAGTTTCACCTTTGAATATTTATCTTCAAATTAATAAGAATATTTTTATATCGTGTTTATTTATCAAGAAATTAATGAATGTTTTTATAAAATTTACAGTTTATATGAAAATAAGACTGTCACAAAGTTATTACATTCCCTCCTATAAGGTTACTAGATATGTCATATCAGTCATGCTTAAATATGCAAAATTATAAGGACTGTTCCAAATTCTTGAAAGAGTACATGAATAAACATTCGCGTTTTACTCGCCGTCAAGGATGGAATGTTCTATTTTTGATTAATGGATGACCAATAATTCACTCTTCAACATGATTCTAAAAATATCACAACAATATAACTTTGTGATAACAAAGTTATATTGTTGTGATATTTTTCTGTGTGTTTCAAAATTTTGAAATACTCAAAATTATTAATATGCCATGCGGAAAATCGTTGCTACTCTGTTGAAGTATATTTCTTATGCTCTTTTGTTTAATTGTTTACTTTAATCGTTGCCGTAAACAAATCATCATCGAATAACATATGTAAATGTTTACTAAAATAATTTTTTACCCTCTTTTGAATCAATCAATTCAATTGATTTAAAACATTCTGTATGAAATTGAGAAGATGGCAAGCCATCACATAAGGAAATCTTTTTATTGTTATTATTTCAGTAATGGAAACAGGAAGACCCAAATTATGTCTATTTTAATGATTATTTACGAACAAAAAAAACCATTCGTAATTGGAAAAATCCGATTATCCGGGACTGGGTCCCGGGACCTTGGTGTTCAATTTTCATTAGTTATATTACATTTTGCATTGAGTGTCGAACACCCATCCCATGTTTCCACGTATTTTTCTCAATTAGTTTAATGAGCTTATCCAAAAAAACCAGCATTTAGCAAGTTCAGAATGCTAAAAACAAAGCGTCAGTCAATCACAGTTCGAAGAATTTTGTAGCTCGTAATTTTTATGTTCTCATTTTATCCTTTAGGTTCAGGTATGCTGTATTAATTAACAAATTTCGAAACAAATTGCGTTTTTGAACATTTTTTCTTTGATGGAACATTTCCATTTCATTACGTTGCCGTTGATAGACGCAAGCGGTCCCTCAGAAGTTCTGTTAATTTGCGTGCTCGTTTGCGTATAGGCGGAAGCAACCGCACTCGTGTCTTTCCATTGTTTCATCAGGTCGTAAATCCTTTGTGCGGTCCTCGGCCTTTATGATTAACATGAAAACAATAGGTCTAGTTAAGGCTGTCGCATACTTTCAACAAGTCCCACATGAGTTATTGGATTTCCTTTCTCTGCGAATCGCCTGTCGCATGAACCTCGATCGCCAAAAATTGTCTTATTTCTTGCAGCAAATCAACGATTACTTTTTAAATTAAAATCTGGTTAATTTCAGGTTAATTTTTTTCAACGTATTTCCCTTTAATAGGTCTTTATGTAGGATTAGAATGGAGAAGAGCAAAGATGCACGTTATTCTTTAAGTCTTTTTTAATGGGTGTATGTGGTATATTTAAAGAGGGTGAACGCTTTTTCATGTTTTAGAAGACTCGATGAATTGATGGATATGAATATAAGTGAATGAATAAATGACTATGAAAACATTCAATATGGGAGTTTATATACCTAATAAACGTGAAAAAAGTTGCAGAAGTTCCACCTCCGGTTTATATATTATTAATATCTGGTTTAACCATCATGATTTCAGATTTGTACTGTATTTACATGAAAACGTCAAGTTCCCATATAATATTGTAAGTGAACACAATTCCGCATCCGTAAGATTTAAACTCACATTTATCAAAGACGGGGATTTTGAAGATCTTTGATTAATGCTTCATATCGGTCACTAATAACTTTTCAATTACGGATATTAGTAATTATATTAAACATTTACAGCGAATGTGTTCTATAAAAATTCAAGATAATTTTTTTTCACTCTTTAACGTGTTTGACGGTTATATTTTCACAGAGAGACTTGATAGGCTCGTTTCACGTCGGGTATAAACTTCTTTACAAGTGATGACGTCAGACGCAGGCTATTTATTATTTATGGCTGCACTTGCTTTCCTTTCATTCGCACTATTTTAACGTGTTTAAAATCCTCGACTCGAGACATTGTTCTAAATAAGCGGTGGCGAGTTTCAGATATCAGAAGCCCTAAGCGTAAGGACCAACTCTAGACCCGAGATTATTCACCTTACAAAACGTCCTTTTTTGGACCCGTTAATGGCGAGGCCCTCAGCTAGCGCCTAGTGCTCATTATGGCAAATCCATCCCTGTAAATGAGGGCCAAGAGATTTAATTTCAAACGCATGTTTCAAACGGTTGAACGTGGTTTTTCAGACCACGGTCGTACGAACCGAAATCGCACGTCTACGTCAGTGATGGGCAAAGTACGGCCCACTTCCATCCGGCCCACAAGGATGATAGCGGCGTGAAATATAGCTGCTATTTAAGTTATTAGGAATTTTGTAAATTATATTGTAGTCCATGATACGTACATTTATATCATTCTCTTAATTCTATCCAAGGTAGTGATTCATAGCCATATTGGGCATAATGAATTCGAGAAATGCGAGAATTTCTGGAAATATATTACTTTCTTGGAATGCACACACTTAGTTTTAGAAGTCTTTCCTTTGGCACATACATTTACCGGATTTGTTCCGTAATAAAATAGCACCGTTACAGAACAGGAACACGTTTAGGACTTCTGAATAGCATATTTGCGGAATGACCTCAACTGTCGGAGCACTTAAAACAAATGCTATCACTACTATCACGGATGTCGGATGTAGGAATCGCAATTCGGGAATATTCGACCTGTAATCGATCATTAGTTTTCATTTGTTTATGTTTTCGCGGATTTCTTCGCCCCACTTCTTGTTTGGCCGTTTTCCCACATCGTGGGTTTTTCTCGATCAACCCTCAGTTGAGGAGTTTTCCCGCACAACCCAAATCTTTGTTTTTATACGTATGAATTTCTACTTTATATCTATTAGTTTTATTTATTTATCAACTAAACTAACTTTTAGTTTATTTCTATTGTTTGCACCATCTATGTTATATTTATCTATGTTTGCCAATTATCTTGGATTTATCGATTTATTTTTCTAGATTTTAGTTCTGCACTTGCTAGCCACGACTACTCCATAAGGTATAATTATGTGGCAACATATATCCATCTATAATCACCAAAAAAGCTACTAGCTGAAAGTATCCATTACTACAACTTTAAACCGAATAGCATACTACAAAATAAATATATACAAATTATATTGGGATAAAGAAATCATGTCAGACATCACCATTGAAGACATTGGACCGTAAATAATCTTCTTCGATAAAATCAATTAGGAAGGATTAATAATAGGCGTAGCGGCAACTCTCAGCGACAACAACCGAAGTACTTATTCCAGAAGAGCAAGTAAGTCACATAGCTAGCAATAGAAATAAAGAAACTGCGAAAGTTTAAGAATGTAAGCATCGTACTCACAGTAATATCCACAAAAGGGGAAGTACCAATAAAACTGGCAATTGGCAAAGCAGCTTGGAAACATTAAACGTTGGAGTAAACATATACGAGTATTTAATCCAAAAGTCTGTAAATCTGGAAACCTGCTATTTTATCATTAAAGTTGTATGGAACTTGACGGTCCGTTCCCATCTCATAGCGCCGTCACTTTGAGGAGAGAGCGATGTAAAAAATAACAATAGTAATATTGTTATTTCAACGCGGTTTTTTAATACATAAAAAAGGCAGAATAACAGTTTCGTTCGTTGTTGTCGAAGCATCCGTGCATCTGAGGTTGGAGTGAGGTGACGGTGTCTCAGTGAATGCTCTCTCAACCGTAATATTGGCAACCGACATCAAATTTTGGCGCGGATCACGAAGAAATTCGTCGTAGAGAGAAGAGGCAAAGCGACAGCTTCCGCAGTTTTCATGGCATTTGAATAGAGACGCCCTTCGCAAAATCATTGGCGTCGGAAAAAGTGACCGAATGACTACGAAATGCGCCCCCGTAGTTGTGGAGTCTGGGTTTGCGGCTAAAAGGGGGTATGTGGAAAAAGGGGGATGAGTGACGTAAGAGAGAAAGAAAGATGCGGGAGATTGGGGAGCGGCTAGACAGGCGGCAGATTAATCATGAATCATCGCATCGTCCGACGACGACGCCTTGGCTCCCAGTCGTCCCGACGCCACATACGACTGGGGGTGATTTTGGGCCGAGTGCGTGTTTTGTTCGGAAGGGGTTGTTTGTTCGGGACACCACCTTGATATTTTTTATGACTCTTCTCCGGGGATGGATACATAGGATGGAAACGGATATATTCTTCGGTTTGCTCTCTGCTGAGTGCTCTGTTTTTCGCGCTCTTTTAAAGTGCGATGTGAAAGATTTCTGCCTTAATTGCGCTTTTCTCCACTTGCAGCTTGCGTTCGAAATCATTATTTCCGGGTAGCGCGATAGAGCAGGCCTTTAATTTCGTTATGTAATTGTTTATTATGAAAGGAATCGCGTAAAGTATTTCGGTACAGCCCGTAGTACGTAGCGCGATTCCTCTCAATGAACGAACCAGCAAAGTTCCACGAAGGCTGAGGTATTCGATTAAATACGTAATTGATATGAAATATCCCACTGCCATACGCTGCGGGATAATTAAATAAATGATGTGTCATGATATGGCGATAAATACGTTTTCGTGTCATTACTCAAAAAATCGGTGTTTTGGAATGAAAACGGAATCTCTGAACGATAAATCAGGATTGTATCCGGAGTGTACCATTCATTCCGTTATGCTTTTGCTTTCCAAGTATATCGGTATATAATGAGTCCATTTGTCTCACATCATGTATGACATCTGTCTGTACAGTATTCAGCCCGAAGGCTGGTCTGAAACTCATTTCTGTGCCATTAACAACCAAGAGCTAGGAGAGGGAAATGAGGTATACTAGGCAAGGTGAGGAGTGAGGTAGTTTCCTTATGCTTTCCTTACTGTGACAGAATGCTATAAGTAAGGAACGAGTACACGTAGATGAAGCACAATAACTCTACGACTTTTCCGGGTTAATCAAGCGTCATTGAAAAAAAGAGTATCCTTGGGTACCTCGTACAGTATTTCCATTCTCAAAATGCTTGTCTAAATCGTAATCTTCAATTGGAACTTTCAACTCTTTGGTTATTAAACTTTAAACAATAATGAGAAACAGATCTTTCCCAAGTTACCAATGAAAATTCTCATCTCCATCGTCCCTCTGCTGCCGTCATTTTAAACTTCCTCACTCTTTCTCATGGATGTCTAGAGATACTCAACTCGACTTTTTTCTCTCTTATTGAGATCGTGCAGAATGGCTACTCTTTTTCAACGCGTTGAGGGCTTTCCTCTCAATCTGTCATCTCACTTTTTACCGTCGAATATATTATCAGTCGTGTAACCAGGTGGGAGGGGGGTTTGGTGTTAAAATCTCTTCAGAGCCGAAATGGGCTTAAAAAATTGAGCTTATAGGAAGTAAATTGTAATTTTTTAAATATTTATTTTCTTAATCTTAAATTTAGTTTTTATTTATTTATTTACATCATTATTGCAATATCATATTTACATTACATTACATTTTTGATCCATGAATGTAATCCATCATCGATGATGACTTTCTATCCATCTTAATCCAAAAATGTTATTATTCAATCGATTTGTCTTATGAGCATTCAATGAGGAACCTTTAAACAAACAAATATACTGTTTCTCTCCTCTAATTTTTAAGGAATTCTAGGTATGACATTATAATGCAGTATAATTACCTTTTTAATTTTTCACCAGACGGAAATATGAGAAAATTGCACTCTCCTGTTTACAAAAAAATCTTTAGAATCAACAGCTTGGGCCGTGACATCGTGGTAGAGCTCCATCAGGAACAAAAGTAAGAATAACTTTTACGAATCAAAGAATATTTTATTGGTTACGACCATGGTTTCAACTCATGGAGTGATCCTCAGGTGTATCGTAACCAATAAAATATTCTATGGTTTGTAAAAGTTATTCTTACTTTTGTTCCAAGAAAAAATTTTTTGTGAACGGGATTTTTTTACGCAACTCTTGGCCCAGAGCTGTTTGCCAAGCACAAAACCGTCACCAAAATTATGAATGTTCCAATACTATTATGGCAGGATCGTAGTCAGAAAGTCCTTAAGTGAGGGGGAATATTATTCCTTGCAAATTGCACACTCTCTTTGTTCGCAAATTTCCAACTGGAAGTGGACCTAAGGGGGGGTTCAGACCCCCTCGCCCCCCCCCACCCCACGGCTACGCAAATGTATCATGGTGTGATAGTTCAAAAATGACCGAAATATTTTCTATATCTCTTATTACATTCAAAGAAATGCGATAAAATAAAAAAGGAGACGTATTAATAAAATGAACTAAGAGGTGAATTAAAGAAAAAGCAGTTGTAACTTTGGACCAGCATCGAGCAGTTTAGTTTTCATTACTTCAGTCGGTTTCGTTCCCAAATGAAACGAAAAAAGTGCAGCAGATTTATGTTCGCATAATAAATGCAAAGGTATTCCGTGACGTGAGAATGAACTGATATTCTTCTCTGCGCTCACTCCGGGGATGATATATTCCTCAACTTAAAACCTTGAGGAGAGGAAAGATGCGCTCTCCATGTAGCGAGTGCACGTAAAGAGAGAGAGAGAGACACTTTGAGGGAGAGATGAGGAGGATAAGAGGCGTCCGAAAGTGCGATAAGAAGTGTAGCGAATTGCGTTCGCACGAAAGGAGTGCTCCAAAAGCAGCTCATCAGTCGAGGGAAGCGTGAGAAAGTAAGCGCGGGAATGCGCAAGTTGCGTTCACTCAAACTGGGCGTCATGAGGATTAATCTTAACGTATCATAGAATTCATTCTCTCGGATTTCTTGAATTGTAATAATAACAATATGAACAGCAACAACAATAATAATAATTACAATGATAATTATTATTCTTGTTATATTATTGTTATTATTATTATTATCATTATTATAAAGAAGTTACAAGAAGGCTGACACCAGGTGAACACTTGTCATATAAGAATGACGTAGAAGTCATTAAAATTTTAACATATTTTGCGTTATTTACAACATAAAATGTAAAAATATCACATTTCATCAAATTGTCATTTAACATTTAGCATCTCTCTGCTCGTAGAGTATTTGTCCATTGACAACTATACCAAAAATACAGATCATTATCGTAGTAATTATCTTTAATATTGAGTATATCAAATATACCATTTCATCCTCCACCCTGTTGAACAGCAATAACAGTTAGCGATTTCCATCTAAAATGCAAATTACTTCACACAGTCATACACGTACGACAACTCTCAGTATAATTTCAGCCAAAAATAAAGATACTAATGTAGAAATTGAGTTGGAAGATTATAAACGTCATCTGATTATCTGCTCAAATTATATATTTGTTTTATTTTAATTAAAAATATTTTCCTTAAAACTAAATTTGTTTTGTTGGAAGGGACCGAGAATTTCCTTGGATAAGAAAATTCCAAGTACCTGTAGTTCTGTTTAAAAAAGAAAATTTACCCACAACTTTCCTGTGACCCATCGCTCTGACTGAATTCATGGTAATTTTTCCCTATTTGTGAGCGCAATAACTCTGAGAGACTACATTGAAGTTTCTCCCGCAAAAAACAACATCAAATTATTACTCTGGATTATCCCATTTATATAATTGGAGACCTAGGAATTTTACTTTCGCCTCGAGATTGTAAAGGAATGACGTAGAGGTTATTGAATTTTTTACATATTTTTCGTACAAAACGCTTGAAAAAGCGTTCATCTAAGTCATTTCTGAAAATATATGACAATTCCTATTTAAAAAACAGTTTTGGATTTCTGTATAACGAATTCATGCCACCGGTATGCTGGAAATTTAAATTCAATTTTTCTGAACATTTGCAGCTCAAGTGTATGGAATGAGCTAGGGAACTACGGAAACGCATCTGTTTTTGCGATTCTAAACTACATTTTGTAACTTTCTCTATTTTTCCGCAAAATGTAAAATATCTTAAGTTGACTTTCCGAAGTGATGGAGTAGAGAAACAGTTGACATATGAGTCTACATTGAGCTATCCATAAACCAGAGGCGTAGACGGGAGGGGTTTAAGTGTTTAAATTCTCCATCAGAGCCAAAATGGGTTTTAAAAAGTCCAAGTTATGGGAGGCAAACTGTAATTGTTTAAATATATACAGTAACACAAACCACTGGTGAATCGGTGGAAATATATGTAAATATAAATATGATTCCATCTTTATAACTTTTAGGACAGAATTTTCATGCATCATGAATGAAAGCCATTTTGAATTTACTCCTTGGCCCAGAAACCTACCTCCCCCAGGGACAAATCCCAGCTATGCCTCTACTATAGCGTCAATAAATTGCTAAAGTTAACGCTCTTAAATGCAAATCCCAAGTAAAGCAGAATAAATGGCCTTGCCAGCACATAATTTATTTTAAGTTATTTTCTTAACATTTCTTTCGTATTAAACTGGAAAAATTCACTTGTTGGTTGTCCTCTGGCGATGGCGAAACAGAATATACTTCTCACGTAACTGCGAAAGGAATGCGGAGAGTGGTGCAGACAAATGCAAAGAGAGACGTTGATGAATGTGAGAAAAGGACAAAAAGGAGAAGGATGTGGTGCGGATAAGGAGATATCGGCCGAGGATGAGTGAAAGGTCCGTCTCACTTCTGTTCCATGTAACTTGGCAACGCCGAAAGTGTCTATGGAAACCTTTCACTTTTAACCCTCGCACCACTCGCCAAATGCACTCTAAGGAATTAATCTGCTATTTTTTTTTCGTTTCCTGCATCCGCCGCTTGAGTTTCATGACGCTGAGGGAGCGGCAACGTGCGAGAAATTGAAAACTTTACGATGCAGTAAAATTCAGGACTTGCGATCGAAACTGAAGTGCGGTAATGAAAGTCACTTACCCAGCGCGGAAATATTTTGTGTTGGTTTATTTCCCAAATAATCCAGAAAAAATTTCTCTGTGATCGACATAATTTCTGTGCTTTCCTGAATATTTCCTCCGTTGAAATTCCTGCGGAGATTAACTGACGCATCCCGTTGATGCTCTTCGTGCTGTTGATGATCTTTCCTCTTACATTGTAACAAATGAATTGGCAGTTGTCATTCAGCAAAGATTCCGAGGTCTTGAGCATTATTCTTGGGGCAGTGCGTGAATGAGATTTGGCATCTGCTTTGATAGCAATTTTTCATCTGCTCCCGCTTAGCATTTCTCGCGCAATGGCAACTTTGAGGACAAATGCATGCGCTCGGAGCTGTGACTTGGCTCGATTCATGCAAAAGTCCCCTCCCAGAGGGTGGAGGGAATAATTTTATAAGAGCGCCTTCGCGGAAGGTGCGAAGAACTCAGCACAACCGATGCTTGCACTCAGTCGTATCTCTTGCATTACCTGCATCCCTATTCAAGTACTACTGAAACCCGAGAGTCGGAAGAACTCCAACTACAATTCTTAGGTATTATATTGTACGGGATGTGATAAAAAATACGCAGAATTTTAAAATTTCCCGGTCTGCATAATCGGAATTGTCAAAATTTATTTTCTTTCTATTGGTACATATTTCCCTAACGTACATTGTTAAGGGTAACCATTTTGAAAGGTTAGTCTATTGTTGGCAGTCAAAACGCTACACGTGTTTAGCTGTGATCAGCGATTGTTGACTTGCGGCAAAAATGGAACGAAGAATTTGCAATAAATTTTGACAATTGGAGTTATACAGCCTGGGAAATTTAACAATTCCGCTTTTTTTTGATCATCCCTCCGATAGTTTGCCTTAATTTTAACCCTCTGGTCAACTCTGACAAACCGTATTATGATTAGCTAGGTTAGGACTGGTGATGGTTAACTCAACCACCAAACTGAGAGAGGTTCAAATCCTGAAATGCATCATGGATGTGAACAGGTGCTTCCGTAGATGATATTTCTTGTCTCCACGAATGCGAACGGCACAAAACTCGCAGTTCCGAACTGATCCCGAACTGTCTCCAAGAGCACACCTTATATGGCGTATTGGCATCAGTGAATAGATGAGAACTAATGAAGAAAGTATTTTTATAATACATTCCATGCCGTTAACTATTAGTAAAAGTTAACCTACAGGTTATTTGACGAGTATATCTCCTGATTTTAACGCAGGGGATATTTTTAAAAGGTTGAAAAGTGAAAAATAAGAAATTGATGAGAATTTTCGGGCATAAGTGAAGAGGTTTCGGTAAATAAGGTCTTGGAGAGAATTGGAAAGGGTCTGAGGAGCAAAAGAAAGGGTATTAAAATATGTATGTATGTGTCTCAGAAGTATATAAGGCTTAAATGGAAGATTGGACACTCAATCGCCCAATAAAGGCGTGTATGTCTCGTATTGCATTGCGTATGTAAATTTGGGACAGTACACGATGACCTGGGCTAAGTTTTGACCATAGAAGCGAATGTTAGCTAGCTTACGCTAGCAAATTTTTATTGCACATATTTAAAAGTCAACGCCACGAAGATAATAGACTTTTTTTACATTAAATATAATAACCGTAAGAAAGGCATTTAAATTTCATCTCATCGTTTGCAGGCTCTATTTCTATTGCAAAATCAAAGTAAAAATTAGAACTTAAGACAGGTTTCACAGAAAAGAAATTCTTTAAATGTCAATGTTCTTAAAACCGATTGTATATTTTGGCTTCAAATTATGAGTTAATTTTAATAGTTTGAAAATCCCAAGGAAGGATGGACTTGAAAAAAGTCTGACGGGAGCGGGAATCGAACCCGGGAACCCTGCAAACGATAAAAGTGAAATTTTCATTCATTTCTAAGGAAAAGAGTTTTAAGCATCTGGAGTCGATCCGGGGACAGGCGGACAAAAATAATATTTCATCTGTTCTGGGAAGACATTTAACAATCTTCAAAGCTAGAATTATGTGCAACGTTATCACGTTTTAGGCGAACAAACACAAATATTTTACTTCAAATATTAGATCGGATGTATATTCTTATTGGTGTTCTTGCGTTCTACTTCAGAAGAGGTGCATTCAAAATGTTATAGTGTTTAGATGGAATCGGTTGATGTGCCTTAGAAAGTAGGAGTGAGGCTTACTGTTGGGTAAATTCACGAGTGAATGAGGACCTTCCTCAAGGTAGATATTGAGGCGAAAATGATAGTGAGAGTGAGAAATTGATGTAATGGCAACGCTGGAATGGAATTGCATTGTTGCGTTGAGCGATCGGAATGGGGGAGGTATTGTTGCGTGGAGTGGGATGGCACGCGTAAATCAAAAAGGTACTCTCCTGAATCACGTTCACATCTCCTTTTCCATTATTCAGGCCGAGAGAGGTGCACGTTTGCATTCACACGAGAGATGAGCCATGGAAATACACGGCGGACTCCAATTTCACTCATTTTGCTTTCATTACGTAACTAATCTATGAATGAATGAAAGCAGTACTTGTGGTTCTTCCGATGCTAAGGAAAGTTCGCAGTGTATTTCAAATAATTATTATAGCGTGTTAATGCTAATAAAATATCACGCTTATGAGGTTGTACTGCTTAATCCGAGCATAATTTCAGTCATATCCATACTTTCCATTTAAGTTTCGTAGGTCTTTTTCTTCAGCATCTCCTTTCTTACATTCAGATCTTGGTCTTCCTCTCCCTTTAGAACCATTTACATTCTCCACGTGCAACATTTTAACCATCCTAATTCATTTACCCTTTTAAGCTCCAAGCAACGTGAAAATCCCGTTTCGTATTTGTCGTGTGACCTATGTATTAGTCCATATTCATTCATTACTGACTGCCTATCTTGTTTTGACGACGTAATCCTCATATAATCTGTAGTAGATGCTTTCGTTTATATCCTTATACTTCTCCTACTACACCCAACTTCAGCCAAAACACAAATAGGATAAAAATTAATTCAATGGAGATGGAGGAAATAACGAATGGAAGCATATTTTCCTTATTCCAGTGAAAGTCTTCGGTAACTACGAATATGTTGCAGACGAAAGACAACGATCGGAGGATGCGAATCAATTGCCCTCTTACGCGAACAGTTGACGCTCGCGCTTTGGTGGACGTTGATTTCGAGCAGGGGGGCGACAGTACATAAGAGTGAGGAAAAGGAGATTACGCCTCAGTCCGTAGGTGTCTCTAGTAGTCGCATAGAGGCCCGCCTGCTACGGCCTCGTGTACATCGTATTGTTTTTGTTTTAATTTTAAGTTTCGCTTCCGAAATAAATTCGGCGAAAGAGAAAATAAATAACAACAATCAGAAAGTTCTTACAAGAAGACATTTTATTAAACAAGATATTTGCACAAAACGGTTACAGCAGTTATAGAAATTACAACTTTAGATTTAGAAGATGCTCCTTGACATTATGGCAATTTCCTTACGCTTTACAAGATTAAATTGTGTCAGTCGTGCACGATTTGATAGGAAAATGCTTACGATGATAGCTCAGTTGAGATATATCCTTAATAGTGTACTAGCTGCTCTCATTCCTAAACACAGGAAGCCCATATGTTCATCTTCTGTTATCCTGTAAAGTGACAATACGTACATAGTTAAGAGTTATTCACAAAATTGATGGTGATATGTAAATACAATTATGACCGGCGAATGTTGTCATTAGTTTCCTTTGTATAATGATGTATTTAACATTAGGTATATCAATTATTATCTCTCTTTATTTAATAATCATATCAACAGATAGAACAGCAATGTTTGTCCCAGCTTCACTATCTTCAGAACAAGATACAACGTTTTAGTAACGGATATAGTATTTACCAAAACTATTATACTTACTTTAGCTTCCTTTCAGGAAATGCGAAGAATCTGATCTCAAGTTAATCACTTATTGAACTGAAGCCCACTTCTTAGCAAATATGTTTCATCTGTGTGTCAAATTGGTTGCTGAAAGAATCATGAACTTCAGACGAGCAAGTTATGCCTGATTCTCTCTCAGCATTCAAAATATTTCAAAATTCGAAAACCTGTTTCCTCATTGGTGGATTGGTAGAGAGAGAAAGAGATAAAATTCACATCACTCTCTCTCTCGCACACTTGTCAGTAGTGACACCCTCCTGACTGAAGGACAACGTCGGCGTAACACCAGTTCGAAACAAATGACTACGTGTCGCCCCCCTGATTTCGACCAACCTCTTGGTGCGTTCCATTGATTTTTTTCATCGCTGTTACTTTCCTTATCTATCTGCAGAACGAGGTGTTGATGTCGAATTTTCTTCTTCACACCTTCCTCAGACTGACGCAACCGCTTTTCCTCTTCTAGGAACAAAATGGTGCGGGAAAGGGAGCAGAATGCATCCCTTCCGTATTAATTTCTCACGGATGTGGAGAGATATTGAATGAATAATGAAAACAGGGGCGAATCTATAAGTAGGCGCAAGCCGAGGCCGGTACTATGTTGAATATTTTACGTTTTAAAGAGTAAAATGAACATAATGTTAGTAATTATAACTATAGTAGTACTTAGACTGGATTTTCTAAAGGTTCGCGAATGTTACACGTTATAATTACATTCTCAATTCAATCTGGAATGTTGCACATTATAATAGAAATTGTATCATAAGATTTATAATTAGGCGCTAGCTGAGGGCCTCAACCACATAGGGGGCCCCAATTAGACGATTATTATCAATTCTCAATATATAGTAGAGATATTTTTTTATATTTAGAGGCATATAGGTTCATGGGTACTTGATTTTTACCTCAATAAAATTTGGTATATTTATATATTAAGTGGTACTTCGTAATATGCTTATAGAATACAATAGATAATTTTTTTCTACGTTGTAATAATAATGTTTAATAAGTCATATGGTAATAAACGCACCACACAGTATTCAAGAGCATTGCTTGGATGCATATTGAAACAATAGGAATTTAAACTTAATTATTTGTTGGTCCTCATGGACAATAATTGGGAGGGAATTTCAGAAACTAATAGCGGACACCATGGATGATTTATGAAAAGTGTGTGTTTTATGTGAAGGGATCCAAAGAGTTCGTGAATTATTTCTTAAAAATTAGGACGTGTAAGATTAAGAGTAGCAATAAATTCCAAGGAAATACATAATGCAAAGTCTATCTATTACTTAATATAATCGATGAACAAACTAATTCAAATCAGTATTTTTTACACAATCCTCCATAGTTAAGCGGAATAATTATCTTTGGAATGAACTTCTGCGTTTTTTATAAAAAAAATGGTGTTTTCTACTCTGATGAACACTAATTGAACCTCGATACGACCACTGCGCCTTGGACCTCTGACAGGCCTTAAATCCGCCCCTGAATGAACTATCAAGTCAGATCATAGAATCATTATCAAGTGTCGAAAATTCGTCTTTCTTTGTTTTTATGTTTTCATACTTACATGATTTGAAAGCACAACTTCTCTAATAATTATTAGTCGTAACTTAAATTTTCACTTATAATCCGAAATGCTAGTGGATAATTTTGATTCCACAGTGTTACGTTAAATAATAATCGAGAGTTGATTTCGAGTGTAGTTTTCATTTTGTTTTGCAATAATTGTGGTTCGGAAACCGGAAATCGGCCATTCAACTCCGACGCCATTCATGCGTCCAATGAGAGGAGCTATTTCATCGATGACGACTTCCGCTTTTTCGATGTCCAATATCTGATCTGCCGTTTGTGGTGGCGAAAGGCGCCCGTATTGCGATGGTGCCGCAGATACTGTCTCCCAGAACCACGAATCTCTCCATTATTTAAGCGTAAAGGAATTCACGGAAACGGGGAATTAAAACTCACTAAAACAGTTTTTGGGATTACTCCGTGACCAACTGGGGCTCAAAAGCAATGGTATGTAACTTCATCAATTACTTGAAAATTAACCTTTCAATGAAATGTTGGTTTCTGTTCCCTTTATACATCTAAATTAACGAGGAAAAGATACATACAGAGTTCATTCAATTTATTTGATGATATTTTCGTATTAGTTTTTGCAACAAACAAATAACTCCAGAATATGTGTATCATTTTACAACATAAACCTGAAAAGCAAAAAAAAAAATCTTTGGAAGAAAGGAGATTGGAAGCTACTCGCAGCTAGTTGACTGCGATTGGTTGATCAATTCAGAGAAAGTACATTTGTGGGAAACGTAATCGGTATCATGCGACCCCCTTTTGCTACCTCGACCGATGCGAGCGTAAAATAAGAGAAATAGATGCGAGGACAAGTCATTTTAGGGGCTCATTCTTTCCGCGAACGATATGCGATGACAATAAGCTAAAGAGGTAATTCGATCGCTTGGTTTTAGCACCCCCTCACAAGGCGGCTTTCAGGGTATTAGTGTAGAAGTAGATGTAAGTTGCACTGGAAAAAAACTGGATTTCCGAAAATGGAGAGAAAATAATCATCAAATTCAAACCACTTTAAAAGTACAATTTTCTGAAAGATTTACATAATCGAGAAAGTGTTCTGTAACGGAAGAAATTTGATTGTTTTACTCTTTCTTGCTACTCAAAAACGTGAATTTGTGTGGTCATAGCCATCCATTGTGAATAATTTTTGGGTTTAATTACGAAAAAGCTGCCTTATGTGATCATCGGTGGAGGAAATTTGAAGACGACTCTCCAGGGATTACTAACGCAATCCGAAGAGGAACATTATATGCACATTTCTGTCGTCTGGAATCCACGGTTTAGCCCTTTGGAGACATGATTATGGTTAGCACTTTGAGTCGAAGATCAATCGAATCTCTTACTCGTCACTTCAAATGGGCTTAGGAAAGTTGGGATGTTGCAAATTATTAAGTTGTTTCTGTTATAAATTAGTTTATTGTAATTTAGAGAGTAAACCTTCCAGATATTGTAGTTGGAAAATAGACAATTAAGCTGCACCTCAAGGGAATTGAGGTTATTTTTTTCGTCTTCCATTCCAGTCAAGAATAGAATAGTTTATTAATACATAACACTTGCAACATTAACAGTACAAAGGAACTGTTTGCAGGTTGATATCTCGTCTGTTAAACATTTTTACACTTACAAAACAATTTACAAAAAAATCATGTTTACAAGATATTTTTACAAAATTTATCTTATTACACATTTACATCTCTTACAGAATTTTAACATTTTCTTATCAAAAACTTTTAAATTTTTAAGAATACTACATTATCTGTAGACAATTTTTGTCTAATAACGATACTTAGTTTGTTGAATATCCTTCTACCCATGTATTGAGGGCTTTTTCGAATAATTTTAATTTGTGTATTGGATGTTGCAGCATATTTTTTCCCCTTGTCTCATACATGTGGTCTGATTGAGCGGTTTTCAGCTTATCAAGATTAGCACTGACGTAGCTCAAGAGTTCATACAAGCAAGTGCATGGAAACGTTAGTATGCCATTGCTTTTGAAGGCTTGCTTGCAAGACTCTCTATACCCCAAATTGTTCATAATGCGTATTACTTTCTTTTGCGTTTTAAATATGGCCTCCCAACCTGGGGCATTTCCCCATAAAATGATTCCATACTTTAAAACAGAGTGGAAATAGGCATGATCCACTCTTAACCTTGTTGACAGACTGGTAACTGCAGAGGTGCATGACATGCTAAAGCATGCCTTGTTTAGTTTGGATATTACACAACTTAGTTGTTCTCTCCATGTTAAATTTTCATCGTGTATTACCCCTCAAGTTCATCAATATCTACACTCCATAAGTTGCAAACTTGGAGATGATTGTATGTAATGAGTTTCTCTTTCTATTCCCCCAACGGCTTTACTCTTCCTCGTTATTAGGGAAGTTGTTCGCGATATTCAGTTAATGGAGACAAATGCATTACCAATACATTCGCAGAATTTGCGCTTTGAGAACGGAAGCAATTCGCTCATTCATTTCGCAGCTGTGAGACGCGATCGCTCTGAGAAATGCGTTTCGTAATCAGAAGCGGAGAAAATCCTGTTTCATTTTGTCTCCATTGGAAAGGCGCTCTTATATTCCGACTTAAACAGAAGCTCACCGATAACGAGTGTATTACGAGAATTATCAGTGCGCCTCCAACGAACGAAGCGATTTTGCGGCTTCATTAACATGAAAAACTCAATTATTTTCGGAATTTCTTTGTACAATACCGTGATAAACGATTTCATATTTTTATTTTAACAAATGTTTGCGATGTGCGTTTTTTATTTGTTAAACAAGTTATAACTTATTTATAGGCATCAGTTTTCGAGAAGCTTCTCATTCTTGATGTAGCGCCGTTCAAGCTTGTTTGGCTTCATTAACATGAAAAACTCAATTATTTTCGGAATTTCTTTGTACAATACCGTGATAAATTATTTCATATTTTTATTTTAACAAATGTTTGCGATGTGCGTTTTTTATTTGTTAAACAAGTTATAACTTATTTATAGGCATCAGTTTTCGAGAAGCTTCTCATTCTTGATGTAGCGCCGTTCAAGCTTGTTTGGCGCAATTCATGTTTGTTTAGCGCCATAGATGTGTTTTTAGCGCCATCTAAACTTAGAAAGTGCAATAGCACTATACACACCAGGTAGCGTCAATTTGACTCCTTTTTTATTTTTCCGAGAGTCTATTTGTGAGAATATTTATTGATAACATCCCCCTTTTGCAGTCATTATCTGTAGTACTAAAATAGTGTGGTATTTCTTATGTTATAAAATAACTGAATAATTTAGCCAGCGGTTTACTTTTGAATTACTCAGAGACGCTAAACACAAGATTCGCCTCATAAATGTACACCATTAAGTAGGAAGCGTTAAGCTGTAGGTAAGCGTTATTGGAGTTCATGGCGCAGAGACTAGAAGAATCATCTTTGATCTCATTTTCCAATCGTGAGTACTCATGCCTTGGTTACTACTGAAAGAAAATAATATTAATAACTTCACGAATAGACTGAAAGTAATATATAGCTAATCATGAAGTGTCGGTTTTGCTTTGAGGCCTCTTTATCTCCTTGGAGAGTCCTTCTACCTTTTGTTTGATTATTCCAAACAGCGAAGTTGGGGGCAAATATGCCGATATGTAGGCGAAAGCTATGCATTTAGTATTTTCGACAATTCTTCCGGAAGCGCCCCCTTTTATCCTCGCATTGCGTACGTGTGTTTTGAATCTTCCCTCATCCCCCATCGCCCCCCACTCCTCATTCCACCCCCAGTCACAGTCACGGCGGCCTCATAAAAATCCAAATGGATATCCGCTTACGTGATTAATATCCCGACGCCGACAAACGCCCCTATCTGCCGTTGGCGGCGCTGGCGTCGATCCTTATCGCGCGTAAAAATAAAACAACTGTCTCCGCGGTTCTTTTGGCTTCTGGAGAGCCGATTTGCCGTCGAAGGTGTATGCGCCAATCGTGACGGAGATCGAAAGCTGGCTGAGAAACAAATGAATGCTTTTTTCAGCGCCGAGCGGAATAAGCAATGGAACCCTTTTTTGAAGCAAATTCTTTCCTTAAATTATGCGTCACAGTTATCGTGGTTTAATGGTTCGTTGGTGAATTCGTGCATTCTTAGAATTCTGTTACACCATCTGAGTGGTGCATCGACTGTTTTCACGAGCTACAGTTCCGCGAAGTTGTAATTCCAATGCAGACGTTTTCTTACGAGTAGATGATAAATTTCGAAAAAAAAAATCGGAAATAACCTCGCATACGCAGCTATATTACCATTGCGGATAATATAATTTCGTTTGTTTTAAAGAGTCATATTTTAACGATGTGCACTACTCTCCCGTTATCCGCGAGGGATACGTTCTGCAAAAACGTCGTGAATACGGAAATCGCGGATACTGGATCATATGTTTGCATTATATCTATAGAGATCGGGTCTGTTTATGGTGAGAACCATGCAAAAAGGGAAGCCTCAAAATTTGTGCGATATTTAGTAAACGAGTAAGGGTGATCTAGCCCAAGATAATGCGCACCCAGGAAAAACTGTTCTGCCGGGATAGCTCAACGGAAAGAGCACCCGACCTTCAATTGGGAGACCCGAGTTCGATTCCTGGTCCCGTCAGACTTTCTTCAAGTCCATTCTTCCTTGCTATATTTAGTATTATACATTGGTATGTATCTAGGATAACGGCGGTAATCCGTTCCAAGATTGTCGTAGTAAACCGAAACCGCCGTTATCCTAGGTCTAATTCATATTCACATAAACTGATGAAAGCTGTTATCAATTGTCAACCAAGGCGTGGTTAACCAAAGCTAGCGTTACCCAAGACATTTTCAATCACAATCATTCGTCGTCAACCAAGTATGCCGCCAACTAAGGCCGTATATAACCAATGTATTTATGATATTATTCTAACCATTTGAATTTGAAGAATATTTTATCGGCTCAAATCGTTTCAGAATGTCTCTAGGAAAGCGTAATTCTCGCAAGAAAACCAAAAGAATACAAAATCGAAGGTATAGGAATTTGCTTCAAAATAAGGGACTTTCATTTCCCCAACATTGAAATAAATAAAAATAGTTAAAAGACTTTCTCTATTACAAACTGAGCATATTTAATAGGTAGAAAACAATAAAACTTGAGTGATAAAAAGACCCAAAAAGATTGACTTTTCCCCTCTTATTTCCTCAACGAAGATGTTGCCGTAAATGATGACGCGAAGTGGGACGAACTGCCCTTGCGTACTACCCAAGTCTCCCAGAGCGGCACGAGAGAATTGTCTGGTTCGGTATCTTAACTAGCTAAATTTCCGCCCTGATAGAGGGTCCAGGTTCGAGTCCTGGTCCTGTCACACTTCTTTCGCAACCGCTTTTCCTTGAAAGATAACGACATTCCGCAGATACGGGGATTACATCTTCAGGGAATCCATCCGATACCATTCAAACTTTTTACATCTCTTACGTTTTTTTTTACATCTACCACTACTAGATGATGGCAGTAGCTAACAGTATACACAAATTTAAACTCACGTATATAATTGATGTAAGAAGTTAGGGAAACTAAAATCAATCACGCTCTAAAATCACGGTCATGATATCAGTAGTACCAATATCAGTGCTATAGATTAATACCGTAATTTTCACGTATTGATAAAAGCATTTTATGTGTGAATTAATTCGAAATTTAATTTAAATAAATATACCTCGAAAAGTGATACTTTGAAAGATTTTGAGAAGTGATATTCCATGTAATCTGCAGGATCTATTACTCATAGGTTTTAATTGATACTTTTATAAATTTAATTTGTTATTTGTTTAGTACATCGCTCAAATCCTGCTAATATCGTTTTATGAAACAATCTCGATTTGCATTAAGGGGGATTCGACGTTGAGAAGTACGACTGGCACAGGACAGTGAACATATGAGGCAAACGCCTCAGGTCGAGGCAATCAACATCATATGATTTGAAAATCTTTCAATAACATAAAGTATAAGAATCATATTTTATAATCGATAAAGATTAAAGAGATGGTAACTCGAGTTTTATCGCCGAAGTATTCGAAGCAACCACTAATAACGTTGTAATCGAGATGAATTGAATACATAACAAATCTTTTCAAATTATATAATTTTACGTGAACATAATCGGCGAAGACATTGATGAAAAATGAGTATAGAGGGTGAAAAATGTGGTGAACAAAAGGAGACGTAAGATCTATCAATATATTTGAGTAAAGAAACAAAAATCGAAATGCCTGCGCATTTGAAGCCGCACTGATTGGCAGAATCTGACAGACAGAGAATGATACAATTCAATTCTCGAGTAAGAATTCTTCTCCAGCTCCTGAGGACGCCTAACCATTGGCTCGCGGTGATACTGGTGTTTGCTGCATTTTCGATAGCTCGTCTCCGGGTAATTCTTCGTTCTTCCGCGGGGCGGCGTAGCGTCGCTGATTCCGAAGTAAATAGGATCTTATTATTCCCGCTGTGGTCGCGCAAATCATTTGCACACATTGACCTAAGGAACGCTCAAACGTTTTGTGAGATCCTTCACTCAGATTGCAATGTATTCGCATGGAGTGGTGCTCGTCACTTTTGAAATGGGCTTACCTCTAAATTTTACAATACACACTGTTTTGTAAGGTTTACATAACTCATTTATAAGGTTTTAGCAATCCTGCAATGGTCAAAAATTAGCTTTATCTTGCCCTTTAAGTACCCCGAAAGGTTTTCTTTGGCTTAGAAACTATAAATTGTGATTCGATTTAGATTAATACTCCGAGAGGCGCCAGTGGCCAGTGGCGTATGGCAGAGGGTGTAATATCCTATTAGCCTATTAGAAAAGAACGACCAGGAGTAACTATCTGTTTTAGCGATTACTTCCTTGTAATGCTTTTTCGATGCATCTTGGAGAATTCACTCTCCAATAGAACTACAATGTCTTTATTTCATTTAAAAGTTTTGAGCGAATGGATTTTTCTTTAAATCCGTCTTTTCTGAAATCCGCTTCCGTCGGTACTTCTTCGCCTTGAGCGAATTCCATCCATGGAGTTTATTACGGTCGTAGTGCTACTGTCGAATCCAAAACCTCCACTAACGAAACGGGCTGTGCGCTACGTTGGACCATCTCTATATCAGATGCTAAACCTACTTCATGTGTATCGCACAGCAGTATTCGAGATTAGGGCGAATAAGGAAAAGATTAGCTATTTCTTCGACTCTCGATTGACGTTTCTGTGGAGTTCTACTTGTAAATCTCTGCACGACTGATTTACTGATATTTACGAAAGGGGTGGGCTCCCGAATAGTCAAGTGGGTTGCGCGCTTGTCTTGGTAAAAGAGGTCTCGGGTTCGATTCCCGAAGAGGACCATAACTGCGAAATGACTCAGCTGTCGAAGTACTTTCAATACTTTGTTACTACATAAGGAAGTCAATTCCGCAACCTAAGTGAAGGTCTTTGATTCCAACTATTCAATTGAAGTGCATATTTTTTCTCCTCTCTTTTTTCTTTATGTTTGAGAAAGTAATGAATCTAATAAAGCATAAAAAAGGTCCTCTTCGACTTGAAAGTCATTATTGTGGTCGTAAACAATTTTCAGATGAGATTTACGCAGATTCCTTTCTCTTTTTTAAATTCAAATACATCTTGATATCGCCATTTCTGGCTCTAAAGCCAGCGTTAGCTTACAGTAGTCTTCAATTAAGCCCCTTTCTGATACATCTGTTCTTTTAACAAGCAAATCTCCATCACCATCTGTCGTTTCGGCTGCGCCGGAATCCCAAGTATCCGAGGCTGAATTACCCGAGGCGAGTCAAAAGGATACTTCCTCCGGGTATTCATTTGTGACTTAATTTGTGATTCGTCTTAACTCAATGAAACGTAATGAAACCGATGATCTCTTAATATTTCCCCTGCTATAATAACTTTATTAAAATTTCAGTTACCTTATCCATGCATCTAATCTTAAATCCAGTTTTAAAAGTTATTAACAGTACGTAAGATGTCGGATTCATCCATCATTCTATGTAATTCGTAGAAATACTATTGTAATGTAATTCAAAACTTGTTTGTTTATTCCTTTCGTAGTGAAGCAACTGAGCAATGCGGGGTATGATTGTGTATTTTATGAAAAATTCGAATTTTTACTCATAATTACTATTTGGGGCCTCAAATCTTTGCTCCTAGGACCTCTGATAGCTTAAATCCGCCACTGATCATTGGGAAGTATTTAACGAATCGTAAGGGGCTGAAGACCGTCAGCCATGTGCGTGTCTGAGGAGAAGCGCTATTTGTCACCCCCGACAAAAGGGACTGAAGTATGCAATCGTTGAATGGGATTCAGCTTTGTGAGAAGGACGAAGTTAAGCAGTTATTTCAATGACTCCAACCGCGTGAAAACGTAGCAGGGTATGTGATTTGGTCAATTTCAGTGTTAGCGTTTGGTAGAAAACATTTCTGCGAAACGAATTTACAGGACTATTTTGACTATAATATTGTCATGTGCTTCGCCATTGTTTGCTGTTCTGAGTGACAAGTTGTGCTGCTTGAAAATGTTCAGTGATTCGCACCGCATCGTCAAACCTTTATACCAAAGAAGTAAAAAACATTCAGTACTTTCCACTTACATTATATTTCACTTTATACTGTATATATAGTATCTTTCTTGCGACTTGTTTCGTCTACAAGTAGACATCTTCACCTGTGGGAAGTGCGGTGTGTGTTTTACTTCTTAGGTTGGCTCCCTTAAACAAAGATGAGCTTGGACACAATCGATTTATCCAACCTTTATGATGAACGAAAGTGAATAGCATAGAATACATCGATTGAGATATTAAACAGTGAGTAAGTCTTTGGAAGTTTTGAATTACTTACGTGTACTTCCCAGTGGCAGCTGATTCTTCGATTTCCATTTTGGATTTTGAGGTGCAGTGTGTTTTACTTCTTTAGTGAATCTAATATTTTGAAGTCTCAGGAAGAGGATTATTCTTGAGGAGAGAGATCATCCATTTAAAGGTTGGTAAAAGTATCTTCTTTCTCAAATGTTAATACTAAAATTAGAAATAAGAGTGTTTAATCAGGAGAATATAAGAATAAAGAAACGGGAAAGGGAGTGACTGTTAATGATAGGTAATCGGGAAGTGGTTTGCAGGGAATAGGGTATGAAAATTTGCAAATTAGCGTAATATTCCAGGATTTAGACCGCCACTCTGGATTGTAACTCTTATAAAACTTGAATCGTTATCGGAGTACGTATTATTAAATTCCCTATTTAATTTCATCTTTACTGCTATGTGAAGGCGTATCTCATGCCGTCTTTACTAGAGCTACGAAATACTACTGTTTGTCTATTAAAAACTAGTTGAACAAACTGGTAAAGCCTAAAGGGAAGTTACCCTACTTAAAAATTAGGTTGGATTATTGTAAGCGCTTCGACAGCTGAAGTCAGTTTGCACAGATTCACTTGGAATCGAAGCCGGGACCACTTTCACCAGAGGCGAAAGCATAACCCACTTGGCTATCCTGGAGGCCGGGAAGGTTGCGTTTTTTATTAACCAATCGGGTTGAATCGTAATATTTATCAGTACATAATCCATTACTGAGTAATGGAGCACGATAAGTTGTACATCTACATCTACATAAGTACCCTGCAAGCCGCCTTCCGGCGTGTGGCAGGGGGTTGTAAATAATGGATGCAGTATTTGAATCATTTCATAATTTTTATTGGAAAATTAATTTTTCCAAACTTGATATTGCGGTGTGGTAGTATTGAGAGTGCGTTGGAATGAGATTACTTTTATATTGACTTCCTTTGACATTCATAGTGATTTGCCTCCTCATACTCCTCATTCACTGCCTTTCTTATCAGTGTCTTACCTTCGCAGTTCACAGTGACATAAATCGACTGACCTTTCCTTTCGGGCCTCGCCAATGTTTTGGTCGTTTCGTAACTCAGAAGTCAGCATTCCGATGGTCAATTCGAAACTCCTTTGCGGTATGGATGAGTGCTGTTTAATTGCTCAATGGCCTCTATTTTTCTTTTCTGTAGGTATACCATTCGTACTATTACTATTGCTTCGGAATTTTGCCGTCCTTATCTTACGTCTCTGTATAAATGGGCAAGCGCATTTGTTTGCATCCCTCAGATTAGTTTAGTTTAATTTTTTCAAAGCTCAATGTCTTCTGGTGTGGGTACTTTGCTATGCCATAGCACACTTTTTCCTCTTATTGTTAATGCTTTCTTTTCAGGTTACAGAAATTAATTTTCTTAGAATTTTTAATTTAAAGTTTAGGTATCACTATCTGTAGGTTTCGCAGTTTTTTCACACCCCCCTTCCTGAGGTTGTTTTCCTGCAGTGGAAATATTTTCCAAAGTACTTAGGTTTTTTTAATATACTTAGTAGTTTCTTCCTTTTTTCTATGTGTTGCTGTTTTTTCTCTCTATCTTTACCCACTTTTAAAATGACAAAGGGTCAGATGTAAGAGAAGAATGTTTATTCTCAATCTCGCCCTGAACAGAGACGCATTCTATTCTATTAGAAGTGGAAGGCTAAACAAATCTTTACTTTGCGTCGCAGAGATACTGGAGAACGTTCTCCTATGAACAAGTACAATTTTTGTGCTTTTATTTGTATGTACTTGTATATAAATGTGCTTCATATATTGTACATGTACATATGTAATTATGTGTGGGCGTATACTCATGTAAAAGTAATTTTTTAATCATCGATTTACAACTAGGTATAATTACCACTACGTATCTATTATGAGTATTTTGTTCTTGTAATGTTCTTTCGTATATTTTAGCTATTAATTTCAGTAGGTTTGCGCACTTTTTTCACACTCCTTTTGTTTTCTTGTAGTGGATAATTTTTCCTAAGATTCTATTGTTTTTTATTTCTTCTCATTTTTCTTTTCTCTTTAATTAATAACTATGTGTAATATGACGATGAGTTGGATATAAGTGGAGACATTTAGTCTCAATCTCGCCCAAATGAAGAAGATTTATTATTAATTTTAACTCGTAGGTTTTTTTTTATTCTTCTGTCAGAATTCTTTATGCGCAATTATTCGCATTTTTTGTAATTCGAAATCACAATTTTTGCCATATGATGCGACAAAAATATACGCCCAATTGCCTGGCAAGTTAATTTAATAAATTATGCTCGAACGTAATCCTTCTCATGTAGAACCATAATTTTATTCTCGGCTATTCGAATGGACAGCTTTCCCTTTTTTGGCTAGTCGACAGTTGCAAGTTGATAATTCAGCATATGGAGGCATACGTAGTCAATACAAATTACTTCTGGCGCCCGGATATCGGACCCGTGCATGTTCTCGTTGGATATGAATGAGCATTCCTCTGCTATCTGCTGATAGAACAGGAAGGGTCGAATCGACACTGTGGTCGAAACAAAGAAAATGCCATCTAGGCGACGCGCCGTGCTTGATTGTTAGCAGTTGTCATCGATGGTTCACGCCTCCGTGCGTGACGCACCCTCGCTACTGCTTCTTCCAACAAAGGCGGTTTTGTCGCCAGAAGAAGCCGTCCGTGTGGCCTCAGCACCAATTCTCCACCAACAGAGCTGCCTCTGTTCTCCACTTGCATTCATCGATTTCATTTCTCGCATAAATCAATGCATGTGGCAATGACGCTTGGCCTCGCTTTAACTTTCGCCTCCGTGTCCAAGTGATAGCGACCGCAAGGGGCACGCTCTTCAAGACCTCTCTTCTAAAGATATCTCGCCGAAAGAAATGGATGATGTTTACTTTGCCAGTGTTTTTCCGCATAAGCGCAAATTTGCTAACATAGAAATGAGTTCAGATCTATTGGAATTGATATTGCCTCAATTTCGCTATAAAAAAAAGTTTTCATAATTCTTAGTCTGGATTGATTCCCGAAAACTGAGGTTTCTCTGGAAGAAAGAGTTCGTTTTGCGGTCATATACAAACAGCATACGTGAATAAATATAAAATCGATCGAAGAAACCGTTACTATGTGGAATTCCATAACTGGACAAATGAAACACTTTGCATATAATTCCACAGATTTACTCAGTCACACACGACCAGTTTCGACAAGTTGATAGTCATCTTCGGGTCCTTAAATCAATGGAGTTTTATATAATTTTGGGAATATGGTTTGGGAATCTTAAGAATGTATTGCTAAATGATATTGAATCTAATGAATATATTGAAGAAATAATATTCCATATATATTTGAAATACGTAGAGAATGCCGTTAGAATTTATTTACTGAATTTTGTTTACGATTCCATGATGTATTTAGTCACATAAATTTATTGTAGGTATTTGATTCGTTTATAAATATTTCTTTCAGTTCTTAGAACATTCTTTGATCTGGTATTACAATGTACGGGTATACTTAAAATGGGCTTTAACCAATATCCACTTTAAGGCCTGTTATTGTAATGGTTGTCTAAAGTGAAGATTATTGGTAACATCCATGATAATCCTCCTTATGTGTAGGATATTAATTATAATTTTCACTTTAACTCTTACCTACCATTATAATGCAGGACTCTAAAGTGGGCATCAGTCCATTTTACGTATAATTGTAATACCGGGTCTAATTCTTTAACTACCTCTATTAGCGTTCATTTTGGAGTTAGATACTTCTGTAGATTTATCAGGCCATTCAAGAAATTGGATTCTTCGATAGCTATCTATATCATTAGGAAGGGATTAGCTTTTGATTCCTTTAAATGTCGACTGCTCTAATCAGAAAATCAGTCACTAGTGGTTTCTGCGCGTAATTCACCGGAACATTTTCCTTCGACCAATAGAGCCGTCCGTCTGCCCTTCCTCCACTCATTTCGACTGAGTGCCCCTCTTTTCCGCCTCTATTGCGATTGCTTCATTTCTTTATGCGTCTCCCAAACGCTTCGATAAAAATAAGTGAGATAAGCCTTCATAGCGAAATAATTAACGATTCCTTGATGCTTATATCGTAATTTCGCTACAAATATGACGATGATTGTCAGCAAAACTGAATTAACTACGGTTGCCAATTTTTGCTGAACAGCTCGAAATATGACAATCGGCATCCAACATAACTAAATTCACTATTAGCGGATAATTCAAGAAATGGCAAACAAAAGATATATATTCACAGTACGCGTCTACGTCTTTTTCCGGCTGACATAGCAGTTCAGTTTAGAGAACGACAGGATTGGGCCTCTATATTTAACAAATTGTATAAGTTTTTTATGATTTTTTTTTTAATTTTAGGGATAATAGGAAAAATAACGGAAGAAATTAGCTTTTTGCAAAAAATATGGAACAGTTTTTGCAAGAGCTTATTTATCGAAAAGGAACTATGTGGGAAAGACATGGAGCCAGCCAACATAATGTTAGAAAATAAGAAGTTGAAGAAGACGATGTTGGACCTGGAATTAGGCTGTGAAATTGATAGGACTTTACATGATACGAAAGGGAATAAAGCGACGGGTGTTGAGATTCCAGTTGAGTTTCTTTTAAGAAAACAAAGCTGTTTGGTGACATAAAGGGTGTTACCATAAGTTACCAGGAAGCGAAGGAAAAGCGTTGAGTGGGGAATATAGGGCACGTGAACCTACCGAAAGGTAGAAAACATATGCATAAATTGATCGAGAGTAAGTTGCCAATTACCCCAAAAACCAAAAATATAATGGAAATTAATTCGTTGATGCTCCTATAAAATCAATAAATGCGTACATTAAACAATATTTGATGTAGAATTTGACCGCCTTGACTATTTTTTTCAGCTCTAAGTTCTGCAGTTCTCGTTTACAGAAAAACTTTTGAGTACTTATGAGTATATCCTAATGAGAATTGTTTACCTTATTCTTCCTTCTCCAAAGCCACAATCGTCACTGCAGCATTTCAAACAGTGCACAAAATTATAAATTCTTATGTGCTTTTTTTAGATCTCCCTTAAAATGAAGTTAAGAGTGTCTGTGGGAAAAGAAGGTGTTGTTATTTCTTTGCGAAGAATATAATTGTAAAGAAGAATGCAATTTTTAGAGTGCTTTGATTTTGCTTGCAGATGTCTTCAGGAATTTGTTGAGATTTAATAAATTAGGATTTTACTCTGTAGATAATAATATTTGAAGATTTTACTTTTATTAAGTTAACGATCAGAAAATTTAAAGGTTAACTTTTCGGCAGCTTCTTATAAAATTTATTATTTTTTTACTTATTGAATATTTGGCAGCCAAATGCGTATAAAACTTAACAAGCCTTTGTTTCTCGACGGAAGTATTCAATACCACAAGACAGTCGAGGAATTCCCATCAGCTTCGTGTCGTTATGAATCTAATCTATAATTTGCTTTTTTAGGAGAATCTCGGCATAGCCAAAGATCCCTGCAATTAATGTTCTATTGAGGGTATAAGGAATAGAGACCTCTCAATTACGAATGCAAAACATTCCAATCTGAACTTCCATACGTATGAGCATTCACCCCAGAGAACTGCAATTAACTCCAGCCTCACCATTCATTATGTAAATTCGTTTCCCTCAAGAGCGTCGCGCTTGAGAAAGAGGTTTAAAAGTTACCATCTCACATTCTATATCGAGTTTCTAATTTAAATATTCTAAGAGGGTTGTGACTGATATTATCACCAACTGCATTTAAACAAGGGAAGTTATTTTTAGGTTCATGGAGAGGAAATTGCTCGATATTCATGTTACAGGTTTTAGTGACTAGGCGTCTTTGAATTGCTTTTCAAAAATCAGATAAATGCTAAAAATTGAAGGTTGCGGCTGCTGAATTTTAATGTGTAATTTATTCATTGATTTCAATTAACTTTCATTTTACGCGGAAGATTTAAAGCGATGAATCTTTTAAATTTAACTGAAGTTTAACAGGATTTAAAAAGTCCAATGCCCTTGATGCCTCGTAAATTAAAACTGACTCGTTAGATATACTGTCTCTGCCTACTGTACTGCCTACTGTGGTATTTGATCAACTAAAAGCGAATGTAAGCATTTAATAGCAAAAATAATCCGTTTAAAAGACTATGCGCTCGAACTAAGCAACTTAAACAGTTAAATATGCACATACTCGTAGGTATGACTAGGCAGGTGACTTAACTTTATTGATTTGTAATATTTCTCACACAGGAAAGGTGTTGGCCACAACATAGCTATATAATTTAAAGTGCTTCGACAGCATAGGTTATTTCGCACGTAGGCCCCCACCGGGTATTGAACCCGGAACCGCTTTCACCGAAATCGAACGTATTGCCCACTTTGTTATTCGGGGGCCCGTGCAGGTTTAATTTAAACGAATTATCATGCTGATGTGTACATACCAATAATGTAATTGGAAATGCATGCAAGTGAGTTATTGCAGTATCTGTCGTCTAGCTTGATAAAAATTGCCTTTAGTGTTGCGTCATTTTACTGCCAGATAAAGAAATTGGTCCCTTGGCTGCGGTTTTCCTTTATTTAGAACATTCTCATGTGCCCTGCTTTACAGCTATTGGCAACTAACACGTAAATATACAAATGAATCATAACTAAATAGTGAGGAAAATACTATAGATAATTTAATTTCGGTCTCTCGTTCTATTCCAGATAATAATTTCGTCCTTCACTGAGAGAAAATGGGTCATCTGACGGCAAACACGGTATCTATCTTTGCTTCGAATTCTTTGTCCCTTAATAGGACTCTAATGCCCTCCAGACAGCCTGTTCCTTAACGTAGGAGAAAAGCGTTTTTATTTCTCTAAAAAGCAGTGTGCGTCATTAAATTTTTTACAGCCCACATTCGTCCATCCCCACATTCTAAGAGCCGCACTAATTTCATCTGAGGAATGCAGCCTCACTAGCCCTTCTCTCTCCCTTTCGCCACCTTGATCGTCTTTTTTTCCTTTCGGCTGTATCGTGTCTCTCAAGTGAACCCTTTAACTCACTGCCCGGCCAACAGGTCGATCCGAAGGGTATGCGGTCGATTGCATTTGGCCGTGGAAGAGATATTCCAGAAGTACGGTTTACTATTAGATTAGATTCAGGATAAACAAATATGTATCTTTCATTCGCTACTGTTGTCTCAGCCTCGTTCGTGGTTGTGAGAATGGAAGCTACTTTGATGCGAGTAATGGAATAATAGTAATTTCTTCTTGAATGATGTTTGAAGTATTATTTGGGTCATTGTTCTGTACTTACTTGGCCTTACTAGTCCTGAATTCAATAAAATGGCAACGGAATACATACAAATACTGATCGGATTAAATGCAGATAATTTTTTAAAAATTGTGACACAGTGCAGAATTAGTTTACTATAACGTATTTAATTAGTTTTATACAATCGATGTGTAAAGGTGTAACGTAGTAGAAGACCATAGCGAAGTAAATAAGCTTTGTATCATTTCCATATTGTTTACTAGGCAACTACCACGTTAAAATGATTAGGCACGACTGAAGTACCTGATGACGCTACTACGATGTGAAACATGCCTCCGAATATACATTGCGGATTTATCGCAAGATTCGATTAATCTTTGGGTAGTTAAATAATTTTTGTATACATCAAGATTGTTATCTCCATAGAGGCTGTTGCGAAGGGTAACGGATGATAAACGGAGCTGGAATGTGATCGAAAATTAAATCGAATGAGTTGGGTGACTCTTTAAGGAGCTACGTGCGTTAACTTTGCTAGACAGAGGTGGGCTAAGTGGACTTACGTTGCCCAAACACGCTTTGTATCTAAAACATTGAACTTGTTATCGTTCTAATACGAGTATATCCAACGGGAATGATATTTTCGTGTTCTCCATACATATTAATCTTGTATTTATTTGCTAAGTCAACACTTAATGATCGTATGTATTTAGTTCTTTTCTTCTGGTCCTCCTACCTCATCCTGAATATTTTTCATTTGTCTTTTCATACAAGATAGAGAAAAATGTATCTGTTATTGACTATTGTCTCAGTCGTTCATGGCTGTGGTGAAAGCTCCTGAGGTATGAGTACCCCATGCCACACGGCGAAAGGCGGCTTGCAGGGTATTTATGTAGATGTCTAAATGTACGTAGATGAGTGATGCTGAATAATGGAATTAATTAAGGATTCTCCTAATGTAATGCCATGAAAAGTGTTATTCTTAGAGTCATTGTGCTTCATTTACGTGTCCTCGTTCTGCTTACAGCATTCTGGCTCAGTGAGAAAAGTATGGCAAAATACATCACTCCTCATTTTATCTAGTAAGTCCCCATTCAGCACCCTCTCCAAAGTTGTTGATGGTGGAGGGTTGAATACTCTACAGTACAAACTTTTCTTTCACATTACTACATATATATTTGTTTGCATCTTCTCTCTTCACCCATCCATCCATCCATCCTCGGCGAAATAAGGGCCAGCGCATCCCTCTCTGCCGCACGTCTCTTCATTTTCGTAGGAAACTGTTTCACTTTTAGTCCCGTCATCGTGATTTGCATACCGTGATGGCCTCGGTGCCCGTGACTCCTCGCAAATTGTGCTCCGATTCAGCCGGCAATCGCTTTGAAGCGCTGATTATTATCTCAGCCCAATCAGGGTTTAATCTCCTTTGGAATGCAATTATATGGGCGGAGTATTTCAAGCGTCCCCTTCGTTAAATTTTGAGGGAAAATCCAGTTACCGCATCAAAGATGTGTCCACTCTGAGGCAAATGTCTCTTTGCGGTTGCTTATGTGCGAAATTTGGAACTTATAATTTCGACGAGGATTCGCTAGATTAAACACAGTTAAAAAAAAACAAACAGATTTATGACTTTTACCAGAAATTCCACAACGTAACAGCCTCATCTGTGAATCTTATAGTTCTGAGTAGTGTAATTGGAAAATATAGTCGTAAAAATGTCTTAAGATTTGGATAGTCGTATACCAGTCACCAATTGCTTTTCATTGGGCTACTTTTCGATGTAATAATATTTCGAGGTCGGCGAAAATAAGAACGAACTCATCTTCAGCAATGAAAGTTGTCACGTTTGAAAGGGATAGTCAAAGTTCTGCAGATAATTACCTTGGAGCCGCAGAAGTTGGAGTTATACCGAAGAGATTGTGTGACTTGGGGTTAATTAGGTCAGGTTCATCTTGAGGATCCTCCAGTTAATTCTTTTACTTGAAAGAGAGATAAAATGTGCCATTACCTGATGTACACCCGTAACTGCTAACTCCTATCATGGATGATATTCTAGAAATCCTCATTTTTACCGTTGTACTTATGATACTTTCGAAGGGTACTTTCTAATACGGTACTAATAGAGACTGCGAACCGAAGAGTTCTTAGTTGAAGGCCAATCAGTACTTTTGCAAGTAGAATTTTATTCGAGAACAAATAGTAGAAGAGCAGTTGCTGTAATGTTGTGGTGTTTTAGGTTACGTATACCATTTCATCGACAGTAATTTTCGGTATCATTTAATTTTTGTATTTTCCCGCATTGGTCACGACGCGAAGACAACTGATTTTCGGTTTATATAAATTAGCAGATATTTCGTCTACAGTTCTTGGGGTTGAAGTCGTAATAGAAATCTCGCTCGCCTTTCATTAACGCTAAATCTCTTCATCACCGTGTTGGGGATTTCTTTATAGAATTCAGTCCCTATTTGTACTCCGAAGAAATCGAGAACAATGTGTGCAAGGAATATGTACTATCAATATGGTTGCCCGGACACCGTGGAAAACTACGATATAGAGTTAAATAAAACCACAGCTCTTCGGAACTTCCACCAAGTTTTGTGTTTAACTCTTTACTTATTCTAGATAGAAATGTGAAACTCCAATTTAATTAATAAGGATGAAACCTTATCTATTTTATCTTTTTAATTATTTATTGTATGGGTGCAAATATATTGTGTAGGTCATGTGCGAGCATGTTGAAACATATAAAAGCGGTGGAACAGTGAAAGTTAATTGATCACTCTTATTTTAGTCAAAAAAAACCTACGCAGAATATAAACTTACAGTAATTATGCATTAAAATAACGAACTCACGCTCAGTTAAAGGCTAAAATATCTGTCCCATAAACTCCCTCATTCTGTGAAGTTTAAATTGGCAAATTCTGAAGCGCAACTATTTAATTTCCAATAACACGGTTTCACTCGGTGGAATTTATCTATATCGGAAAGAAGAAAGCACTTTCTGCAGTTTCATTTAAGGACACTTTATTGCGTCCTAGGTTTCGCTACTCTCTTCGCATCTTCAGACAAAGATGCTTCTCTGGGACTGCACAGTCTTTTTTCCTTTCCTTTATTTAACTTCTGTCGGCTGTAAAATTTAGTAACAGTCTCTGTGAGGAGGCAAATACCATCGATGAAAGAAATTCTTATCATGAGCAGTATGAAGTGATCAATCTATGTCGTTACATTCCCAGCCAAGAGCTCAGATTGCATTTCTCCCATAACATCCCAAAGTGAGAGGACGTAAAACGGACCATTAGAGCAAATCGAATGCATAAACTGGGACGATGTTCATTCGAAAAAGGCGAAGCATATTTTTATTTTCCGTCGAAAGGATATTTGATCCTTGGGGTGGAGAGCTGTGATTGGTGGGCGGGAAGAGAGGATGACAGTGGAAGAGCGTAATTCTGAGTGGCGAAGGGACGGAATGCGGAGGGGGCGGTTGGACCGGAGAGATTGGCGAACATGGAGAAGGAATTCCAAGTTTTCAGCTCTGTCCGCTCTTCCCATTCCTTAGGGACGCCAAAGAGAGTAGAATCACTCCTCGATGGCGTTTTCTCCAAAGCAAACGATGAATTACTCAAGCGGACAGAAATACTTCGGTCGGAAAAATGTAATATCTGTGAGCATATTTTTCCTACTGTGATAACCTTACTTTTCTACATTAGATTTATAAATAAATAGATTAGAGCGGATTTATAATTAGGCGTAATAGGCGATAGCCGATGTTTAAATAAGACTGTGCTTATAGACTCTAAATAATGCATTACGAATGGTTTAAAACTTTTTAGAAGCACGACGAGTTCACGAGTACTTGTTTTCCACTTCAGGAAAGAATTTCAGGTCTGTAGAATAAGTCTACATTATATATTCGTAGAATATATTGCACGATTTATGTCATTATATAGTGAAAGATACAGGTTCTCGAGTAACTTCATGGAATTCCTTCACATTGATAAAATAAGAAATTCTGTTGTGAAATTTCGGAGACAAAACCGATCCTGTATTAAGGCTCATGTGGAATTTAACAACAGAATTTCTTATTTCATCACTATAGGTATGATGTGAAGTTCATCCATCAGTGTGGGCTTCCAGATAGCCAAGTGGGCAACCGGGTTCGATTCTCGGAGGGGCCTATGTGCGATATGACCTCAGTTGTCGAAGTACTTTCAACAATATTATTACTACTCATTTCAGTTAATTGAAATACCATTTGTAATTCAATATTTTGTTTGTTCTTACCGTAGAGAAGAGATTGAGTCTTCTATTTCATAAAAAAAATCGAATTTCTAATCTCAAAATTCCTCGGAGCATCTGATCTTTGTGCCTATGGCATCTTAGAGCTTAATTCCGCCTTTACTCTTCTAGATATTTATTGTGAATACAAATCAATTATAATACTGCACTTAACTCTATGTTTAGCATAGGTCGACTGATAGAACATAAAACTCGCTATAGTTATGATACTAATTACGAATGAAGAAATAATAATTAATGTTTGCATCGTCAATAGTTGTCAATACAAAGATAGGTTTTTACGCAACTATCAAAGCTCACAGAATTCCACACGAATTGCTTTATTCCTTCTGAATTTCTAAATTGAGCACCAATAGTGGTGTTATATTTTTATACCACCACTTATCTCTCTTCATTCAACTAATTCCTCATCTGAATACCATTAAATCCATGATAATTGTTCTTTGGAGACCGTCGACTTTAAGCGTGTGCCCGATTTCTTTTTTTATTCATCTATCCACATTTTCCATGGCGTTCTCTATTTTTCACCATTAAAGGTTTATTGTTAAGTTACCTTGCTAGACTATCTAACTTCCATATCTTTTCGGTGGCACCACACTGTCTCTTCTCTCCTCTTCCGTTACAGACCGTGTTTCATATTCAATCAAAAAAGGACGTTGCATACATATGTTTTGTGAAAGCTATGTGCTTCTTAATCTCGCAAAATAAAATAGCTTTTGAAATTTAAGAATTCTTTTGTGTTTGCCGTATGAGATTTACAATATAAATATTTTTCCTACGTTATCAATAAATGCAGAATGGAGAAGTACATTATTATTTCGACTTTTCATCATCACTAGGAAGAATCTTCTCTGTGCTTCCAGAATTTAATTGTTTGATTATTTTGAGTATGTATGCAAATCGTACCTATTTTAAATGTACATGTATATTATTTTGCCCATCTCTTTCTTTATTTTTTAATTGGTATGGGTTCAGAAACGAAGATAGCATCTCCCTAATCCCGTCTCCTATTTAAAATTGTATTTTTCCTATTTAAAAATACAGTATGGATCCTAAATTTTATCGTATTATATTAATAAATTTGGAAAAATGTTTTGTGTTCCTAGAGCTCAAAGCTGTTGAGAAAAGAATTATAAGTGAAGGAAGTTGAGCCATTTTGCTCACAGATTTGACAGTAACCGGGAGGAAACGCGATATGAGTTTTCTTTGGCACTGACGTTGCGCTATTTTCAGCTGACTCTCAATCTTATGAATTCCGAGATGTCGATTATGGTAATATACTGCAAAGCAATTCCACTAGCGATGGTTTGCGAATGATTTTTGGAATCGTTCAAAGGCTAATATACATATCCCAAAATCAGAAGTTGCTCTTCCGAGCGTCTCCATGGAGATGGGACATAGTGCGTTGCGTGCCTCGGATTTCTCGAGAGATCGACGTTGGAGGATGAGGAAGAAAGATAGGGAAGTAAATCATCGAATCGGTCCATATGATCGATTCCCTCGCACAATCTAGATGTAGCAGAGCCATCTTTAACACAATTCCCTGTTTGATGAATGAATCATATCGTGGGATCGACAAGCGAAGCGCCTTAAACCGCCGTCGAATGCGGCGTTGGGAGAGTTCGTGAGAGGAATGCGAGTGGGAGGAGGAGGGAGAAATGGATTGGGATTCAGATTTGATGGACTGTTCAATTGTGTTATTCAGCGTACATTCTACTGCTTTATATACTCTATTTATTTAATAATAATTATTAGATCTTATCATATGCTAATAATTATTTATTTATTTATCCCTGTAATGGAGACAGGAAGTCCCTCAGAATTCCATTTTAATAACTAATATTTACAATACGCACACAATATTCCCTAGCAGGAAAAATCTGACTATTCGGAACTCGAACCCGGGACCTTGGGGCTCCGCCACCGCAGCCGATATTCATTTTAGGAAGAGCCGCGCCGTCCTGTGGGTGCAATGGGTGCATCTCGCCCGGGCGGCGGCATCCTAAGGGCTGCAATAGAAGCGTAGTCAATTGTTATTATTACAGAGTTATTTGTTGTTTTATGTGTGATACACTCGACTTATCTAGGTAAGATTATTATGCGAAATTAAAGATTGGGTAACGTTCAGAGGTAATAATCATGGATAATTCAAGACGAGAAAGGAATATTTGTATAGGAATTGTGTTTGGAATCGATGAATAATTACCTGCAACCAAGAAGATTTTCTGGTTCTCTTCAGGTTTTGGAATATATATTCACTAGGGATTTGATCAGAGTCTTTCCTAATTTGCAAATAGCTTCGCGTGTTTTAATGACACTTCCGGACACTGTTGCTGCTAAGATAATGATAATCGAAATTAATGTGAACTATTAACTCAGAATGACAATTTACTATGCAAACATACGGAATATCTATAATTAATTGTTACTGATGTTTTGTGACCAGCTGGGGAACGAAGACATAAAACACTGGTTTTTCAAAGTATCTCTAAATAATTTTTACCTACTAATCAGGAAATGTATGGTTTGGCATTTAATTTTATGGGGCGGCAAATTATGATCGCACCCGGTGGCAGATAGGCTGGGTGCGGAATTCATTTTAGGAACTAAATATGAGGCTGAAATAAGATACGGTATGTGAGAAGTGAGAAAGAAGGAACTGTTACTAATTACACCATGTAGACATCTATGATTGTAAATAGAACATTTTATAAAGCTGAGGTGAAATGAGATTAAAAAATTAGGATTGGGAATGGAAAGGACAGAGTTTTTCGAAAAAATGGGGAAATACTTATGATTGGGCGACAGAAAAAGTATAAAAGTTGATGGCGAGGAGGTTGGTATTGCGTAGATGGTTTCGTTCTTCATTTGTTGGTATGCCATAACAGATTAAAGTAAACAATACGAACTAACACTTAAATTCATACACTACCAGGTGATGAGGATTCCATGCATTGCATGGTCTGATATTTACTTATTTTGTGGCAGTGAATGGATTAAAACGTTAGTTGATATTATTTACGTAATTCTGAGGTTGATATCTTTCGTCGGAATATCGCAGTCGAGGTTGCTTCATGCAGGAATAGGAGGAATGCAGAAATGAAGGGAAAATTAAATTAGGAAATAAGAATGAGAATATAGAGAAACCGTTTGGAACGTCGGATACTCGGAAAATATGTGTTGGAGTGTTCAGAATAGGAGTTAAGGAATGTAGAGGAAAATAGAGGAGAAAGAACGAAATAGGAATTGACCTATGAATGCGAGGATTTGTGATCGCCAACTGTGATTCAGGGAATGCGATAGAGAGGGAAATACGAATAGGCATCGGAAATACAGGTTCAGGAGGAAATTGAGTGGAGGTGGAAATATGTTGCGGCGAAAGAAATGTAGAGACGTCCAGAGGATGCGATTGAAATTCCAAATCTGGTGTTTGTCTACGACCCTCCATCATTTCTCCTCTCTTTACGCCTCCTTTATCTCAACATACATCAAATGCATTTCTTCTTATCTTCTCTCTATAAATCCTCTCCTTCGCTCACCAAAATCCAGAGCCACTCTCGACGAGTACAGACGTGTCTCCTTCACGCCCTTGCTCTTCCTTTTGTTCTCGACACACCCACAGTCTCGTGGGCTTCGAAATATTTGGCAAAGGGAATTCTTTTCGACGTGAATCCAATTCTTAAGTTGGAGAGAAAATTCCGTATTCTGACTCTGGGTAAAGTTTTGCAGCATCTTCTCGTATTGCTGTCGATGTTTACAGTCAGTAGAACTGTTTGAAATAGTCTTCTACGCTTTCTTATTGTATTCTAGCCTCTTTGTCTCTGATTAAACAACGGATCCAATGTCCATTGAAATTACAATGCTCAAGCGTAGGTCCATATCTATTATTTTACCCTCGCACTTGAACAATCTCGCGATTGAGTTATCAGGTCGATCTTAGCGGCAAATAACTTCGGCTGCCACTGATCTATTAACAGCACCATCTACTCACTACTTGTATTTAAAGCTTTGTATTGGTGGAGGGTGTTCTGTACTTGGCCTGAAAAATAGCGAAATATAATTTTTACTTCCAGAATAGGGTGGAAGATTTTTTATCATAGTCATCATCACCATCAAGGCAAAGCCTAGTCACAACAGCCACCTCTCTCTTCTCATTGCTGCCTCCTTCAGGCCAGCATACGATTGGAAGTCTGTCTCATGCTTCATGATCCCGAAAAAGAAAGTAAACTCCGGGACATCCTCTTGGCCTCCTTCACGACTCTTCTCCAATTGAATTTTATACATCGCGAAAAAGCCGCGATTCGCAGAAAGGGCCATTTTCTGGGCACCTTTGTCTAAATACTCCTTCTTGGTAAATGTATTTCTGAGTTTGCTCCAGTAAAAAAAACACAAAAAATAAGGAATTATATAGTAAAATTCAAATATATTAGAGAGTCATTAATGTAAGGCCTTGAGAATTAAACTTATTAGGGTAAAAATAGGTAAGGGCACAAGAAGAACGTTCCTTTGCCAGAGTTATTTCTGAGGAGTGAGGTAAACTAGTATCAAATTTTTAATTATGTGCTTATCGGATTTGTTAATTTATCGCGAGATTAATACACAATGCACATGAATAAATTTTACAACTAACTACAGTTAATTCTATATTTTTTGTGTTTCTTTTATTGGCGCAGACTCAGAACTAAATTTACCAAGAAGGAATATTTAGGCAAAGGTGCCCAGAAAATGGCCCTTTTTGCGATTCGCGGCTTTTCCGCGATGTATAAATTCAATACAAGGAAACGGCACGACCTACAGCAACGCAATTCCATCCAAAGTTGCATGAAAGCGGTCTCAGTCTGATAAGCTTTTCAACATTTCCGAATATGTATTATATTGCTGTTGATCGGCGTAAAAGTTTAAAATCTATAATCCTAAAGTTCTGGTCTTAGGAAAAATTGATTGCACAGTCGAATTCCCAATGTTATTAAATTTTTTTCTTTTAGGCGAGTTGAGTTATTACAAAGGCTTCGAGTTATTAGTCGAAAAAGGGCTAAACGGAGATATATGAAAAAGCCAGATTTCTGTCTTCAGGTGATACTGATCAGCAGATCTAAGAATATATTTATCTATAGGAATTGAAGTGGCCATCCTAAATAAAAAAAACGGGGCCATGATCGATGTCTTAGTGTCGAACAGCCTTCAAAACTGTGATTCCATTCGCTCTTAATTACGCTCTTTGACGGCGTCTCGCATACCCGCCGAGATCTCCTCACATTCCTTCCTCAACTAATCTCACACTTCCTCAGCCTCGTCTCACCTATAAATCCCCTTCCCTCGACCCTCTTAATCAACCGGACGCCCACCAAAGATAAACCATCTCCTCCACAGCGGTGGTCCTCGGGCTAATATTCGCAGCTTTATTAATCGCCATTGTACCCGATTCTGGGCTCTCATTGGATAGGGTGATGTTTTTGCGTCGCGGGGATTGAATTTTTTGTCGTCCAGTTCTCGAATACACTGAAAGAGGCGAAGTGGTGCGGATTGAAGGGATATCATTCAAGGAGAAAATAACAAACTCCCTCTCCGATTATAATTTTAAGAGGAACAAACTGCGTATGATTTATTTATTACTTTTATTTTGCGCTATGCTTTTAGTTACTTGGGCTTCGGGATAATCAAGTGAGTCCGGGTTCGATTCCCGGTGGGAGCCAGTATGTGCAAAATGACCTTAGTTGTCCAAGGTTTAACGTTGCTACAGCTTTTAATTCCCCAACATTCAAATTGTAATTTCGGATATTCTTTTTGTAGTTGACCTAATTCTTAGACAGTTATTCTTGCTTTTCATGTTTCACATTTAAACCACAATTAAGACAGAAAATATATAAATAAAAACAGAGAAAAAGCAATTAATGATAAAAAATAAATAACGAAGCCTCAATTTTTTTCGATGGAACTCAATGCAGACAATTGATAATTGCTTTTGCTTTTTATTGCTGTAGTTTATCTTACATTTAGTTACTATTTTGGGGAAAAATTTTACTCAGTTGCACGGTTAATAGTATCGGATTTAATTATGTATGTGGCAATCGAAAATGCCCAGAAACTATAGAGTTATTCGAATGAACTTCTCAGTTTTCAGTTCTCTTTCAACGTGTTAATTAACACTGGGTGGGAACTTCGTGAACAGTATTCCTGAGAGTTTAATCGTTTTCTGCTATTTTTGGATACTTCTTTGCTATAGTATTTATAAGGTAAAATAATTATAAGTACATGGGCATAAATACTTTATTATTATGCGTTTGAATTAACATACTTCTTCAAAGGTTTATTGTTCTCTTAACAAACTTTTTTCTTGCTTCGAAGTCAATATCTATTTTTATGTTTTTAATGCGATGCAGCGAAACTGACGGTTATGATATTCACGGGTTCGGGAAGATGTATGAACTCCCGGGCTAAGGAATGTTGGCTTCTTATTAACAGAAAGTGTTATCATTGGAACGAAGAAATGGCAATTATGTAGGCTTAACAGAGAGGAAGAGATTGAGAAATTGTTTAATTGTTTTGAGAGTTACTTAAATGAAACTAAATTATGAATCGAGCTGTGCATTCAAAATTTCAATGACTCATCACTTGCTAACGAATTCATTTCTTCTTTTTCTCAAATAATACGAAGGAAGTGCTGATGTAAAATTCTGCTTCCTTACCCGAAATTCAATATTTTTATTTGTATGCGTTGGAAAAAACTTCTATATTATTTGCCAAGGGTCCAATTCGAAAAATTAGTGAATAACTTGCGTTACTGTATGTATTTTCCTTTAATTATGTATTTTTAATGTCCATTAGTAATGAAATTTCTTTTCAACTTCATTTTCGATTCAAATTTCAAATCTCGCGGGAAATTGTAATTGGAAAAGGATTTCTCGGTAGAGTGGAGAAAATGTTTAAGGAAATATTGATATCTTTGAATGACGAACGAAAAGAATTTAAAAGAAAAAAGATTTCATTGTTGTTATGAATTTCAGAGGCCAGCGCTGTGTTCACTCCTTAGAAATGGAGGAATTTAGCATATTCTCATGCGATTTCTGCTTTACTCTATAAATCGTTTAGCTTTGATGCATTCGTGACGAAAATTTATTAGGATTCTCATTTCATCGTTAGAGAGGTAGGGAGAAGTTGTCTTAACAGATTCAAAAGATGTGTAATAAAAGGACTCTCATTCCACACTGTTATGGAGTATAGCTGTAGTATTAAAATAACTTTCCAAAGAATTGGCTTGAGATATCATGTTTGATAGTAACCACACATCAAAGTAACAATCAGATAGGACTATGCCATTCGCGTTTGGATGAATATATTTGAATTTTACCATGAAGCCATGTCGATATAATGATGTCGATAGATTCAGATCGGTGTAACCTTTTTCGGGTGTAATTCACATAATCCATAGTTAGCGAATGCCCTCCGAAAACTAATTATGAAATTCAGAGACCGGTACTAATTTCATACAGGTAAATGTATATTTTAGCTCTAAACTTCCTCCGCACTCATGCGGAGGATAAGAGAACCCCGAGTAGAGACCAACGATCGTATATCAAAACTCGTTATCTTCGTATTTGTGCTCTCCAATCATATGCTCGTAAGATGAACGCTAAGCAAGATCGTGTGCTTTTTTCCATCGTCATTTATTTCCTTCCGAAACACTTCTCCGCACTATCCGAAGGTCTCCGGCGCGAATTCATCTCTCGGTCGTTAAAACCATATCATCTTCCTCTTCGCAAACTCATCAAATACTCATCTCTCTCTTCTCTTTCACCTCTTCTTCCTCCGCCTCTCTTCCGTTTTCCTCATTAATGAGTTTTCGGAGGACCAAAAAGGAAATGACGTTTATCTCTTACGGGGGATTTATAACCTCAATGTTTGAAATAATACCGAATTGACCGAAAGTCAATTTGACAAGGTATAAATTTTAATGATTTTATTTGGTCTCGATTTATCGTTCGATCGTTGTAGTAATACATGCCAGGATCATGGAAGATGTTGTCGAATAACTGTTTTGATCGATTGCGGTAAGAATGACTGATGCATGATTAACATCTTTGTCACCATTTTACGAGATTGTCAACGACATCTAAGTTTTGTCGTTCTTTAGCAAAGAATAAAACCGATCGACACCGAAAGACTTATAATTACCATGATTCATCACTAAATTATGGTTATCAGAGTATCTATTTCCAAAACATAGTATTAAAATAATAGGTGAATTTGCGGAGACAGTTCAGAACCAGTTCGGAACCTCGGTGCATGCGCAGGATGACTTTGCCTCAGCACCAACTGCGCATGCGCCGCTGTAAACCTCTTTGTAAAGTTCTTTGAATGTTCTAAGAATCGCGGCGCAGACTTGGGACTGAAATTATATCATGAGTTAGTAATTTTTACCGTGAAAGAGATATTACTCGAAGGGCAAGATGATCTAAATGTTCTTCCTTAGGAAAAGCGTCGGTTTAGTTAATATATTTATTTACATCGACAAACGTTGTTAATCAAACAATCTTGTTAACAACCAAACTCACTCTAAATCTAGACGACATCACGATTGGTCGCCAAAATGTTATCGATTTCATATTATTTCATATTAGGTAATTAATCCTTGCATTCTACACAACTCAAGTAAAGTTGTACCCCTTCTCTTGTAGTAGTATTATTAAAAGTGCTTCGACAGCTTAGGTCATTTCGCACGTAGGCCCCCACCGGTAATCGAACCCGGGACCGCTTTCACCGAAGTCGAACGCGTTGCCCACTAAGATATCCGGGAGTCCACCTCTTTTCTGGATTTTAATCTCTAACCAATTTAGTTTTATTCAACTTTTTTCAACTTCTTACGACCCATCTTTCGCTGAATCCTTTGTTGCTCTTTCCTCGCCATCTCGGAATCGACTCGCTAATGCATCCCACTGCAGTGACGGAGCATCTTATGTTACTAAAAATATTAAATGACTCCCGAAGCAGAATGTTCCACGTGAGGCGTCTCTGCTCTTCGCATCCCGTGGCGATGACTGGTAATAATAAAGCATCCTCGTTCTTTTTCGACGCGTCCACAGACCTCCGAAATGAATGGCCATATTTTCCCTTTTATAAAAGTTTTTATTCGATGATGAGAACGAATCAAGAAAGTTAGGAAATAAATGTTTTAAGAGACGCTCAATGAGTTGAATTTCTTCAAACTTGATTGCATATGTTTAAAAGAGGGAAACATGGACATTTAGGTACATCGGTGTTATGTATGTGGTAATGCAAATATTTGTAATTTTGCTTAGCATAGCTTTATGAATTGTAATGTAAGATAACGGGTATGACTCGCTTTATTGCCGAAATATCAGGAATAGGGGATAACATGTTGAGTCTAGTTACCTTTAATTTGATTTGCGTAAAGTTTTGAAAATTAGAAATATTTACATTAGTCGTACTGTGGACGTATTTTCTAAATTCTGGTGGTATTACAGCGATGTCCTATTATGGATAAAGCAAAATTATCATTATTTTCGCATAGCTATATATATATATTTTTTTTTTTGGGTAAAACTATGATACTTGGATGGTGCTGTTTTCTGTTTCTTTATCTCAGTATTAAGTTTCCATTAAATGAAGCTGATGAACAACTTTTTGTCCTTAAGAACGCCTCATGGTTGATATGTATTATCAATTGCTTATGGCATTGTATACGTAAATGGTTTTAACGCATATAAATATTTCATGATAGCCACATATTTTATACCCAAAAACCTTCCAGTGATATTAATGGGTTTTGAAAAAACTAAGTCATTCATAAACGTAATTTTAATGCAAGTTAATCAAAAAAAGTGATTTTTTAGTCAAAGGAAGGATATTTTCCTATGAATTCAAAGGCAGTTTAATTTCTTGAGCTACCTTCCGAGAATTCTCCCGAATATACAGCTTTAGTAAGTTCTCTTCGTATTTTCTTGAAACCACCGCTTTCGGCAGTTGAGGATGTCCTCTCTGAAAACCCCGTCTACTCGATTCGACTTTATTCTCGTCTGCAGCCCATCCAAGTGTGCTTTGAGGCTCTTCTGGAAGGGAGACCTTTTCCCTTTCTTCCTAAAACGAGCGATTTGCTGGTGCCGCTCCTGGACATTAGTTCCGCGTTGTCACGCCAATTTCGCGAGATGCGGATGGCGGAAAACAAGTCCGATGAGCCGTGAAAATGGGTCCTCTGCATTTCCCTCCTCCCGCTCTTCCAAATAATGAATACCCCGACGAGGCACCACTCCCCTCTTTTCTTCTTCATCAATTTTTCTCGAGGAAAAGAAAAACGCGGATATGCAATGGAGAGGAAGGGCTGAAACCAGAGAGTGTTGCGGGAAAGAAGCCGAACCTTCGATGGGCATCGCCTCCTCTTCCAACAGATTGAGACTTCCTTTCTCACGTCATTGGAATTTCCCTTTCCCTCTTCATGACCCTTTTACAATTATGCGAATGTATAAATTGTTCCAGTAAGTATTACAAGTTCTATAAACAGAAAAACAAGTTCGATACTCAAAATTTTAGTGAGCTAAACATAAAATCAACAACTACATATGTACCTTGCAAGCCACCTTTTGGTGTGTGGCAGGGAGTATGTGTGTGAATTTTAACTATTTTTCTTGATTTTTTTGGAACTCAATCTTTAAACAAGATATTTAATCCGTAATTAGTTCATTTGGTTGGAAATCACCGTTCTTAGTCTGCATCTATTTATTTAGATGTATGCTATGTATACTGGAGGTTTTTCGGTGGTACAGGTTCTCTTTTTCATTCTGTTTACGAGAGAAGTATTACGCTTGAAGTAAGCCGAGGGAAAGTATTAATATTTTGAACTGAATATTCATTTATATTTCAACATACTATATATCAGGCCAAAAGAATATTATTTACTTTTCTCTCAAAATTGGCCTCAGAAGGTCCTCTAATATCTAGCTACTGTCGGGTGTTGGTTGGTGAATGAACTGCCTTATCCAAGTTGTTATCCCTGGTGCCCCAGTGAAGTTCGAGGTTAGCCTTTCCTCAGCAAGAAACATATCTCTTTCTCTATAACATGAGCTACATCATTTCTCCGTTTAAAATTAAGCGAGGGTAAATGAATCATAATTGGTATTTTGCCTGAAATATTTGTGGCCGGAGACTTTAACGAGCGTCTGACGTAGTACAGAGTTCTCGATTCCATCATCCGAAGCATTTTAAGCCTCAGTCATTAAAGGAAAAGCATAAAAAAGGCCACAGGCAGCGAGGCCCTCTTAAGTACCCGAGGAGGAGACATCTAGTTTATTAGAAACGAGAAAATGTTGCGGAGATTTTCAGCGAGGAGGGAGAAGGCTAGGTTCTTCTCGTTCGACTGGTCCTCCTCGGTCCAGAGGATGCTGTATGTCAGTCCGCTTTGCCTCCTCAATCCCTCTTCCCCCCGCAGCGCCTCCTACGCAGGTACCCTCTGCACGTTCTGTCTCTCCAGAGCTTGTTCTTCTTTTTTTCTTCCTCTTAAAAACCTCCTTCTCCTTCAAGGACTTTTTAGCGTGGGCAAGCGGCCAATTGTCTCAGGAGGCAGAGCTTATTTAATGTGCCAGCTAAGGTTTTGGGTGCCGACGGAACACGGCAATTTCTACTTTTTTTATTAGTGACCCTCTCCTCCCTCTCTTTTTACATGCCTTCCTTTCTCTCTTCTCTTTCCCTCTCTCTGTTCTCTCTGCTCCTTCGAGACTTTTCTGTTGGTGACCTTAAAGAAACTTTACCAATACCTTCAAAGCAGCAGTGTTTGATGCATTATTTGCATCGAAATTTTGAATATTCCAAAAAGTCCAGATTACGTTGACCGATTTCTTTTAAGAAACCTTATTTTGCTGAAATTCATACAGGAATGGAGGAGTCTCTCTCATCCAGCGTATAAACACGATTGACTATGATCATATTAAGTTAACTTGTTAACACTTGTTATCTGTTCGCATAGAATTGTGGGTAGTTTAAATTTTATTACTGGAACTTATAACTAGTTCATTAGTGGCACAGTTTTTGTTTAATGTCAGTTGTTTTCGCGATCAAACTCAAATCTACATACATCGGGTTTCGAGGACCAATTTTACCAAGCCTTCCTGATCACTAGTCTCTAAAAAAATAATTTCATTAGAACGACTTCTTTCTTTTGCAAAATTGGAGATATTTACTACCACTGTATTGGGAAACATTCAAAATCAAAGTTGGTTTACAGTTTTGCTAATGAAACATATTTCTCAGTTGCATTATGAAGCTTTTCAATTTTTATACAAATTGTATATGACAATCGGGCATGAAAATGGACATACCTGTCCATGGTAAAGGCACTTTAATCTTTGCTGTTCTAGTACGAAATTTTATCTTTCCCAATTGAGCTTTATTTAAATTGGCTCAACATTAACTAGAACTTACTTTCCACCAACAAATACCAAAAATTGAACTTAATCAAGCCTCTCGTGTTCTGTAAATTATCTTTGTTATAATCCATTATCCTTTTGTAGTATTTATCATTTTAATGTGTAGTATCTGTTCAAAATATAATTTGCCACCATGATCAAACTCAGACATTAATATCTTGGAGCTAAATATAGTTTCAGCGCATTCTTTGGTTGCTCGTCCCTTCCCTTCCTCCCGACCATTTCGGACTTGAGTGATTGGGCTACGGCGTAATTTTTATGGCGGTTGCTTTCCCTCGACGTTTCACTGGTGCGGAATGTGCAAATGAGTGAACCTTTCAACAGAATTTAGTTTACAGACTCTTTCGCCAACATCATCCATCGGGCCAAAATCAGAGGGAGTCCTCTAGCAAGCGTGTCGATCACCAATTTTCGCCTCAGTATTTTTCTTCTTTTTCAGAATAATAGGGGTGCGAATTTGGGAAAGTGGGACGCGTATGAAATACATTGAAGCAGCTTGAATATTATTTCCTGTCTTGTGAACTCCACGAAGTGCTGTCCTGTGATCGGTTACCGTTCTTTTACTATCGACTAATTATTTTCGCAGTGAATAGGGCGATGACTAAACCTTTGCTCGACTATAAATACTGTACCAATTGTTCCAACCGTGTGAGTTTTTCTTCTAATTCTCGGATTTGAAATACCACCATAAGTTCTCCCGCCTCTCATATACAGAGAGGAAGACTGTCTTGTGTCCATGTTGACTACATAGAGTGGATTGGTTTGTAATAGTTACCTGTTAAATATTTCAAAGTTATATCGTATTGCATTTACGTCCATATGATTCCAAAAAGAAAGTCTCGCAGTGAATGAAAGTTTCAATAAATTGATTTGTAGATCAGCTACTTAGACGAGAATTTCCGTAAAAGATAAATTTCAAGTATTTTGTAGTCCGTGAAGAAAACCCGTGAAGACTTCATCCATAGCGTACACCAGGAAAGCACCAAATCTTTCATATTTTGTAGTCCCTTCCTATTTCTTTCGCTTCGATCCTCAAACTTAAATTCACTGTTTTGATTTTAAGCAACTAAATTTTAATTAGGTATTCAAGCAAATATTTATTTTGTGTGTTTTCCTCAACGCTACGTGTTTCATTATTTGGCATAAACTAAAATTTAGACGACGTGTATTCTTTTCATAAATTAGGAAACGCGATCTGAACATGGAATGCATTCTCACTTTTCGTTTTACACATTTTATGCCTCAATTTTCATTTATATGTTATTTAAAGGTGAGTCTAATCTCTATTTAGGACATAGAAAGTTATATTTAAACTGGTCTGGTGTCAGCTTATCTCTGGTTTTCCCTTGTAACCTTCACTGCCTATATATCGATGTCTTAGGCTTTCCGGAGATCGTCTGGATATGTCCTACTATGATGTTACAACATTATCGAACTTTAAAGTTATTTTGATTTATTCGAGAGTTCCTTACATTTATTATTGTGTATTTTTAATACTTATGCTCGAGAATATTAATGACTTATCATGCAACATATCAAATAATAAATACCGAAGGAGATCTCGCGAAGAATTATCGTGTTTTCATTATTATTTTCTGGGCCTTCTATGTTAGAATCCACACAATGGGCTGAACTTGAAATAAGAACATTTAGCTGTTTGATGTGTATTGCTCAGTTGCAAAGCATCAGTCAAATCTCTACCAAAGGCAGAAAAACGCGCCCTTCTTTCCAAAGAGATCGCTACTATTCCAGAAGACAAAAGCCGGCAAAAACAATTAGCGGTCACGCTGCGATAAAAAGCGGTGCAAAATAAAAGCGAGCTGAAGGCATCGGAGCGAAAAGACCTTTTTCCTGCGGAGAATAACCATGACGCCAGCAGATCCACTTTTTTCTCCTTGTTAAAGACACTAATTGAATTTCCCACTCGATTTCAAGCCATAGCAAGAGCTTTCATTCGAAGAGAACGTATTAGGGACAGCAACAACCTCACTTTAATTGTATCCTCAACGGATCTCATCCATTGCTTCTTTATTTACCCTTCGCGGACAGTGGCAGTATTTTATTCCTTTACAAATGCCATTCATATTTTTCTTTTTGCAGTTTAGTTTGATGCCCTTGAAATGCACTTCTGTTTGAGATAATTTTCTGTCTTAGCATAGATTTCTTTTCATGTCAGTCCTACCGCAATTTCTAGCCTTACATACCTTCGGAATATGCTCGCACATTTGTAACTTAGAAACGAAGAGCTTTAGAAAAGGAAGACTAACTTTCTTTTTAGGGCAAAATGGGATAATTTTACAGCTTCTATATTTTTCATACCCAAATAAGATTGTAAATGGAAGGGTTTGAACACGTTCTTTTTCAATTGGAATGTATCAAAAGAACTTCATTTAAAGATCGAAGAGCGTGCCATTTTCTGTTCCCTGCTTATCAGTTTTATAAGTATTTATAACAACGATGAGTAGGTGAAGAAGTATGTTTTTTATTCATGGAAACTTTTCTTTGAAGGTTCATTGTTTCATTTTCGATTTAACTATTTATTGTGATTTCAAATATATCTGAAGATATTAAGTGTCAAAAGATTATTGGAATTTTTAAGAATATGGCACTAGAAACTTTTAAGGAACACAATCGTTGAGGGCAACTGACTACTGCAGTCTAAGTGCGGAAACTATACGGGAATTATACTACATATTTTGGAGGATTGGTGTTATAAAAATATGAAAAACGAAGGGTAAAATTCATTTAATAAATTCAAAGACAAACAATTCATTTTATATGGCGCGCACCCTTGTGGATAACGGACTCTAGCCCAACGTAATAAGATTCTCAAGGGAATTTTTTCAATGTAATTGGAAAGTTTTAAAACATTAAGAAATACTTTCCTATGATGAAAATCAATAAGGTAATAAAACGTAAATTTGAACACGTTCAAAATATTATTGGTAATTATCCTTAAATTCTGCCCCGAAGCGAAAATACGGGATCCAATCTTTAATTTAATTGATAACTACATGCTGGAGGATTCTTGAGACATCGGTTATCTAGAACCAGATAACGGTTACGGGAAGATATATAGTCCTCGAAAATATGGATTTAAACTTTCTCTCTATCCAGAGCCGATTTATAATTACACGAACCAGGCGCTATCCGAAGGCCTCATCTATACGGAGGGCCTCAATCAGACTCTGCTTATGAACTCTCAGTAACGTACGTACTACAAATTATACTTGTTTTTGCCTCTTGAAAGAATTTTATATTTGTTGACTCTACATGATATTTTGATGGAATATATTACATTGCTTACCTATGCCACTTTATAATACAAGTCTATCCATCACTCATTTTAGTAGTAGTAGTATTGTTAAAAGTGCTTCGACATTTGAGGTCATTTTGCATGTTGCCCTCACCCGGACGTGGAACCCGGGACCGCTTTCACCGAAGTCGAACGCGTTGCCCATTTGGCTATCCGGGATCCCCATTCATTGTGATTTATACAAATATAATATATTTCAATTCAAAACTTGTTTGCTAATCCTCTCTTTAGTGAAGCATCTAAGATTTCTATGGAATGTGTATTTGTGAATTTTATAGGAAAAATCGAATTTTAAGCCATAATTAATCTAGTGGGGGCCTCAATCTGATCCTTACGCCTATGGCCTCTGGTAGCTTAAATTCTCCCATCTCTCTAATTACCTAGAATTTGATATTTTCCTAACTTGGGATTTAACTTAGAGTTTTTCATTCTATTTCGAATACTTCTATAAAGTTTGGACATTTTCCTCGCTATTATGTTAACCAAGCCATTATTTCCTTTATCTATAAATTAGAGAATTTTCCTTCGCGGGATAGAATTGTGCTCAGAATTCTCAAAGAAAAAGGTCGAGACGGAGATGATGGAAAGTAAGTAGGAGGAAAATATGAGGTACGGCGGACTGCAATGGAATGGGTCACTTGCACCTCTTGCGCTGTCGATGTTAATCGCTTTGACGGCTTAATGGTCAGCGCTTTTTCCGCTGATGCGCGGGAGGCGATGCGAATGATAAGCTCGAATTTCACAGGGATGAAGGACGGCTGGGAGCCCCTGGGAAAACGCCACCGCACTTCCGATGGTTTTTGTCACCGACGGCGCCCGCTAATGGCGGATTAAGGCGCCTAATCAGATTGCGGATTCCACTAATGGAGTGATTATTAGAGACAAAAGCAGCCGCTGCTTAATTAGACTCGTCTGAGCTCAGGAAGGGTCGGCTAACAGTAGTTCGTCTTGGAAGAATCCGGATGGAATGATTTTGATATCCTCGTTCACTGAGCGACCCAAGTAATGGATTCTATTTAAATTAGCGAAAGAAAAGTTCCTATTCTGTAGTTTCGCGTGAAACTTTTACCCCATGACGTTCACACAATTTTAACCACTGTTAATTCTCACAAGCTTGAATTTCAGTTCCTGTTGAGCATACTTGTTCTCTCCTTTTACAATTAAATCCTTATACATTTCATTTTAATACATAAACTGACTGACGACTTACTTCGTGGTATTCGATGACGGTAGGAGAGTAAAAAACGGGAGCAGCTTTTCTCCAGGATTCTATTTTAATATAAAAAACTTTGCAAAAATACCACACATACAAACCAAATACCGCAGTAATGGTTCCAGACTCTTATCTCGGTAGAACCATTCAATGCCACGCCCCAAAATAGGCGATTATTTACCGAGAATTAAATTTATTTTACAAATTAAAGGCAGCTTTTTATTAGTAAATAGGCAAGACAATTCTCAAAAATTACAAAAGATACAGACTCAAGCGTAACTTTGTAGAATTATTTCAATTTGATGAAATAAGAAATGCTATATGGAATTTACAACAGCATTTCTCAATTTGTCATAAACATGTATATTTTCACCGGCCAGATCACAGAGTACAGCGGACTGCAATTGAATCACACCTTATCGTCGTCCTGATTTAAAGTAAGTTTTGATGAGAATGATGATGTGTACACGTGATAATATAAGTTGTTTATATTTTGTGAAAAATATTCGCATCTGTTGATAAGCAATGAGACAAGCATGGTTCACATGGTTGATTTCACAGTTAGAAACAGATAATGTTTGAGAAGTGTCCCAGCTACGTCACGAATTTTCTCTTTCGTTTCTTTATCTGCTCTATCTTTACCTGCGAAACGTTTTTCATTGGTAATTAAGTCAGATGGAGAAAATCACTCTGTGATCAAATTTTCTCTCATTTAATGCAGAATATGCAATATCTTGGAATAGTTACACCACATTTCGTGGAACGCTTACAAAGCAAGGTTACTTATCAGGAAGTTTCATTACTGGAACGATAGAATCAAGGTAAAGTCACTTGACACTGAGAAATTGAGATTAACGGTATCAATAGTTTAGGAACTCAGAATTTCACTTCACTGTACGAAAAATCAGTTTTTCTTCAATTCTTAAACTTGTAAATAGCTAAGTTAAGCTTCGTATAATATTTTCAATAGTTTGCTTGGTAGGATTCTTGTAAATTCTGCTTCGAATATTCTCATAACTTCCATTTGTGCGTGTGAGAAGCCCGACCGAAATCAGCAAACCCTCATCCAGAGTCAGAGCCCACTATATTCTTATCTCGTAAAAATGCCAGAAACGGGCAACCGGTCGAAAATATTAGCGATTTTTATTTTGAGTCCGGAGGAGAGCCGCCATCCAATCTTCGAGAGGAAAATTAATATTTCAGTCGGGTTGAAGGTCAAAGATATTCTTAGGAAGCTCGGAGAGAACACTCTACGCAGATATGCATAATTAGAGCCTATCAAATCCACAGGGTACTAACATAATAAATTTGATTGAGCGCGGTGTTAAATATTGCAAACAGGTAATGAGCAAAACCTCATTGAAGAAGTCGGATTTACAAAATTATTATTAGGCAACATATATGTGAAATTCACGTGACAAAATATAATTACATAGTGGCGAGAAATATGTTGATATGGCGCAGATATGGTGATAATTTGCTTACGTTTCAGAGGAAAGATTCGTTGTCAATATTAATTGTACTCATGCAATGTTCGTCACTGTGCTGTGTTTATATGGTATATCTGTGTATATCCTTTGTGATTACAGAAGAGTTTGCCAATTACTTCGCAATTTTGCCAATTTTATTATTCTCGACCGGAATCGTCTGCAAACATATTGATTTTATACTTTTAATGTGGATTTTAACAATAAAATGGCTGTTATCGCAGAAATGTTGAAAAAGTTTCTAGCAAGTGATTACTTGCAAGTATATCATTCAAACAGCATTTCAGGTTATGAAGCAGTAGAATTTTGAGAACAATATTGAATTTAATTTCGGAGGAATCAGCGTTTTGAGAACAGAATACCAGGTGGAGTAGGTTATCACTCAAAAGGCGTGAAAATTTCTACGTTCTCTGTTTGGACGAGTTTATCCTTTCAGAGAATGTGCGCAACGGCTTACTTTTCTCTTTGACGCTTGCAAGCCACAGACCATGAAACTCTCCCTTCGCTTTTTTCGGCGCTTTCTCAGAGTAAAACTTCTGTACATAAACCTCCCTCTTCCAATAAGAAACTCAGAAGTGGAGAACAATGATTCCTCCCACCCACTTTCCCCATTCCGTGGCTCGCCAATAAACGCAGGTGTACAATATTTTAGGAGCGAAGGTTATTTCCATGGGAGGGACAGGGCGTCCCGACAGGGTGATAAGTGACTGTGTTTCAGAGGAGAGGTGACCGGTTCTCTTCACTACGCCTCTCTTCCTTTTATATCGCCTCTCTCTTTCTCTCCTTCGCCTTTCTCTGCCTTCCCTATCCTCCTTTCCCTTCCTGTCTAATTCCATCCTATCTGACTGCTTATATTCTATCTTACAGTTTCTATCATATCGAATAGCTTATGTTGCATTAACTATAATTAATACCTGCCCCTTCCATGTCTTCTTTCTTTTCATTATCTTTCCTATTCCCGTACTTCTTTTTCCTCTTTCGTTTTTAGTGCCCTATCCTGTAGTCCTTTAGGACGCACAATGGGAATCTCTGGAACATGGAAGAGTTAAAGACAGGCTAAATTTACTTATGTTCAGAAAAAGTACGCTCTTGGAAGATGAAGCCGATGTTATGCGTCTTCCCTGTTACATTGGCCGTTCTGATACTGCTAATAAATTAGAGAAATAGATGCTAGAACTAGTCGTTTCAAGAATTAATTTTCTTCCGCGAACGATACAAGGGTCCTGCTACCATACTTGATGAATGAAATATTTATATATATAGTCTAGTTTATGGCTGTGATAATATGAAAGCTACTGCGGTAATGGCATTTATTAAGGCTTCTCCTTATGCTATGTTACGAAAAGTGTTACTCGTAGAGTCATTGTGCTTTACTGGGCTTGCTCTGCTTATGGCGTTCTTGCTCAGTGAGGAAAGCAAGGGAAAACTACCTCACTCCTCATCTTGCTTAGAAAGCCTCATTTCCCTCTCTTAGCTATTCGTAGATTCGCAGATTTAGAGGAGATGAGGTCCCAGCCGACCTTTGTGCTGAATACTTTACAGACAGAACGATGCAAGAAAGTAATTGGTTGGGGAAGTCATGGTGCACGCATGCACGCTAAATAGAACATCGACACTTGTACATAAATACCTTGCCACGCGCCTAGAGGCGGCTTGCAGGGAATATATGTAGATGCTCTATTTAGCTCACTCAAATACTGTTTATCGTATTTATGGAACTTGCAATACCTACTGGATTAATTCATATATTCGCATAATCGCAAAAGGATCATGAAGAAGGAAAGGGAAATTCAAATGAGGTGAAATCGGAGTCATGGTGCATGCACCTCCTGCTACACACCAAAAAGTGGCTTGCAGGGTACGCATATAGATGTAGATACTCTTTTCCTGTCTAAATTATGCTTCCGTCTCTTCTTATTGTTTTCACTTCTCTTAACCTTAATTATTTTCGTCCCATTCACCGTGCTTACTTAATTCCCATCATTAGCTACGCTCCATTGCATTAATTACTATCCTGTAATGTTATGTACACGGCTAAGCTGCCCATTTCCCTAAACTAGACTAAGTCTAACATTAGCATATATTTACGGAGTTTCCCACGCCTCTAACATGCCGAGAAATAGTATACAATCCATCTAGCCCTTAAGAAGTTGGACCAAGCGAAGCATAGTTCACTTAATTTCAAACATTAACGAAACAATTTTCTCGCACTCATTGCCGACCCGCTACTTTAGAATCTGTTATGTTTTAATTAGAAATCGTAGTCCTCACGCTCTTGACCTCGGGAGAACAGCTAGCGCGCTTGCCTAGCGACGCTGAGAGTTCGAATACCGGCTGAGGCACGGCCTCGCTGAGTGTGGATTGACTGCGCACGGAAGCCAACCGATCGTCTCATCACTGGATTATTCAAACAAATAGGAAAATACGAATTATTCGGAGAAGTTTAGAAACCCTTTTAGTTTAGGCAACTTTCTTGAGACTTGTTTTATCCCTTTTCTAATACAAATAAACTATTATCGTCTCTTTTAGTTATGTGCCCCTCTTCCTTTGGTGTGTTAGCAATCGAGTATTTTCTACGAGCTAAAATTCACCCTTTTTTTATACTTAATGCCACCGATTTGAACTTTTATTTTTTTTTCTCATCGTTATAGCTCGAACTATGAATGTGAACCTTCTTTCATTTTCCCTTTTACATGAAGTCGAGTTTCCTCAAATCATTGGAACTTTGGATATTTTTATCCTCCCCTATCCTTTCCTGTTTTTCTCTCTTCTCTTGTTTTCTTTCTTTTTATAGAATCGTCCCTTCAGAAGTAAAAAAGTTCTCAAATACTAAAACTTATACCCTTACTTTCATAAATTCGTTTATGCGATTCTAATCCATCAAGTTTTCGTCATCATTTTATCTGCTAAATTCTATACATTTTCTGCCCATTCTCCCCTCTGCCACACGCCAGAAAGCGGCTTGTATGGTCCATGTGCAGATGTAGATGAAAGATTCTTATCAACATTATATATTTATTTATATATTACTGGCATTTCCCATTTCCGATCTTTCCTTCAATATTATGTTGAACTATTTTGACGGGGGAATCTATGAACTAACTAACCTATAGAACTATTTTAGCAACACCCTTTAGTCTTCTATTTCTGTTATTATTATTCTATTATTCTATTTATCTATTTATTTATTATTCTATCATTACCTCCAATCTTCTGCCAAACTGTCGTTTTGTCGAGAAAAAGCCAATAGCAGTAAATTAACTTTGCTGTTAGTTTTTAGTTTGATTTCGTCGTGTTACTTTAAGCAAATTCTTTTGCTTCGCAAAGTCGATCGTCAACCGCGTGCGATCACCCCCATTCCTCCCTCTGCATCCGCCAATGACTTTTGAGAATAATGCCCTTCTCAGGTTTACCAAAATGTATTCTTAGGTGAGAGTGGCGCTGGGAAAGGGAGCGATTCGCTCAGGAATGTCTGCCGTTTGGCCCCTCGGCTGTCTTGGAAAAAAAGAAAGAAAAATATTGGGAATTTCGGCGCGTTAAGGCGTCAAACAGTCTGCGCAGGAGGTGAGCACATACCAAAGTATATAGCGATAAAAGGGGCAGAATCTGAGGTCTGCGGGAATAACGTTTAGAATTCAAAGGTCATAGGGGTCTGATTGCAGCGATAGAAATTTTTGAATTGAAGTAGTTAGACTGCGTCGGTATGATACTAGGAGCAGGGGCCGGCCCGAACTTTATTGGGAGTCTGTAGAAATTCCTTTAGAGACAATTTAAATACCTCCAATTCTAAAATGCTCAATTTTTTAGGAGATAATTTTTTGGTGTTCAATGAAGGCGTGTGGCAGGGAGTGCATGACTCTAATGCCATAACCGATTAATTTCGTGTATTGTTCAAGGAAATAATGGATTCTATAAACGTCTGGTTCTAGCATCTATTTCTTAAATATTTCTCGCATTATCAGAACGATCTACGTAACAGGGAAGACGCAAAATATCGGCTACATCTTCTTAGGACGTTCTTTCTCTTGAAGTTATTAAATAAATTGAGTATTTGTTTAAATATTCTATCTTTTAGAGATTCCCACCCTGCGTTCTGAAGCATCTGAGTAACGCTCACTAATTTGCCGTAAAAATTTTCTACGGAACGAATCGCCTTTCGCTGCACTTTTTCTAATTCTCTTCTGCTCTCTTGCGGGGCATTCATCTACAAATTACTCTAAAGAAGACTTTCCTTCATTCTCAAATCCGTCAAAGGTGAAGCTGAAAAAATTATGATTCAAGTAAGTAAGATTTGGTTTTAATAACCATGGTTTATCAACATTTAACCACGGGTTTGGATTTATTAACATTTAACCATGTGACAACAATTACTAAAATTTAAAAAGGAATAGAGAACGTCTAGAAGGATAAGGGAAACGTTTAATTCCGAAGAATACTTTTATTTACAACTGTTTCAGATCTTCGGTAAGATAATAAGCAACGCCGCCGCGTCTTTTACGTTCGGGGGGAGAGCGTTTTCCAGAGCGAGTTTATCCCTCAGCCACCCTGAGTCGACGTTAGGTCGCCTAGTTGCTCGGTTGGGTGGTTGCGCCGTGGGGGTCATTGCGGCGTCGAGGTCAAGGCTAAGGAAAGTCGCGATTGTTAGCGTCGCGCACGACCACGGCTCCTAACCCGATCGTGGATTAAATATGGAGCGCACAGAAGCTGTTCTTCATATTTCCTTTTATCTCCGCTATCCTCACGAATTCGGTGGAGATGTGGGCAGGCGCAGGGAAGTTCCTCGCACGAGTTAACGACCCGATCATACTTTTGCCGCATCAGCGCGGACCACTCGTGCCTTCGCGTATTTTCGAAACGCCGCAACATCTCTAAATGGATCTTTTCGGTTTTATCTTTTGAGGGCTAAGCACGACCCTTTAAACTCAATTATCCCTCCCATCGCATAAATGTAATTCTTCCATTCCCGATTTATACTGAACTCAAAAGTTCGCTGCAATGTTCGTTGCCTGTTTATGAAGACTTTAATTTTCACGATCCCTTTATCTCAGTATTAGGTAAGTATGTAATTGTTGACACGTTGAGAATCTTTGGGGATTTGATTGGTAATATCATTTAAAATCACCGGCAACAAAGATAATGCTTCTTCCTTGAAAGAATCGGCAACTGGTGGTTAGTTAAGAACATAAAAGACTTCAAAAACCAAACTCCAACAAGCACACACATGATGGTTTGTGGAGTATTTTATGTTCTTAAAAATTCCTTGATAGTTAAATAGGGAAAAATCCCTTATTGAAGTACATTCGCAATGCTGTATCCCTCATTATCGAATTCATTCATGCAAATTGACGACATTATTTGTAAGTTTCGCAGTTTTTTCTCCTAACTATATCTCTAGCTTCATACTGCCGTAAGATAACCTTTTTTGCTTTATATCACTAAATTATTATCCTACTGTTTATGTTTTTTCCAAGTGTATGTATCTTTGATTTTACATAACAAGATATCTAAAAAATGATTTCCTACATATTTGCTATTATGTTTTACATATTTTATATCAGGAGATATATATTCATAACATGTTTTGGGAGACATCATTATGCCTATCATGCCAAAACTATTGATAGTGAAATGCTTTGACTGGTCACTCCGCACATTTGGGCTCCTATTGGGAATCGAACCTGGGACCGCTTTCATTGATGTCGAACGCGCTGCCGACTCGGCCATCCGGGTATTGATACTAGTTATTTTTTAAATTATTTGTCATCCCATATTTATTGAGATTCCAGGGTTTCCGGATACCCAAGTGAGTAGTGCGTTCACCTCTGGTAAAGCGGTCCCGGGTTCGATTCCCGTTGTGGGCCCACATGTGCGAAATAACCTCAGCTGTCGAAGTACTTCTAGATATACTGCATCCCCCAAGATTGATCTGTAATTATTTAACGGGATTGTTATGGTTGATACCGATTTGTATTAAAGTTAGATACTAAAATGTAAGGCATGTTGATCCAACTGTAATTTCGAAATAGATGTCTTCAGATTTGATTATTCGCTTGGATGAAAATTTCCAGCGTGACACCGCAGTTCAAGTTTTGGTCATGAATAACTCCCGCAATTCAGTTGCGGCTATAGTATTCTTCCATATAGGGAATTCCCAATAGCTCCAATAAAAAGTCGACTCCTAGCCCCTACGAAGCAGTTGAGGAACCCACTTAATGGTACAGTTGTTACAGAACTTTCGTTTCAGAGGATTCAGTAACCTTTCCGGGGATACGAAATCAACTAACATTTACAGCCTCGATGTAGTAAAAGGGTAAAACATTTTATAAGCGCATCACAATTTGCTTCACCGGCCATCGCCCTTCTTTCGTTTCATTTCCCTCCGAATCACCAACTGAACTGTTTACTTCTTCCTTTGCAGAGTAACCGCAAAGTACTGAGCCATATTCTTACTGATAATGATTTTAATTTGTAATTATGTCAAGTATTGCGAATGGAGGATATCTGCTCACACATCAGTTTATTTATAAGTGCGAGGAATTCCCTGGTAGCATGAACGATAGAATTTAATCAGATTTTATCTGTGGTTGGTAGCATATAGTTGGCATTACTTATGCTTTAACTTGGAATTTTCTTGTTGATTCTTCCATTTTTTACAAACAGCTCAAAGCTTTGCTAATAACTTTGATTTTTTCCATTTTTATGTAAAATAACGTAAACAAAATAGCGCAATGAATGCCATATCCATGCCTTACATGTTTGTAAGATCTTTGAGATAGAAATTTTAGGAAATTTAAAACGTTTCTCCAACAAAATTCAATCAGACATTCAGTGTTATGACGGATGAAATCTGTCTGTAGCTAATTCACGCGTTTGTGTGATATCAATTGTGTACACAGATTTATATACGTCAATGATGTTTAAACTTAATTTACTCTGATCATATTTTCGAATTGCAAATACTATATTCCAGCATGACCACGTCCTGTTTGAGATATTTTCGTGGGGGGCAGATTTATAAAACTGTGAAGGAGACGTAAATGGTAACAATTTATAGCAAAGGAGGTATCTGAATGCATCAGAAGGGGCAGATGAAATGTTTACCACGAAAAGAGCAAACAGTTGGTAGAATTTCACCACATAATCTAAATCTTGGACATTGAGAAAGGTGAAAATGGAGGGTAGATAATTGCAGGGAAGCAATCGAAGCAATTCATTCGAGAGGAAAGCTCATAAGAAATCCGTTGAAATGGTCGAAACGATTTATGAAGTCACAACATTGCTTACGAAAAATTCGCAGGAAATAATATTTCCTTCTCGTACCTCATGGATTCTCAATTAGTTGACCATAACAAGAAACGGTCATAATAATAAAAAGACTTAAAGTTATACAAAACGTCAGTAATGAAATGGGCGAGAAATGTTGCTTAACTGTACCAATATGATAATAACAGGGAAATGAACCGAAAATAGCAACTTAGAAACGCTTCATTGTAATAATATACATTTTTAACTACTATACACTCGCCCTGTCACACGCCGAAAGGCGACTCGCAGGGTATTAATTTAGATTTAGAATACGACTTACCCCTTAGGCAAACTTCGCGTACCCTTAGGGGTACGGGTACCCAAGGTTAGAAATACAATTAAGTGAAAGAGTTCATCTCTCAGAAAATAAGAAATAAGTTCCCCCTAAGGAATTATCTGGAATGAAGAAGGAAGAGTTACCAATTATGGTTTCCTATCATGTTATGCAAATTAATTGCATAAATACTTCAGGATTTTATTAAAAATAGAATTTTCTCCACTAATGGCGTTTCCTCATAACTGTCACGTTGATCGCTTTCTCACGACTCCAAGTCTCCCGTGGGGACTTGAATGACTGCATTTCTGCAACCAGTGTGGCATTTCTTACCGCATTCACTCGTGACATTTCAAATCATCTAAACAAGCTTCCTTTTCTCATGATGACTTAATGGCTCGAGCATTTGTTATTTCATTCCTGGTAGAATTTCCCAGGGTTTCTGTTCACACCATGGATAATGCATCAGAATTCAAATATAATAATAGAGAACTTGACTCTTTTCCTTGCAAATGGATATATCGTTATTAATTAGTTGATATACACTCATTTGTACCTTTCAATGATGCAGTACATTCTACAATTGAAAACTCAATTGATTCTAAGACGGACTCAAGTTCTGGAAGTGATCGGGGATAAAAATAATAACGCGATTGTTAGGCGCATGTTATTCGCCTTGGTACGTGTCCCAACATGTCCATGCAGGCTTGCGATGGAGCAAAACTTAGAAATTTCTTAAAAGTATGCATGCCATACGATAACTCTTCAATAAGGCAAAGTGCTACAAGACACTTATTCTTAATTTATCGTTAACCAACGTCATAACGAAGGACTATGCTACCGTTAATGATAGCTAACGAAAAGGACAACGTTAACTTGCACTGCGAAATGAGTCATAGCTTTAAACGTTATAATTTAAGTAAATTTTCCCTGAAATACCTGCTTAACGATATGTATTTTAAATGGCGAATGTAAAACGCATCTGATTATTCAAAGTTCTATATATGCAAAAAAAAGTGGTCTTCCAATTACATTCGAGAATATACGGTAGTATTATGTTGATTAGTGTCATCCTCATTCGTACATTTGATCGCATCCTGTTCCAATTCAGCGATCCAAAGACTTTTGTAAATATTATTCATCAAACTTGTAGAGTTTGAAGCTTTAGGAGATACGTTAACTTTTGTCTTGAAAGTTATCCTTTTTCGAGCGTTTATGATAAAATTCGAAGATAGAATTGTGCTTGGAAACGTTTTGGGCAAAGGAACATAACTTTAATAACCCAAATAATTTTCGATCTCAGTATTAAGTCGACCTCCTAATTTATGGCCAGAAAATCCAGAATTTTTCACGTTACTCCAAAACAAACCGACCCTAGACTTTTATGCATGTACCTTAACATGCGTGCAACCAAGTACAGCGAGCATGAGCAACTTGACCTACACCTTCTGGAAGCAAATGTGAAGACACACTTTTTGTTAAAAAACCCAGAGAAAGCGAGAATAACTAAAGAAAAGTTTTAGATACACAGACCTGGACCCGCTACACATTTCTGTCACTATCGTAGGTTTTTCCTTTGCAACAGCAAGTCCTCTCTAGTCTTTTGAATTAACGAATTTATCTAATGATTTACACAACATTTGGGCTTTTTCTTGTAAAAATTTCGAATCGTATTAGTTATGAATTTTGTCCCTGAAAACGTGTTATTGACGTAAAAGTCGACATTGTAAATTCATCGTTAAATATGGACAGAAAAACTCGACTTGACTTTCGGTCCGGACCTTAATTTGAATACTGTGCTCGTATGGAATGGATGAAGGAAAGGGAATCGTGAGTGTGGCGAAGAAGGAAGGGCAAAGAGAAGGGAAAACAGAGGAAGAGATAGAGAGCGATCTTTCTTGTTGTCTCACGAATCGCCTGAGAAGGAACACAGTCGCGTGTTTCCTCGTACATTACGTCGAAGATGTGGGCCGCTTAAATCCGAGCACGCAAGAAAGGGTCCAAATGTAACGGGTCGCCTGCACTCTCCGCATTATTCACTGCACTCCCCTCTCCACCCAAACCGGCTTCCATTAAACACTTCTTTCCTCGACGCCCTCCAATAAGATTCATGAGTTCCCAAAATCGATTGCTTTCTTTACTCTTTAGATTTGATACATGGCCTAATCTTGCTTGTAATGCATGGCCTTTACGGTGGATATTCTTAAATTTATCGACATTTGGGGTTGGAGTAAATTCTAAGAAACGGCCTGAATTTCCAGTGCCTAATCTTGTGTAACCTGTTGAAAGCACTTAACAGAGAGCGATAACCACATTCTTATCCCTCAGAAGGCTCGGATTCGAACCCAGGAGCCCACAGTACGTTTCCTCAAGAAATGCATGTAAAGTGCATTTTCAAGACTAGCGGGGTTTGCTACATTTTCCGCTAATATTCTTAACTTTTAATTGGCCGTGTTCCCCAAATGTCAAACATTCCTTTGTCTACACTATTCTTCCTTAATTTTATCCTTCCTCAAACCTTAACCTTCCTTTTAACCTTGTCCTCAACTCATTCCTCGGACTTCCTTTCCTCTGTCCAGTGTCAATATCAGGATACCCATTAACTTCTTGTTTTTCATTTAATCTTTACCTTCGGGCTTAATTGAACACTGTTTTTCATACTAATGTCACCACTGTATTTGCACCGTGTTAATCATAGCGACTCCCCAAAGGTGGAAAGATTTAAAATAACCCTATAACCAAGTAATTTTTCAATGATTATTATCTTAGAATGTTTTTAAACTTTTTTAGCATTCCCTGATATTTTTTCTCAGTTTTTGGTAACTATATCATTGAATATGATATAAATCCTGAATTGTTACGAGAATTGACTCTTGTTATGAGGTTTAAATTATAGAAGCTCAGTTGTGTGTAGAGTCGGGTAAAGTATAAATACATAAGAAAGATATTCAGTAGTATCAGGAGTCTATTCTGATACTCAGAGAGTTAATTTATAAGAACAGAAGAGTTAATTTATACGAACCAAAATTAGATGAAGAGGATGAAAGGACCTCATGGGCCTCGCCAATTATGGGTCTATTTATATGTCAAATCCAGAAGCGATTATTTGAGTTACTCTAATTCTTTCTTAAGAATCCCATATTAATATTGTAATTTAGTTATCACTGACGGTATGTTTATCACTGATTCAATCGGAAAACTTAAATAATGAAACTTCCATATGCATTGAAACGTTGTATTCCAGTTGAAGATTCGCGATGCATACTGATTCGCCACATCGTGCATACGGAGATAATTTTGCGACAGTATCATTACTAAACTTCGAAATCGTACCCGAAATCAGGTTAGATATTCCGTCCGGATCATAGGGAGTCTATGAGGTCGCCGTACATCCGGCAGTATACGCTATTGAAGACTTATAAACCTGTTTATCTAGGATCGAAAAAAGCGATGGATGACAGTGGCATTGGTGACACTCCATTAGTCGCAAGCACCTCTTAGAGATTCCAGTGATTCGCCCATCCCTAACACACTTACCTCGCCTCATTCCACTATGCACTTCGCATCCCATCTTTCTCTCACTTCATGTGTTTCCGTTCCAGTCTAGACAACGTCGTCACGGACTCTGGCAATAACCTATGCGTACAACACTCTTCGGCCTGAGTGCGATTTTGCGTCCGGAGACTTCAACGCTCGAGACGCCATTCGTGTTCCCTGGTTGGCTGATTCCTTAAGAGGACGGAAAAACAACCTCTGGCTCTATGTGCGCTTCTTGATTGAGAGATTACGTTGAAGACGCATTAAAAATGTTTACTTTGGCCATCAGTTTACTTTACTGGCTTCCTTTCGCTCACATTCCGAAACCTGATTCTCTTCGAAAGCATTTTCCACAGAAAAAATTACGCATGAATCTAAGGATTTATACATTTCCAAGCAATTGTGATCATCTAATGAATTTTCACAATTTTCATTCATAAGTGCTTCCATCATAAAGAATTTTCAAAAGAAAATTACAATTACTTTCGATTCTTTTATTATGAATTGCAATGAATTCTGAATCGTAGTATTGAAATATCAACTCGATGGTACTCACAGAAAACTACCCATGTATAGTTTAATTTGAAAATTTTTGGAACCTCTTATGATAGATGACTGAGGTAAAAATTTAGAGTAATTAAAGTAACTAAAACGAAAGGTCTCTCGGATAGCCAAGTGAGCAACGCGTTCGACTTTAGTGAAAGCGTAGTTTTACTTTACAAAACTTCGTTAGTCCCGGGTTCGATTCCCGGTGGGGGCTTACGTGCGAAATGACCTCAGCTGTCGAAGCACTTTTAACAATACTACTACTACTAGTAAATTAAATTTACAGTAATTTAGAATATCATATTATAACGACACGAGGATAGGAGGAGGAGAGGTCTAATCTCACTAATGAAGGGTCTATCTATTTATTCTGATAACGACTTCAAGTTCAGACTGTTGATCTCCTGTATTGAAATATCTTTCTCGAGTTAATTTCATAGAGTTAAATCATTACCAGGTTTTTAAGTATTTTCGACTGAAGTTTCTAGCCATATCACGTGATGTATTATCATTGGATATGAGTCACGTGATAGGTGTGGCGAGGAGGAATGGCAAGTACGCAAAAGTTTATAAGGAGAAGAGAGCCGCTTTCATAAATGGACTGCATTCGGAAAAAGGGTTAGAACTCGAGGCAGAACCACAACGCTTGAGAAAAAGACTGCCTGGAAGTGTTCACGTCTACATTATCATGTACGCGCGACGGAAAATATATATCACTCGGTCCGGTTTCCTCGAGAGACTGCCGACATAAATTCAAACACCAGCCTGTTTTTTCCCATCGACGAGGCCTCTTCATTCGATCGAATTCGGGATCTCCTCTTCTTAAATTACCCTCGGACCCTATCTCCTTTTTCCTCGCCATCGCTCACCCCACGGCGACCCTCCGCGTGCCTCCGTCTGCTCGTGTCTCTCGCGACCTTGCCTTCCTCCCCCGCCCTCTATCTCTCCTCCGATGTGTATCATACACTTTTAAGAGATTTACCCTCTCCTTACACCGCACTATCTTGGAAAATATTGTCAATTTTATCTTACTCTCTTCAATTTGAAGAATGAGGTATTGATAGCGAATTTACATAATTGTTGAAATCTAACATTCGAGGGCTCTATCAGAAGCTGAAGTTCCAGCATATATTGAAAGATTTGATCATTTCGGAGCATATATGTCGATGTGATCACCACCATCTGCTTAATGTGACCAGTTTTTATCGGTCCACGACGTAATATGAATTACATGTAGCATTCTAGCGTATTGAGACCACCTCTCTACTATGCCCTATGTGGTGATATCATTCAAGTAGCCTTGGGTGGACGTTTAAGAGCATAAAATGAAATTAACTTACTCAAACCTGATCTATCGTGTTGTCTTATTTACCGTTTTGCATTTGCAATTGCAAATTTACAATTGTTCCTTTCTCTCTTTCAATGTTTCTATATTCTAAACTTCAACTAAAACATTTTGCAAACAAATTAATTTTAAGGTATTTTATAATTTCTTCAAACGAGAATAACTCTCCTAACATCTAATAACCTAACCTTGCTGTAGTGACCTCTTTTCGATGGTCCTGTGGGAGTTACTTTAAATAGGTTTTACTCTTAAATTCAATCGTACTAGGCCGTACTTCGTGGAAGTACTTTGTTAGGTTTTACTCTATTTGAAATTTGAATTCTGATACACGTTTTCCGTCTTGTGAGTCTACGCCGAATTAAATTTTGATATATTATAGATTTCATTACTTTAGATTCAAGGGTTTGATTATCATAATAAATTTTAATGCAGTGAAGTATATCTTTCGTTTAAGTCATTACCCTAGAGCTGATAGAAAAGGAATGAACTATAAATTTTATTCAAAGAAAAACATAATTAATCCCAGCAGAATTTTTATTAATTTTCTGTTTTTAGTAACAGCTATTCATGCCACCCTATGTTATGGAGTTTTATTCTCCCTGACTGTTTATAGAGAGATTTATCTTCCATTTTCTTTAGTTGTAGTCTTGCTTGTGAAAGTGATAATATGTAAACTAGTGAGGTATGAGTGATATTTAGGAATTATATTAATTTAAGACTGCTTATTGAATGCTTTGATAAGTGTTGTAACAATGAATAAATAATGAATTGATTTTGCAGTCAGAAAATCAGGAAGTTGAGAGAATAACTTTACTTATTTATCCTAACCGACTCGGGATGCATGATTATTGATTCTCAACGTTTCCCTCATATTTAGTGAAACGTGCTTTTTGATGCTGCGTTGATCGTAACGAAAAATCAGCAATGAAATTATCGTTCGCTACGTTACTTTAAATTTTTATAGGATAAATTGGAGAAAGCTTCGTAACAGACGCGCATTTCTTGGAGCATTCCGTTGAGCACTGCATTCACGTGTGGTGTAACTCTCTCGGTGTCAGTACTGTCTCGATATCTCGTAGTTGATGATTGAAGGAGTAGCTGATGAACATTCATGACTTACACTCTCAAGGACTCCTCAATTGAAGAGTCGAAGAGGGATTTATTATAAGTGCCTTTGGACGAACTCCAGAACGAATTCTAATCGGAAGGCGGCAATTTTGGTAAATTTACCCGTCAATTACAACCGCAACCTTTGTTTTTCCGCGCTTAAGATCGCAGAGACCAGCAATCAGAAGTCGTCTCTTTTTGCAATTCATACCTCACTATTCCGCATCTTTAATAATTATCTAATGGTCGGTTCGAATTTCAAACTGCATATTCTGGATGTAATTTCTTTCAAGGATTGCAAAAAGTTGAGTATAAGAAATCCTGGTTTACAAGTAGCAGATTACCCCTTCTTTTCTGTCTTATAATGGCTAATTTAATATTTAATATATATTTACGGTGTTAAAGAAGAGCTGAAAATTTAGAATGTTAAAAAAGAAGAGAAATGTGTAACAAATTTTCTCTCATACTAAATAATATTTGCACATCTTTGACGCACTTTTATATTTTATCAAATAGCTACCCAAAGTCACGTTTTTTAAATTGCAATGTATTGATAACGTTCTTTACTTCTTAGTTGGATCAATTAGGGTTATTTTACCAATGTGTAATTTTCTAGATTTCTCGCTGACTTCATAATTACAATCGCATATTTTTTCTTAAGTTTTGGTGTTTCAGAGTTATTGCTATATCTCTGTTACTTTCACCAGTAAATTCAAGTTCTTTATACTTACAACTTTGGGATAAGCTTTTCATTTTTATATTTCATCGTCGGTTTTTAAAGTGTATGTTATTTTGCTGTACTATTTTTTCAGTATTTTCTTTCTCTTTCTTGCTCCTGCTATCAAAGTTACTTTCTTTTTATTAATGCCTCAATAGTTCCCATTTTAAAATACCGCCCCAGACAATTTTTGCCTCTCCGATAAATATTTCCTATTCTTTTCAGTAAAATATAAACCTATGTAACTTACTATTGAAAAATCTAATATTTTATTGAAATGGATACACATCATAGCATGACACGAGTGTTTGATGTTTTTCTTTAAATTTAACAGTTCCTCTCTTACGATATAATGTATAGAATGAAAGCCTCTTCCTGTGCATTGCTCGTCTGGTTTTACGTCGGTTGTATATAACTTTTAATTAAACTGCCATGTAACTCCTTCAGTTGAATCTCTGTGCGAAAATCTCAATGGAAATGCATCGTGTTTTGCTTTTGTATCTACAACTATCGACTACAAATCGATGAGGAGAAAATCTTGTTAGAGAAAGCTGTAAGATTGGAAAAGCTTTACGAGCCATATTTCTTGTGCTAGTCGGTATTGCGGATGATAGAGCGGGCACCACACGAGGAAACAGCTTCGGATTTCGCTCTCCGTGGATTATTTTTAGCGCCGTTAACTTAATTGGATAAACGAACGGCGCAGCTAATGGAGCACTTGGATCGCCAAGAAAATCCGACGACTTCAGAGGCGATTTGCATAAATGGCAGAAGGGAGATATACTTTATGAAAGCTTTCTATTTGCGCTACGAGGATTGTCAAACGCTTGGAAGTAAAAGAGAAAGATATAGACGAGGCGAAAGGGTTTGAGGGAAGAGGTAAATGTAGCAGACATCTCAAAAGGGGGATTCCATATCGACTCGAGAAAGACTCCGGCTTTTATTGCGAAAGTATGTTTGTCCTATATAATCTGAGTGAATTCTATTAAAGTGAGAGATAAGAAATTCACTGCAGCATTCTAAAAATTATTTTAAAACCCATTAATTATTTATACATATTCTTGAATAAACTTTTAGACTTTTAGGAACAGTACATCTCAGAAAAAAGGACCCTCGTTGACATCGTTACTATGGAAACTGATTGGTTGTAGAACACAGAAACAAAAGAAATAAGGTGGGATTTATACTGAAGCAGTGGCATAGCCGCGTGGGGGGGGGGGGAANTATATATATATATATATATATATATATATATATATATATATATATATATATATATATATATATATATATATATATATATATATATATATATATATATATATATATATATATATATATATATATATATATATATATATATATATATATATATATATATATATATATATATATATATATATATATATATATATATATATATATATATATATATATATATATATATATATATATATATATATATATATATATATATATATATATATATATATATATATATATATATATATATATATATATATATATATATATATATATATATATATATATATATATATATATATATATATATATATATATATATATATATATATATATATATATATATATATATATATATATATATATATATATATATATATATATATATATATATATATATATATATATATATATATATATATATATATATATATATATATATATATATATATATATATATATATATATATATATATATATATATATATATATATATATATATATATATATATATATATATATATATATATATATATATATATATATATATATATATATATATATATATATATATATATATATATATATATATATATATATATATATATATATATATATATATATATATATATATATATATATATATATATATATATATATATATATATATATATATATATATATATATATAGACTTCTCTCTTCCGAATTACACTACACCACATTCATATTTTAAAATCGCTTTTGCGGGATATGACATTTTCTTCCTGTTGAATAATTAGCGGTTCATCAGTCAATGAAAATTCGTAGAATTAGGAGACATTTGCCCATTTCGGATTTGCATCGCATTGCAATTCCGTGTGCTATTGCTTCCAACTGTTAGCGAATTCACCCGAAGAAAGTCACCCACAGATTGAGGCCAAATTTTATGGGAAAATGACCATGAATGTGCGATTTCCATATATTATCGCATTTTTATTGACCGGTTTAGACAAGTATATGTCATCAAATTTATCTCTTTTCGCTGTTATTATTTTCTCGTAATTATTTCGCTTACGTAATGAGATAATTACTGAAATTACTTATGAAATGATGAAATATATAATGGTATGGCAGTTTTTAGTATGGTAAAAAATCTTTTCAAATTAAAGACATTGCCTTGACGCTAATTTTCCGACTCCTTTTGTTATCCCTTGCTAGTTCGTGCTTTTGATGTAAATATGCATATATTTTGTTTATCCCATTGTTTGTAATCAAGGGAAGGGGGGTAGTGCTAGAGAGATAGGACTGAGCGCCCTGGCGGGAAATCTGAAAAAAAACGCCACGGTTAAGGAAGTAGTTTTGTTGCAGCGCCTTTTTATCGCGATGACCCGTGGGCGTCGCCTCCAAGTCGCGGTGCCAGAGGAAATGGCTGTTATTTTCACGTCTTCGTGGACTTGAAATGGGGAACATTTTCTTGTGAGGGTGTCATAAGCAGTTCTTCAGAAGCTGTTTAATGGGCTTCCGCATCGTGTTTCAGTCTTTGTAGATGTTCTCCATTGAGGCAGTGAAGCCGGCGAGGGAAAATGGAGATTTAAACGCTATGCCTTCCAAATGCTAAATATTGGGTGCATTTTTGATTTAAACTTATACTTGTCTCCAACATACTGCTTCTTTGCCACTGTTTTACTGATATGGATTGACCGAAAAGTTGGCGGACTGTTGGCTTCATTGCGTCAGTTATGAGAGTGATTTTGCGCATTACGAGCATAATTTCCTGGAAGCATGTCAAGAATAGAAATACAGTGATGGTTTTCATAATGTGAGATAATAGCCGTAGAGGTACTGTTTTCGAACTACATTGGAAAAATCTGCAATAGATATCCTTCCGCTGGTAAATTTAAACGCGGCTTCAGAGGAAATTACCTGACGATCGGCATTCGTGTTCTCAACTGTAATGCCTACAATCAGCGATGCAAATAAATAAAATAATCATCGTTATTTACGACATTAACAATCTTTTATTTACGACATATTTAATTGATTATAATCAATAATCATATGTTTAATAATCATATTTCATTGAATATAATAATTATCACATATACATGCATTGAAAAAGGAACAGCTTCTTGTATTGGGAGCCCTGTGTTTAATTTTAAGATCTTCACTTTTTTGATTTTCGATGGTAGCAAACCGGAACCGAATCGAACTCAGAAATAGAAAAAAATGTCATTTTTAACCGGAATGAAGACTGAAACAGAACCGAAAAAAGGAAATTGTTGAAGCCGTACCGTACCGTCGAAAACCGTCAGTAATTCCGTCCCTATTTTTAGATCCCTACAATGCACATTTCCCTTCAGTGTAATTGGAGGAAGGCTTACTATGTAGCGTTTTAAATGCAACTAGCACCTAAATATTACTGAGTTTTTTCTAAAATTCATTAATGTAGCGTCAATGGAAAAAGTTTGAAATAAATAAACAATCTTTCAGAAGGGTATATTATAATAAAAAGGTCCTAGCGAAAAAAAACGAGATACGAAAAACCGCTTACACGAGCTAAACCAGAAATGAACCGACATTTGTTTATATCGTTGAACCGGAGAGAAAACTGAAACGAAAAATAATGCGGTTCGATGCCTTGTGGTGATTATCGTGGCATCAGGGCCAGATCCAGAATAGAAGCCGTCTTAAGGCAGGTTTTTGGCTGCTTCCTACAGGGATGGTCATCGAATGTATAATCTAGACTTTGCTGGACCAGTAGCATGTGAAATGATCCATAGAGATTTTCCAATTATGAATAACGAATTTGTAATACTTATTTTTTGAAAACGAACAAAATTTTCATAAAAATATAACGGGCAGTCATAGCTTCAGAATATTCTAAATTTAATTCTAAATAATCATTTAATTCCTTTGATTGTATTTTCTGACTTTACCATCCTTTTCCCTGTGGAGAAAATAGGAATACTATAATTTTACTGAAGAATCCCATTAACGAAAATTATCTTTTCACAATGCAAAAGTCATGTATACAAAAATGCAGCTTCAATCATAGACTACACATTTGAAAATTAAACACAATTTTCACATTTCTCTCAATCCAGTTATTGCACACAGTTGGTTATTATGCCAATTAATATCAAGATGTTACAGTTCTTCGCGATTAAACATCGATGGCTACTTATTTCTACAAGTTTCAACAGGAGAAAATTGCTGAATGCTACAAGGATGTGTATACAATGAGAATTTTTTCATTGTAACAGCGGATGTTAGGCGGGTGATACTTGTTTTTTCTCCTCGAATATAAAATATCATGCATAATTTGGAATTAAAGTAGAACTCTCGTTTTGGAGAGATTTAAAGTTTTCCACTTATTTGCCGAAATAAGTTTAGTATATAGTAATGAAAATACTTCGTTGCTAAGCTTAGAATCGCAACATCGCATGGAATCTTTAAATTTGGGAATGTGCCGATGATTACAGAGACACCGTTTCATTGCTACTGTTCTCCTTTTGAGAGAAAGTGGTACACTTCCATGGATTACCTTGGCAACCAATAGTTTCCATCACAGAAACTTTGGATTGTTTTCTTGGAAGCTGTTTACAAACGGGTCAGAGCCAACTAGGAGTACACGTTTATTAGTATGTGTATAGGAAGTGATATGCAGCTAGGAGGACATGATTGCGCCTTCCTAGCGTATCTCGAGATGGTGCGAAGGTGCGAAAATGTGTTTTAATATCGTGTGAATACGAACGTGTGAAATAATGAAAGAGTGCTGTGGAGCTGAGAAAATTATCACAATGGGTCGCACGTACTTTTTGTTACGGAATATTTTAATTTGATATTAGATCTGAAACTCACCGTTACTCCAACCGAATATTGAAAATTTTCATATTTTCTTCTCTTCTTCTGGGCAGCTATCTCTTTTAGAAGTAGAGAAATACTGATTTGAATTTAAAACACGATAAATTGTGTTTTTACGGGATGAATAAATGCATTATCGTTATTAATAATATAATTATATGGCATATAAAGGCAAATTATTAGTAAATTTAAGACTTCATTCGAATTTTAAAGTTAAGCAAGTAAGATAAGATGGCATAAGCCTACGGTTTAAGATCATTTAACCGTTAATCTCTGGACGTGATGCATTAACGATGTTCCAAGATTAAAGTTGCGGGTGTTTCATAACGACTATCAGTTCCTACCTCGTTCGTGATGTATCCATTCTTCGAATTCATAACACCGCTTCTATATTAAATTTATTGGGTGTGTTTTGAAGGTTAAGATTTTCAAGCTGCAGATTTATGCTTATTTAAACATGGAAAATGTGTAGTTGTGAAGCTCTTATCCATTTGATGTTATGTCATTACTTATCATTACCAACTCCAACCGTGGAAGACCTTGGAGATTTTTCGAACAGGTCACCAACCGTTAGCCGAAATGTTCCAGTTACCAACAAGCTCCGTAAACTCGCGTTTCGCCCTCCGTGGTATATGATGTGCACCCTTAGTGCATCGTGCATTGCTCATAGGATTAAAGCAGGTAGGATTTGCTTGTTAACATCAAAGAAGAAGACTTTGGTCACTGACTCGAGTTGTTCTGCGACGAAGCTTTCGGCAAACTTTATCGCCTCTGACATAAGACCCACTACCAATCGGTTTACCCCCAAATGCAGTTGAAACTGTGTATATTCGAGCCTATATACAGCAAAAACTTGTCCATTAAGGAAATAATTCTTGGTCACGACTTGGTATTGGTATTTGCATATGCTTGAGTCAAACCTGTGCATTACGGAAACCTGTCCATTGAGAAAGATTTATACAGCACCGTGCGATACCACTAAAGACGGATTCCACTGTGTAAGGAAATTAAGAGATTTGGAAAAACATAGATGTATGTACAATCATTAAATTAGATCAAAGAAGATTTAGAAGACGGCGTTAACATTTAAATCGAATGTCATGATTGAGATTACCAGAGGCAGCTCTTGGGAATTAAACAGGAAGAAAAGGGAGACAAAGGGTAATTAAGGGCTAACCCCTGAAGTGAAGAAGAATTTATAAAGTTATTTACAAGAAATAAATAAACATTTTTCTTGGTGACTTAACCGTTAAATCTGTACATTATAAAATTAACTGTTAAGTATACTGTTACAGACCCGGCTCTTTCATCATTGAGTCCGAACCTAACTCGGCCCGAACGCAGGAACAAATTTTGAAGCCCTGAAGTTTTCTAAATCGTTCAGGAATCAGTCGTTACGATGCATTTGGGTATAGATTTATTTTTCCTTAGTTATTCTTTCATTAGAACAAAAATATCTTTAGAAACATTGAGGCTGCTGTAGAGATAACGGAAACTCAATTCAATTTCAACAGAAAACCTGCAAATTCTACAACAGAAAGTGTTATAAAAGAGAATTTGATTACTCATTTAAATCATATTTACCGTTGTCATTTTTTGTGTTGCTGATCACTGTCGTCTCTGGACATGAATGTTGTAAAACGAAGACGACATATTGTCTAAGTATTGCGTAGCAACTTCACAAGGCTTTCGCCTCTACGCAAGAGCCAAAAGTGCTGTTAGCGAAGCCAATAGTTAGAGCGAATATTTTTCCTAAGTTAATTTCGTGCTCGAGCCCCATACAATGCAAGCTTGACTCGGTCCATACAGAGCACATGCGCGAGCAAGCATGTTCGCTCGCGCAAGCACAGAGAGATAAGCCAAATAAGAAAGAACCAAACATTTTCAGAAGTTCTATGAGGATATGATGGTATCTAAGGAAACTAAAACCCGGACTCCCGAAATTCCCCGAAAGCGAATTAGCCATTCCACGCGAAACTCGTAGAGCGAAGATGCGACGCACGCCTCTCTTTTATTTTCGGAAATCCTTCACGCACGAAAGGGGAAATAAAGGATATTCGTGAGATCGAATCTTGTGATGTTGCGGTGTAATCCCATTGTTTCTCTTTCAGAGGAAATACTCGTCTCACCTTATTCAGATCGCAAGTTAAATACGAACTATGCACAGCCAATCAAGGGGCCGCGCGAGAGATGTTTTTCAATCTTGAGGGTTAGAAAATAAAGCACTTAATAAATAAACAGGTTCGTGAATCTGAATGACTTGTTTCATTGACGGATACGTAAAGTGACTGTGAAACAGAATTCAGACTTTTGAATAAAAATATAAGTATTTACCTACATCTACACCCGGGAAGTCTAATCTAATCCAAGCCGCCTTTCGGCGTGTGGCAGGGGGTGTAAACACCAAGCATTCGAGACCATTTAAGCTCTTTAGCTTATAGTTGTTGTGTATTGTTCGCGGAAAGAATGAGTCACTGAAACGACTTGTCCTTGCATCTATTTCTTTAATTTTATGCTAATTGTCGGATCGGCCGAAATGTCAGGGGGTCGCATAATACAGATTACATCTTCCGCAAGTGTACTTTTTCTAAATTTGCCAATCAATCACAGCGTATAGAGCATTTAATTATAATTTGACTTATTGATGTCTCAATAAATGATCTATAACTCCTAAAGACAATAATGAAAGGACATGTGAATTCAGAAAGGTCCAGAGAGACCACTACTGTAATTAGTGGAGCAGATTATGAAAGAAGTGGGATGCAGGAATTATGAAGAGATGAAATGGCAAAGTATCCTGATGAATTGAGAGTGCCTATCAACCAAGCTGCAACGAACCAATCTTCGGATCGATCACCGCAGGTTTAGGATAACGTTTTGCACAATAATACGAAAATTGCTGGAAAATTAATCTTCACGTATTTTACATCTTTTTCCTGCTGATGCGTTAGTCAAAGCCAACAATTCTTAAAATGCTTTCATAGCGCAAATACTTGAAGAAAATATTTTTTAATGACCGAAACATGCATCTATTGGTCAGTTTCCCTTTACGAATTAAAAGGTTTCCCTAAACGAATCGCAATATTACCTCAGTTTGATTAAAGAAATCTTATATTCACAAGAATCTGTACCGATTAAACAAACAATTTTTCACTTCTAAATAAGAATCTATANACAGAGACACCGTTTCATTGCTACTGTTCTCCTTTTGAGAGAAAGTGGTACACTTCCATGGATTACCTTGGCAACCAATAGTTTCCATCACAGAAACTTTGGATTGTTTTCTTGGAAGCTGTTTACAAACGGGTCAGAGCCAACTAGGAGTACACGTTTATTAGTATGTGTATAGGAAGTGATATGCAGCTAGGAGGACATGATTGCGCCTTCCTAGCGTATCTCGAGATGGTGCGAAGGTGCGAAAATGTGTTTTAATATCGTGTGAATACGAACGTGTGAAATAATGAAAGAGTGCTGTGGAGCTGAGAAAATTATCACAATGGGTCGCACGTACTTTTTGTTACGGAATATTTTAATTTGATATTAGATCTGAAACTCACCGTTACTCCAACCGAATATTGAAAATTTTCATATTTTCTTCTCTTCTTCTGGGCAGCTATCTCTTTTAGAAGTAGAGAAATACTGATTTGAATTTAAAACACGATAAATTGTGTTTTTACGGGATGAATAAATGCATTATCGTTATTAATAATATAATTATATGGCATATAAAGGCAAATTATTAGTAAATTTAAGACTTCATTCGAATTTTAAAGTTAAGCAAGTAAGATAAGATGGCATAAGCCTACGGTTTAAGATCATTTAACCGTTAATCTCTGGACGTGATGCATTAACGATGTTCCAAGATTAAAGTTGCGGGTGTTTCATAACGACTATCAGTTCCTACCTCGTTCGTGATGTATCCATTCTTCGAATTCATAACACCGCTTCTATATTAAATTTATTGGGTGTGTTTTGAAGGTTAAGATTTTCAAGCTGCAGATTTATGCTTATTTAAACATGGAAAATGTGTAGTTGTGAAGCTCTTATCCATTTGATGTTATGTCATTACTTATCATTACCAACTCCAACCGTGGAAGACCTTGGAGATTTTTCGAACAGGTCACCAACCGTTAGCCGAAATGTTCCAGTTACCAACAAGCTCCGTAAACTCGCGTTTCGCCCTCCGTGGTATATGATGTGCACCCTTAGTGCATCGTGCATTGCTCATAGGATTAAGGCAGGTAGGATTTGCTTGTTAACATCAAAGAAGAAGACTTTGGTCACTGACTCGAGTTGTTCTGCGACGAAGCTTTCGGCAAACTTTATCGCCTCTGACATAAGACCCACTACCAATCGGTTTACCCCCAAATGCAGTTGAAACTGTGTACAGCCGAGCCTATATACAGCAAAAACTTGTCCATTAAGGAAATAATTCTTGGTCACGACTTGGTATTGGTATTTGCATATGCTTGAGTCAAACCTGTGCATTACGGAAACCTGTCCATTGAGAAAGATTTCTACAGCACCGTGCGATACCACTAAAGACGGATTCCACTGTGTAAGGAAATTAAGAGATTTGGAAAAACATAGATGTATGTACAATCATTAAATTATATCAAAGAAGATTTAGAAGACGGCGTTAACATTTAAATCGAATGTCATGATTGAGATTACCAGAGGCAGCTCTTGGGAATTAAACAGGAAGAAAAGGGAGACAAAGGGTAATTAAGGGCTAACCCCTGAAGTGAAGAAGAATTTATAAAGTTATTTACAAGAAATAAATAAACATTTTTCTTGGTGACTTAACCGTTAAATCTGTACATTATAAAATTAACTATTAGGTATACTGTTACAGGCCCGGCTCTTTCACCATTGAGTCCGAACCTAACTCGGCCCGAACGCAGGAACAAATTTTGAAGCCCTGAAGTTTTCTAAATCGTTCAGGAATCAGTCGTTACGATGCATTTGGGTATAGATTTATTTTTCCTTAGTTATTCTTTCATTAGAACAAAAATATCTTTAGAAACATTGAGGCTGCTGTAGAGATAACGGAAACTCAATTCAATTTCAACAGAAAACCTGCAAATTCTACAACAGAAAGTGTTACATAAGAGAATTTTATTACTCATCTAAATCATATTTACCGTCGTCATTTTTTGTGTTGCTGATCACTGTCGTCTCTGGACATGAATGTTGTAAAACGAAGACGACATATTGTCTAAGTATTGCGTAGCAACTTCACAAGGCTTTCGCCTCTACGCAAGAGCCAAAAGTGCTGTTAGCGAAGCCAATAGTTAGAGCGAATATTTTTCCTAAGTTAATTTCGTGCTCGAGCCCCATACAATGCAAGCTTGACTCGGTCCATACAGAGCACATGCGCGAGCAAGCATGTTCGCTCGCGCAAGCACAGAGAGATAAGCCAAATAAGAAAGAACCAAACATTTTCAGAAGTTCTATGAGGATATGATGGTATCTAAGGAAACTAAAACCCGGACTCCCGAAATTCCCCGAAAGCGAATTAGCCATTCCACGCGAAACTCGTAGAGCGAAAATGCGACGCACGCCTCTCTTTTATTTTCGGAAATCCTTCACGCACGAAAGGGGAAATAAAGGATATTCGTGAGATCGAATCTTGTGATGTTGCGGTGTAATCCCATTGTTTCTCTTTCAGAGGAAATACTCGTCTCACCTTATTCAGATCGCAAGTTAAATACGAACTATGCACAGCCAATCAAGGGGCCGCGCGAGAGATATTTTTCAATCTTGAGGGTTAGAAAATAAAGCACTTAATAAATAAACAGGTTCGTGAATCTGAATGACTTGTTTCATTGACGGATACGTAAAGTGACTGTGAAACAGAATTCAGACTTTTGAATAAAAATATAAGTATTTACCTACATCTACACCCGGGAAGTCTAATCTAATCCAAGCCGCCTTTCGGCGTGTGGCAGGGGGTGTAAACACCAAGCATTCGAGACCATTTAAGCTCTTTAGCTTATAGTTGTTGTGTATTGTTCGCGGAAAGAATGAGTCACTGAAACGACTTGTCCTTGCATCTATTTCTCTAATTTTATGCTAATTGTCGGATCGGCCGAAATGTCAGGGGGTCGCATAATACAGATTACATCTTCCACAAATGTACTTTTTCTAAATTTGCCAATCAATCACAGCGTAGAGCATTCAATTATAATTTAACTTATAGATCGTTTATTGAGACATCAATGACTCCTAAAGATAATAATGAAAGGACATGTGAATTCAGAAAGGCCCAGAGAGATACCACGACTGTAATTAGTGGAGCAGATTATGAAAGAAGTGGGATGCAGGAATTATGAAGAGATGAAATGGCAAAGTATCGTGATGAATTGAGAGTGCCTATCAACCAAGCTGCAACGAACCAATCTTCGGATCGATCACCGCAGGTTTAGGATAACTTTTTTGCACAATAATACGAAAATTGCTGGAATATTAATCTTCACTTATTTTAGATCTTTTTCCTGCTGATGCGATAGTCAAAGCCAACAATTCCTAAAATGCTTTCATAGCGCAAATACTTGAAGAAAATATTTTTTAATGTGCGAAACATGCATCTATTGGTGAGTGAAATGAAATGAATGAAAAAGTTTCTCCAAACAGAACGCAATAAAGTTTCTGACTTGACTGAAATACTGATTAGAGAGCCGCCTCAGTTTGATTACAAAAATCTTATATTCACAAGAATCTGTACCGATTAAACAAACAATTTTTCACTTCTAAATAAGAATCTATAAACAGTTTTCTTTCTTTTGACACGTCTCGATTTCGTAGAACCATTATTTCTAATTTCAATTTGAAAAGGAAAAAAAGATATTAAAACGAACTCAACGTGCATTTCTTATGAAAACGTATTTTGGGCTCCTTGGTTCGAACCCGTGCCTTTTCAGATATGATAGTTATACGAATAATGTATGCATAGTACGTTAGGTATAGAATAGTTTTCCTGAGGCTATCTACCTTGTAGAAACTTAATGCAGTTTGTCTCATAGCTCTAAAACTAGCTGTTCCTGAAATAGAGACACTGTGCAAGTTATATATATGGATTATTATCATGTATATTATTATTATGTTAATGCATATATCGATTCTCGGTCCTTCGTAGTAGCATCTTATGCGTTTTTGGTTAGGGATCTGTCCTATATTATCATATATATCTAACTTTATGTGCCCATTTCATGTATTTGAGGTTCTACGGGCTCTCGCTGAATTCGAAGAACGCACCCAAAACAGTCGATTGTTAACTTTCCAAATTGTTCTTAGTACTAAGTTGAACATCTTAGCTCGGACTGTAACACTTCATCCTAGGAAAGGAACGATTTGTAACATTGGAATACGAAGGCCTCTCATTTTCTCTGTTCTCCATCATCCATTTTCATGAATCCCAACTTCGAACGTTCCTTTTCCAAACCTTTTATTGGCCCACTTCGTCCCGACCATGAATAAAGATGAGGACAAAAGCGCACGACCGCAATTATCGCGATGGAAGGTTTAATTTGGCGAAAAATACTCGCATTTATTACTCGCGCTTTTCCTTCCCTTCAAACATGATTTACCTCATCTCTCATTTAATGTCCATCCTCTCCAATGCCCTTCCGAACCGCAACTTGAGACCTCTGATAACATCGATCAGAAACCGCTTCGCGTTTTCAACCGCAAACTAACTTTTTAGATTTCCATTCCGAAAGAACCAGTGCGAGTAGAGAGAAAAATAGAATAAAATCGGAAATGCGGTCGCAAGACGATTTTCTACAACGATATTATATTTCAAAATAAATAATCACTGCGGAATTTATGTTTAACGCTTTCCATTGGTATTTTCATGACTATTGGATAGCTGATGACAATTTGATTTGTAAACTTCGTTCATTTTATTTTAAAAGGTCGAACAAAAGTGTAATGTCTCCTGATAGATTAGTTTCAGATGTACCGATGCTACGAAACCATGGTCGTGTCTTTAGTGTATAGAGTGGTTTAGTAAAAGTTTAATCTGATGGAGTGTTTTAATACTAATAATTACCGCAAAGTTACACTTGACTCTGTATCATATAAACAACTGTTTGGGTCGGTGAATGTCTCTTATGTGATACGGTCATTTCTCTGCCAAACATGCGGATGGAAAATATATTATACTGGAATGGCCCGACCGTTCATGTTTGCTGCTTTATGTTATTCACTAAAACATTCATTCTTCTGTTCAAATAAGGAAATATTTTTCATGGATTTGAATAAAATGTTAAACTCATATATCGATCCAATTCGAATGGATACCATTAAAACTCATAATTGTGATTTTTTTTATCAAAAAGTGTGTAGCCGAGGTATCTGAGTTCGAGGCTGATAGAAAATGTGCATTCTTATGAATGCATTGGATTCATTTTACACCGTATGAAGCAAGAAAAGAACATTGCTTTCTCTTGAAATCTTGTAACTTCTTGTAACAGAATACTTCCCAAAAGATTACAATTTACTTCTGGGTGAAGGCAGCTCACCAAAGGTTTCCTAGATAGTTACTTGTTAGGGAAAATCACTTTAAACACCCTAAAGGAAATAAAGAGATGATTTGCTTTTGCAATACTTGAGTAACTATAAGAAAGATTCGATGTAAATATTTTAATAGAAATGCTGTATCAGGCGTAACTTTAGAAAATTAATTCATAATGTAATGAAATGAAAAACTTACGGTAAATTCCACATATACTTCATTGAACTAAAGTTTATGTGAAATTTACTATAGGATCTTTATTTCATTATATATTTTTTTAATTAACAAAATAATTTAATAATCTTCCGCAGAACATTCATAAAAAACCTTCATTGCATGTATAACTCTTATTCTTTTTCAAACATTTTCAGTAATTTACTAGTTATTCATTATAGAGTAATAATTGTGAAGGCACAATGAGCTTGAGATATTATTTCCAAGATTGTTGATATACAGTCAGAACCAGTAATGTGAAATAACGGACAAATGTGAATT
>KZ308188.1:1017540-1034399 GCA_000376725.2 Ladona fulva | reverse complement strand
AATAACGGACAAATGTGAATTTTTTCTTCACAAATTCTATAATTTATACTTTAAATGGGACCCTTTTAACATATCTCGATGAATAAAATATATATAATTTATTTATTTGTCTTTTGTCGCGGGATAAAGGAAAATGTATCTTTTATTTACTTTTGCCTGAGTCTTGCTCATGACTGTGATGATATGAAAGCTAGTGAGGTATGAGTGATGCTTAATAACGTATCAATAAACAGAGTTACACGAGGAGTCATTGTGCTTCAATTATGTGGACTTGTTCCGCGTATAGCATTCTGGCTGAGTGAGGAAAGCAAGGACAAATTACCTCACTCCTCATTTAGCTCAGCAAGCCTCATAGATCTTCTTAGCTGTTGGTGGAGGGGATGAGGTTTCAACTGGCCTATGATCTGAATACGTTACAGATGGACAAAATGAAATTTCGTCCACTTATTTTACTAATTCTCAACTAATTTAACTAATGTTCACTTTCGGGCTAGTGTGCCCGAAAGTGCAGTATGTGGTTTGCTAGAGTTAAAGTGAAGATTACCGTTAATCTCCGTGCTAATCCATCATATATAATTGAATTTAACTATAATCTTCACTTGAGCAATTCATAATAAGGCCCTAAAGTGAACATTAGTTCAAGTCAATGTTAGGTACACATAATAATACCCGGCCTTTCAGTTCAATACTAATCTGATACAGTATGTTTGCAAACATACCATTTGCAATCGTCAGTAGAGGCTGCATCGCTGCTTAAATACTTTCCTTCTGCCTCTGTTCTTATTTGCCTTGTGTTGNATATATAATTTATTTATTTGTCTTTTGTCGCGGGATAGAGAAAAATGTATCTTTTATTTACTTTTGTCTCAGTCTTGCTCATGACTGTGATGATATGAAAGCTAGTGAGGTATGAGTGATGCTGAATAACGTATTAATAAACAGTGTTACATGAGGAGTCATTGTGCTTCAATTATGTGGACTTGTTTCGCTTATAGCATTCTGGCTGAGTGAGGAAAGCAAGGACAAATTACCTCACTCCTCATTTAGCTCAGCAAGCCTCATTTCCCTCTCCTAGTTCTTCTTAGCTGTTGGTGGAGGGGATGAGGTTTCAACTGGCCTATGATCTGAATACGTTACAGATGGACAAAATGAAATTTCATCCACTTATTTTACCAATTATCAACTAATTTAACTAATGTTCTTTTTCGGGCCAGTATTATAATGGTTTGCTAGAGTTAAAGTGAAGATTGCCGTTGATCTCCGTGCTAATCCATCATATATAATTGAATTTAACTATAACATTCACTTGAGCAATTCATAATAAGGCCCTAAAATAAACATTAGTTCAAGTCAATGTTAGGTATACATAATAATACCCGGCCTTTCAGTTCAATACTAATCTGATACAGTATGTTTGCAAACATACCATTTGCAATCGTCAGTAGAGGCTGCATCGCTGNCACTTGAGCAATTCATAATAAGGCCCTAAAATAAACATTAGTTCAAGTCAATGTTAGGTATACATAATAATACCCGGCCTTTCAGTTCAATACTAATCTGATACAGTATGTTTGCAAACATACCATTTGCAATCGTCAGTAGAGGCTGCATCGCTGCTTAAATGCTTTCCTTCTGCCTCTGTTCTTATTTGCCTTGTGTTGTTCGGCAACTCCCAAGCCGCATAGGCACCCGTGTTTACAATCTCTCTATGATGGTGTCTTGACGAATGTCCCTGTCGAGCGAGCGACGAAGACGTTTTCGCGTCGTGGTTGGTGCGCCACGCCCAGAGGCATTCCACGTCCACACCCACGGCCACACGCGGAAGAAATCAGGCGATTGAGCACCGAGAAGTAATTTGAACGATGCAACGGGCGTGCACAGCAGGAATCGTGCTGGAAGAAAAGGAGTGATTTAAAGAATCAGCAGTCGATGGCTCTAAACATTTATGGCTTTGCAGTTGGGCTAGGATCTGCTGCAGGAAGCTGCACGAAGAGGGGCTCTTTCGCTTATGGCAGTACTCATTGGTCACGTAGGATGGTTTATTTTCCCAGTCTGCAAATCTATTTGCGTTGATGCCTTATAACTACGCGAAAAAGTTCACAAAAGTTCAAGTTCTACATAAAGTTCACTTGGAAATTGAAGTAACTAATTGAAGTCACTTAGATACCCTATTGGAGAGGGAGAAGTAATATGAAATGGGAGCCGAAGAGGCAGGCTTTGATAGAAAGAAATGGACTTCGTATGGCGTTTAATTCACCATTAGAATGGCAAACATCTCGTTATCATCAGGTCTTCATCTACTTCTACAAAAATACCTTTCGGCCTTCAACAGAGGCATCTAGCTCCTAAAGATGAACGCCTTCGTTCGAACCATTGTCTTGTTGTGTGTAGTAGTAATATTGTTGAAAGTGCTTCGGCAACAATGGTCATTTCGCACATACGCCCAGCGGGAATCGAATCTGGCACCGCTTTTGTAGTGAGTAATTTTTGGTTGAATTAAGATGATAATGAGTGGCAACATGAGATGTAAAAATGCAGTGTAAAGATCGCATTCTTTGCTCCTACAGAAAGAATAACATTTTCGTGAACTACGAAATAACGGGGTTGGGTTGGCTGTTTGTTAAAGAAGTGTATCACTCTGCAAGATTTCTTTAATCTGCTGCATCTTTTCGGTTTCTGATTCCTCGTTCTATGAAGTGCTATTTCAGCATTTTATCCACGTTAATAGTTAACTAATGGATCATTAGAAAATATGTAATGCTCGTAAAGACATTTGAGTATTGATTGAATGCGTTTTCAGTTCTGTAGTTTTAGTGACATCATTCGGAAATACATTTTTATTCTTGCTTAACAGCAGAAGCTTTTAAGAATCGGTAATGATTTCACAACGCCTCAGAGTAAAAGCTGAAATACTTAATTCGTTTAAGCGAACTATTCCTACAATTCAAACAATGCATTTAGCTCCTTACTTTTTGACTTCCTTTTTACTTTTTGCCTATGTATAATTGAATGCATTCCTACGATATATGCGAAGGAAAATTACTGCGACTCTTGGCAGAACTGATCGCTTACACTATTTTGTAATTGTTTTCGTTCCATTTGGCGCAAGCGAAGATGGCGAAAGGAGATAAATAAATTCAGTTTTTCTTCCCATCGTATCGGTAGTTTTCAAGAACGGTAGAAACTGCAGCTTATGACACATGAATAGCTTATACTTTCTAATTTCATTTTCATTCTCTCTATAAATCACGGTTATTTTTAGTCAATAAAAATTGGGAGAAGTGGAAGGTCTTTTCAATTGGTTTACTCCCATGTGTATTTTAAAAGTTTTACTAACCTTTTCTGTTTTATGGAAATTTCTTTTACTATTTTTCGGTTGTATATATATATATATATATATATATCATCATCATCATCAGCCATTTTCAATCCGACGTCGGATGTAGGCCTCTCCAAGCGCTTTCGAATTCTCTCTATTCTGAGTTTCTCGTTGCCATGTTACCCCTANTATATATATATATATATGGTCCTGCTTCCAAGTCCTGTTGAATGGAATATTTTTCATCTGCCTTCAATGTAGATAGAGAAAAATTTGTCTTTCATTTACTTTTATCTCAGTTTTGCTCATGGCTGTAATAATATGAAAGCTTCCGAGGTATGAGTAATGCTGAATAATGACGTTGATGGCTGAAGGTCTCTTCTTTTTGAAAGTTACGAAAAGTGTTACTTGTGGAGTAATTGTACTCCATGTACATGGACTTGTTTCGCATTCTAAGGGAGGAAAGCAATGGCAACTTACCTCACTCCTCATTCTGCTTTGTTTCCTCAGCCCCCTCTCCAAAGCTATTCGTTGCTTATGGCGGAGGGATGATGTTCGAACCAGCTTTCAGGCCGAAGACTGTACAGATAATCAGTATATATTATTTGTTGTTGTTTCTTAATTGAATTTTAATCATCAATGTACTGTTTATGAGAATATACAAAGTAAATTTGATGATCAATTTATCGTGCAGAATGATACCTCAGCTAACGAAGATAATTCGCTCCGGAATCACATTCGTTAGCCGAAACTTGTAGTTATATTCCCACTTCTCGCTGGTTTGAACATAAAAAACGAGATGTAGCGACGCTACGAAACCATGGTCGTGTCTTTAGTGTATAAAGTGGTTTAGTAAAAGTTTGGGTCGGTGAATGTCCCCTATGTGATGCGGTCATTTCTCTGCCAAACAGCGAAAAAATCTTCGTTACTCGAAAAATTCGTTAGCAGGGTCACTCGTTAGTCGAGGTATCGCTGTATTTCTATTGGAGTAGTGAACCATACTAACCTGAACATGCCAGCATTTGCTGTATACAGTTGCTATCTCCCTGAACCATTACTTTTGAAACAAACGCCATCATATGAATCCCAAGGAAGAATGGACTTGAAAAAAGTCTGACGGGACCGGGAATCGAACCCGGGTCTTCCAATTCCGGGGTTCGATTCCCGGTCCCGTCAGACTTTTTTCAAGTCCATTCCTCCTTGGGATTTTTCCTGGGAGCGCACCATCTTGCGCAAAGTCACCCTTACCCGTTTACCTGGCATCCTATGACTACCCCCCCCCTATTAGATCCATCATACTTATATTTAACTGATGGTAATATAACTTAGCGCACAGTTTTTATGGTTAAGGATCGACTCTATCCAAACTGATACTGAAATTCCCGAAACACCTCATAGATAATGAAAATAAATGAATATCTGTTTGCTTAAAATCTTCACCATTCTTAGTTACATATCTTGCCACCATGAGGTAAATGTAATCCATCATTTTCCGAGATTACTATATCAATTTTGGTCTAATTGAAAGAACCTTAATTTCCAAAAAATATTATTTTTAACAGAATTGGCTATCGCATCCTATATCGACCCATCGACACAACGCCCGAAGTACTTAATTTCCGAGCATCGAATAGATAATTAATCACGACCTCTTCGTTCGTGGTAAGATATGACCCAAGAGGAAACAAGGCTGCCATTAATTATATGGAAAGTTGAGCACACCCATTATATTTATAAATAATTCCACCAGTTTCACTTTTTGAAAAATGTTTCTCATTTAAGCATTCAGGACGCCCGAGAGATTTATTGGCGCAAAATAAACAAGAGTTTCGGTGGCGATTTCTCTTTGGAAGGTCCTTGAATCCGTCGAGGCTAAATTTAAACAATGAATGAATCCCTTGTACTCTCCTCAAGTCCGTGACTCATCTTAGTGTTGATTGATTACTTGAGCGAGAGTCTTATTCGACGGATTTTCCAGAGGCTGTTTGCGTCGAATCGAATTTATGCATCCCTATTAGTTTCATGTCTACGCTTATAAGAATGTTTGCGTTGCCATAACAATCGACTGTTTTTCGTTGCCACAGCAGTCATAGTACACGTAACTAAAAACTGTCAAGGTTGAAAATGCCTGTCCTTTACATAATTAGCGTGGCTAGATTTAGATATTTTAACTATTACGTACATATATTCATGCGGCTTCATTTTTGGGCGAAATTGTTTAGTCTTGCATTTAACCCATTAAGAATCGGGAAATAGATGAAAGATGAATTCAAAATTGAAAAAAATTAAATTACTGACAGGTAATAGAATTAAAAAAACACAATTGAAAAGGAAGCACAGATATATAGAGTGTACGCGTTCTCTAAAAATCCGAAAACCAGACGCGCAACAGCATTAAAAGTCGACGTCCCGCAGAGAGTTGGGCAGCTTTTCATTTGTCTTGTGGTCTCCTCGATAACAGACGAGTCGAAGCATTCATATTAATACTGCATGTAAAGTTTATACTTATCGGTCGCAAACGATATTTCTGTTGTAAAATTAAGTTAGAAAGTACAGTCGCACGAAATCGAGACAAACACAAAAACGAGGGAAAATTATTTTTATCGTGTAATATTGTTTTCTTTAAGAAATTTCGTGAATTTTGATTAAATAAACCCAGATTTTAGGTTGTAAACAACCCGTTCCCCTGACGACCAATGCGGTTGTTTAATCCAAAATTAATTATTTTGTCATGCGACTAAATGGGGAATTTACTTCCAAATGGAATTTATGATAAGAATAATTCACTTTATGGTACTGTTTCGTTATACCCACAATCTATTGGAATAAGCCGAACATAAACTAATTGCACATTTTCAAAATGAAATTCAAATTATTCCACGAGTAGTTGATATTTATTTGTTTGTTATCGTTAAACACACATTGCGTTATAATTATCGTCGACTGTTAAACATTTTAAGAAACACAGAATTTTAAAATTTTACATTTTCTTGAAAATCAAGAAGATCTTTAAAAATATCATCGAATGGACGTTTCCTTTTTAAATTGGATCTTCATATGTATATATGCTGTGTATGAATTACAGAAGGAAATATTCAAATGATCGATAGCTTAATTAATAAATATTTTCTATTTATCGTTAATCCTCGGATATGCAAAGAATTATCGGGAATGGGACATTGAGTTTTAAACGAAAAATTCAAAAGAATCGTTTTTGGAATCGGAAATTAGGTTAAGAATCATCTGATTCCGAAGCCCGAAAAAGTTCCAATATTTCCGATTAATCGCTAATTCTAGCGGCCATGAATAATGGCCGAGGATAGTCTCGACGCATGAATAACAAATCAGCTCAAAGAAATTACTGCGAGGATTGCAGTCGCAGATTTATGGAAATCAGGCAGAATGCTCGTCTGCAGCACCACTCTATTCTCAGGTTATAATGATTCCGTCGTGATTTCCCCGAATGCTGCTTTCCCATCACTTCTTTGAGATTGCACGTTCGGAAGCACTCCCAATCAGCAGTTTCCTTGCGTTAGCACTATCAGTTACTCTCGCCACCAAATTATACGTCGCATTGTGCTCGGCGCTGAATTTCGCCGCGTCCATTCTCTCTATTTTTGATTGCGGCCGTGCCGCGCATCGCAGACGCGCTAATCCGTTGATTGTGAAGTCCGCAGGCGATCATTACGACAGATTGCTGCTGATTCTTCATGTCGACAAGAGCGATAGCCAGACGTATTGTCTCAACGCGCCATGTGTTGAAATATGCCCACTCTGGAAATTTATTGACGCCAACAGTCAAATAAAGTTTTAATGTCATTCGGATAACGGTTTTATGATTTATATTAACGTAACAGAGAAATGCATCGGACGATTACGTCGCACATTAATAGGGATTGTTGACGGTATTGTTGGTGGCATTGCTGGCGGTATTATTGGTGTCATTGTTGAATTGTTTGCATTGTTGATTGTCATCAGTGGCTAATGTCGTTCGAGCTGTCTGTTTTGAATCTATAAATATTTTCATTATGATGCACCACAAGGTTTTTTCGCTTTAAGTTTTAAGGTGATCTGAAGACTAAGGAATTTTCTCAAAAGCTGGCCAAAGTAATTTAATGGGGCTGAGCGAATGAGGCTGGGAGAATTTAAAGCGCTGAGTGTCGAAGAAGCCGAGATCTCTTCGAATTTGAATTATCCAAAATGTATATCTTATATTAAAGAGAAAGGGTAAGAGGTGACGTTCCGCGTAAATGCGTGACCCTAGGAAAATTCCCAAGGAGAAACGGACATGAAAAAAATCTTACGGGACCGGGACCCGAACCCGAATCATCCAAATTCCCTAATTAAATTTGTTCTTGTCAGTTATTTCAACGGTCAGAGCAACCAATTGGGAGTTGGGAGACCCGGGTTCGAGCCCGGGTCCCGTCGGAAATTTTTCATGTCCGTTTTACCCATGGGACATCTTGTACAAATTAGCTGCATCTGTCTACATAAGGCAGTGATCATATATCTTCATTTTATTTCCTTCTTTGAGAATATTGGTTAATACTCGCAAAATCAACTTGTTTTTTCAGAATCACGAGGATAGTTGAGAGGAGCGTCGAAGATCACCTTTTCTGGAGGACTGACTGAGTGAGTTTTAACAGTTTTTCTTATCGTTTCTTTCTTTAAATTAACTGGTCTTAAACTAGCAAAGATTTCAATTCTTATGAGTGGGACAGCTTCCTTCGATCGTTTACTGTCCTACGAATCCAAATACAGCAGAGTATCAGTATATTTCTAAGAATTATGATCGCTTATTTCGCAATTCGAGACCTCATTTTACAACTGGAAGTAATAATCGAAATCGACGCTGACCGACTGCACTTTAATGAATTCAAATTAGCGCACATTTGCAGGGAAAGGCGTTTGGAGAAAATAATACTTTCATTGTTCAATAACTTACGCCTAAACTTTCTTGCCCGAGTGAACGCTATAAATATGACTTTCTTCTTTCAATACCTGATTATTGCTTTAATAACAAACCTTATTTTTATTTTGCTCTTTGTCCGGGAAGGCTTAATTATCCTGCGATTATTTATGATGAACTCTCTATGCTATCATCATGGATATTGAGAGAACAAATTTGGGTTAGTAAGTTTTCCTACAGTGTTCGATAGCTTAACATGTGGAATATTATAATTAAATCCTAATTAAATGCGAATTCATATATTATAATTAAATCCTAATAAAATGGAAGATATTCCTCACGATTCAGATGCATACTTAAAGTGAACAGATTTTCAGTTCCTTAATAAGGTGCTTTCGGTGCTCATGGAAATGAACAGTGGCGCAGGGAGGGAGGTGGGAGGGTAAGGGTTAACCTCACCCTAAGAAGGTCAAATTCCTTGAGAGAGATATCACAGTCTAGTACCCCAATTTCGGAAAGATCAATTATTTTGCTACTCAACCGTGTAATTCTCCTCGTTTTCTATCGATTTAATGGTTTTGTAGGAAATTTTTGAACATTTCTTGTAAGATGTGCATTCTTATCCCGGTCCCTGCAAGGTAGACATATTTTCGTTCTCTTGACTGTCTCGGATACCCCAAAGATACATCCTACCTGCGCCCCTTAAAACTATATCCCCCAAAGATATATCTTGCCACCTTAATATAGGTTATTCGTATAATCCACAAACTAAGGTTAAGTTTTATGGAGCTAATTATGGAGGAACCGCTTTTGAACTAAAAAGGGAGAGGTGCAGTTCGAGAGTCATTATTCCCAAGTAATACATATTGAAAATTTTTGCATAAATGAATTATGATGATAAACTCAATGATAAGTAAATCTACATCTACATAAATACCCTGCAAGGGCAGGGGGTGAAAACACCGGGCGTTCGGACTATTTTTTTTAGCCTATTATTATCACGTATAGTTCGCGGAAAGAACGAATTCTTAAAACGACTCGTCCTAGCATCTATTTCTCTTATTTTGCGCTCATTGTCGGATCGTCCAAAGTAGCAGGGGAGTCTCATAATATATACTATATCTTCCGCAAATGTACTTTCCCTAAATGTATCGAGCAATCGCAATCTAGCTTCTAGTCTCCTATCTTTTAAGGATTCCCAACCTGCATCCGACAGCATTTTGGTAACGCTTGCTTTTTTATTGTAGCACTTCTTAACAAAACGTATCGCTTTCCGTTGTACTTTCTCGAGTTCACGGATGCATGTTTCGTCTGCCGGATCCCATATACTTGATGCATATTCAAGATGAGGCCTAACCAACGCAAAATAACATCGTTCTCTAGCTTTTTCGTCACATTAGTAAGGAACAACTTGCAGAATTTTGTATTCTTTTAAAATCAAGTTTAAACTCCTTCTCAATATTCAGTACATATTTGAGTTCAGTTCCTGAAACCAGTGCTGAATTGATTAAATCAGAGCGTGTTGTTGCTTTATCCGCACCCGATCTCAGTGAAGTATTTGTAAAAAAAGTTCGATCCCGGACGATGTTGTGTGGAGTCTGTGGTATTCCTCCCCTATGTAGGCTTGATGAAGGAAACAGCATCCCAGTATCTCCTATTGTTCATTTGGGATCGCCTCAGCGCTAATGAGGCCGTGTTATTCTGTAGCAATGGGCGTGTGCTCTGCATCGTCCCACCCAATAAGGGGTGCGTGACTCCCTTTTCCTGGGAAGAGCACCATGTGTATGTACTAGCTACGTGCAGGAGGCGCTCGGATCGGGTAAATAAACGTATTCTGTAGGAGATCCATAGAGTGAAGACGGGGGGGCATATCCTTAATCAATGGAGAGAACCTGTGGAAGGAATTTGAATTTGATATTCGGTGTCACTTCCAGTAGATTGAGGGTTACACAAAGATTTTTCCCCTCTTTGTTTCAATATTTCTGTAGTATTTCTTGCAATTTATTAATTTTACGCAATCTTAGTTCTAAAAAGACACCCGTTTTCTATTTTCTTTCTTAGGCTTAAGTTTGATGCACGAAATAAACTGTCTTTCAATTTCCAGTTGTTTTGCCATTAATAGTTCTGCCCCAAAGTATGTTCTTATCTTTATGATGAAGTTCCTTACTCAATCCATGGTAAGTGCTAACAAATCTTTTGAGATTAATGCAAAAAAGAGGAAATTATAATTTTGGTCTAAATTAAGACATTCTGTTCAGAATATTTTTTTATTTTTACTTCTTTCATAGATCTATCTATTTTAAGTTTATTACTGTTTTCAATTTACTGTTTATTAAATTAGGTACAGAGTTAATTCTATTTCTTACTTCTCATCGTTTTACTGCATCTTTTACCCTATTTTTAGAGAATATAGTGTATTTCAATGGCTAGAATAATTCACCTTTCAGTGCGAACATCTTTTAACGATTTTACAGCAAGCACCAAAGTGTAATAGGCGTTCAGCTTTTAACAAAAGTTATTAATTATTATATTAATTTATTATTATTATTATTTATAAGTACGTCTTTTGTTTCTAGCTATAAACTATAATTTACTTTCCATTCTTCACGCACACCCTTTCGCATCAGCATTTCATATATTTTTCTCCTAACTTTTATCTGACCTTAAACTCAGGTCACTTGAATATTCTTCGTCATCCAACTGACTTTTTTTAAGCTTACCGCAAAAATGCCGAAACGCAACAAAAATTTGTGTATCGGGATGTAGGAGGACATTATATTCGGTGGAACGCTGTCCGACGGTATTACACGATCAGCTAAGTCTGGATAAACCAACCCATGGAATCCATGTGCAACGATAGCCTACGTTTTCAAATTTGCATATATAAAGGTACCTCGAATTATCAACCGCTATATATACGAACTTTTTCCTAACTCGAACTCAATTTCACCTCTGAAAACGAACTTATTTTCGAGAAACGTACCGAAAAAAAAGTAAAAGATATAACGGAAAACTGGATTACGTGATTCAAACAACGCCCCTGAAAACTATTCTCATCTCTCAGAAGGCTCGAGGTCGAATCCTGGAGCCCATAATACGTTTTCATAAGAAATATCATAAAGTTCGTTTTATGTCTTTTAAAATTAGTTTCTTTTACGAAATTAAATTAGAAACAATAGCCCTACAAAATCGCGACAAGTGTCATAAGAAAGATAGATTATTATAGAATCTTATTTTAAATATCTATATAGATTCGGAATTGTTAGAATTTTGATAAAAAAAACGGATATTTAGTAAAATTTTGTAGCTATAAACAACTCATCTCCTTGGCGACCGAGGTGATAGCTGAATTCCTACTCATGTATTATCCCATAAGAATACACAGGGATAGGTTCAAGTAAAATTAATGACAGGAAATAATGAGAGAATTTATGAAGAGGAGGCGATTTTCTGAGTTTCCCGTGTGTGTTATGTATGATATATAAATCGCAGGGACAAACATACGGTCATGTAGGAATCCTCCTTAATCAAATCGATTTACCAGTAAGTTACCAGTAAGGTACCAAGTACAAAACAAAGTAAGTTAAAGTACACTTTGTACATTGCTTTGTCGCAATTAAGATGACGAAGAAATATTATGGTGAGAAAAGGGAAGATTTTTAGAAGACGAACAAAATTTTAACGCAAACGAGGTTTTAAAGCCGTGTGTTTATGTAAATCTCACGAACTGCATAATGCCCAACGAAGTGAAGTATTTAATTTTTCAGAATTCCGCTGATGTAATTAGCTTAAAATCATAACTTTGGAATTTATAAAAATAGAGTATAAAGAGGTTGCATATTTACTCGTAATAGATTTACTATTCAATTTTTAATTGCATCATGTTTGACGTGGGAGTTTGTCAAAATTGATATTTGATGCTCAATTTGTTATTCAACAAGAATACGCAAGTAATTTAAAATCACTTTAAAGTTAGAAGATGATAGTATTTTTTCTTTCTTATTTCATGGCTAAAAGTTGAAGATATTTTGTTAATATTGACTACAGAGTTGTAATTAACAAAATGTTCCTTTGTACATTTAATTCTGCGTGGATTTATTCGAAATTTATCCAGCATCAATCAAACCATCGACCGGTCATAAATATGTTAAGTTTTTATAGACTTAGAATTGACGCTTTCTGGATTAGGAGGACCTGGAGTGTAAAATAACAGATACATTTTTAAAATAAATTGAGTAGCGTCATGCTTGACGGGGGTGTTTACTAGTATCTGATATATAAATAGTAGGTTAAATTTGTACATTTTCCACGAAAATTTCAGGACCTAACGAAATCATTAAGTCACTTAATCTATGGTCACCAGTGATGAAAATATTTCGGAAAAAGTAAAAAAAATATCTCAATATTAAACAGATGATGGATTCTAACAAACATTTCTTCAGATGATTAGTTCTAATTGGCTACTTTTTCGAGGAAGTAAGCTGACGGATTTCAATCTAAAAGGCTGTCGTGGACGGAAACCGCCTTGCGATTCCCTTCGCATTTCTAATGTTGTAATAAAACAGCGCATTGATTATGATGTTCCGGTGGTCGCACTCAATCGACAGCAGCTCTAATGGAGGGTAATTGAGTGGCTGTTTCTCGGAAAGAAACAAGTCCTCATCATGAGCGTCCTTGGAGAAAAGAACTTTCAATTATTCAACGACGGCAATAAAAGCTTCTGGATTACTTCATGTGATTCAGAATCGAATTCTAAATTTATTGCGTCGATAATCGTTGGCTTAATCCATCGGTGGCGACATTCTGCGTTGCTCACTGGGAAACAAGGCCGACTTTGTTTCGAAGAGAAATAAATTTCTTAGGAATAAAAAAATATTTTTTTTTTCGCTTTCGGAATACATTTAGAATCAATAAGATTTACCTACATGGCTGATATTTGTGTCTAATCATTTCATGTGAAGACCAGTGGTTGCCAACAGGAAAAAAAATTGTATTATTTGGAATTTTAACGTTTATTATTCCATTTTAATATAATCTGAATCCTTTCGAGTCACAAATACATGGTAGACGAGCGATGAAAATGGTATTACAAAAAAGTGTACCAACTTTTAGATAATTGTTCATACATTAAAAACCTGCAGTTAGTGATCCATTATTATTAACCTGCAATAGTTAGTTTAGTGGATGAAAGATTGACGACCACTAGCAATAGCGGTCTTCTTTTTGCTCACGATATCTTGGACATGTAAAAATGACAGTTGGAACGAGAAATGTGTTGTATAAGGAGAATGCGAATGGTCTTGAATGGAGAGGAAGACTAAGAAAAAGTTGATAGAATATTGTGAGTGAGACTTCAAAGAAAGGCGAATCTTCAAGAATGAATGAGAATTAATGAAAAGATACATTAATGCAGTAAAATATTAAGCAAGAATAGGAGAGAAAGAAGTGGTGTGAATAAATGAAAAATAACGCCGAAGTCACCACTTTAGGATTCGCGACGCACAGACTCGGGACTGAATTTATCGCGCTAGTTTATGATTTTTATTTTAAAAGAGATATTGAAGCAGATATTGAAGATGACAATCTCGAACGCTTTTCTTCCGGGAAAGCGTCGGTTTCGTTAATGAGTTTATTTATTTACTTCGACAAACGTAAACATCAGCTGATTGTATCTACATGAACACCCTGCAAGTCGCTTTACGGCGTTTGGCAGGGGGTGCATTAACCAAGACTCTTAATCACTTAACATAATCGATTACTTTGTCGTATCGTTCACTGATAAAATAAATTTAAAAAATCAATTTCTAGCATTTATTTCTCTAATTTTTCTCTCAGTATCAGAACGAATGTAATCAGAATATGTAACCGGAAGGACGCATAGTATCAGATACCTATTCTTTGAATGTAATTTCTCTGAACCTATTAAGTAAATTGAGCCTCTGTTTAAATCTGTTTAAGTTTCTTCTTTTTCTCCCCAAATTCAAGAAATCTGCGCATATTTGAAAATATTACACAATCGATTTTCCAATAATGACTGCTAACCCTTACTGTTAATTGAATAAAGATATCTTTATTGGGCTTCCGGATCGCCAAGTGGGCAACGGGTTCGACTTCGGTGAAAGCGGTCCCAGGTTCAATTCCCGGTGTGCCTATGTGCGAAATCACTAAGCTATAGAAGCACTTTTAACAACACTACTACAATATCTTTATATAGTCTAGTCGAGAAAGAATCCTATATTCGTCCCAAACTGAATAATCCATAGGTATTTCCTCGATTCGAGGAATACATGTTCGATTTTCTGAGTGGCAATTTATTTACGTATTATTGTAATATTTTAAAGCTCTATGAATGAGCGCGTATTAAAGTTTTCCCTCATTCTCTTGCTTTTGTACATTTTTTGTTTTGTAACATCCCTTTTCACCTATTTTGCAGTCGAGCATCGTGTTGTAATGTTTACGATATACTTTCGTATTATTCTCATAGTTATACGATAGCGCTTTCGAATTATTACAAATTTTTCGTGATAATTAATTAATTCGTATGAATTGGTGATCAATCATGATTTGCTATTTACCCTGCAACAGCAATAATTTAAATACGTAAAGAAATGGTATATTCAAACCGTAGGCTCCCTGGGCCGTGCACTCACTCTCTTCCAGTTATGACCGTTGAAGGGAACGACCTGAGGGAGAGAGCGCACAGAGGGTCGCATAAATACACATCACGATGATGAGGCCAAGTGTTTTGAGGAAAGAGCGCAGGAAACGCCCACGGTAGCGCACAATTTTCGTCTCCATCTCTGAAATTGGCAACATTTCGCACCGCGATCCTCCTTTGTTCGACCCTAAGTCACTCCCAGCGCAAGATCCTATCTTCCATAAACGTGGCGTTCCATTGTTTCTTCTTATCCTTGGAATCCTTAATGTAACAATAAATCCCATTTCGGAAGGAAGTCATGAATACAGCTTCGCCATGGCGACATTAAACCCGCCGTGGCAATTCTGTTTGGCGAATAATATGAGTTGTGATTTAAATTTTACGATCCTCGCACGCAATTTAAGCTCGTGTTTGACATTGCTAACGAAGGAGACATTTTGTTTTACAGGAGAACACAATGCAACGCGAGGGCGTTTTCTTACTCCTCCCCAGGAATACAGAAAATCGGAATAAATGGATTTAGTCGAATGTCACGAGGACTTATAAAAGTGTTTCTGAGGTACTGAGTTCAGGTTTATGAAAAAGACATGAAAAAAAAGTTCATACAGGCTAATCATTCCCATAAGCAGTATGACTAAAGTTCTCTCTGATGGATTGCTTTTATTTAGAAAATTTCAAACGCAACGAAAACGACTACTTCCAAGTTTCACTCATTATGAAGTGTCCTCATGTATGTATCTTTAGGATGAGTGTATTCTAAATTGCTGGCGCAGTATACGGCCCGCGGGCTACAAGTGGCCCGCACTGGATTCTACATAAAATTAAATTAATTTGAAGTGGTAATTACACAATCGAAAAAATGTGAGAATGAAAAGCAGTGATCGAAGATGGGTTCTTGAAGAGACGTGAAAAAAACGTAATTTTATTTCAAATTAATGAAAAGCTTGTTTCAGAAAAGAATTGTAGTGTGTTATGAATTATTTTCTCAGTCGAAAAAAAAAACAAAAATGAACTTCACTTTTCCGAAAGTCGTCTGCGGCCCGCGATAATTTTGGTCACATCCATGTGGTTTCGCTGGTTGAATGTCTAACAAATAGTGTTTCTTCATACAGATAACCCGTATGGTACGGCGACATTTTTGGGACGCAAGAGATGTGTATTTTTCATGAGAGAACTCGTAGAACTAATGTTTCCTATCTTTTAAAGTATTTTACTTAATTGAAATTTATATACATCGCCAAATATATTCCAAAAATAATAGTTCATAAGCTGATGGCTTCGGTACTGCCGTAGATAATCATTGGAGCTTGCTTTTAGAATTAAAAGAAGATTGCATTAAAATATCGCTCATCGCCAGTGTTAACAAATTTGGAGATCCCAGATGTGGGCTAGTCTTTCTCGATATTGAGGAAGAGAGTGTTATGAAGAAAAGATATTAATTTGCGAATATCTAATAAGGTTAATATTCTAAAGTAGTGGCCCTATCCTGAGATTACATGGATTAGATTTTTATTTACATTTTGTGATAATCTAAAGTTTTATTTTCTGATTTGACATATGTTGTGGTCAATTCTCGCATGTTTTTCAAGATTAATCGCATAACAAAATTGAACTTTCAACCAAAATTTGGGACACTTTTAAACGTCAATTGGGTTCACAGATGACCAAGTAGGTTGAGGGCTCGTCTTTGGTAGAAGTGGTTTTGGGTTCGATTCCCTCTGGAGGCTCGTTCGCGCGAAATTACGAATTAGTGCCTCAGCTGTTGGAGCAATTCTAAAGATACAACCTCACGTCAGTTGCATAGTTCTTTTCACTGTTAATTACTTTTGTACATTATTTCTGATTCATAAATACGATGTGTTAAATGGAAAAGGAGACATTAAAGTCTCAATTTCACCCAAATTATTATTTATTTGTTATTTATTCATAGTTTATTTATCATTTATTTATCATTTATTTATTATTTATTTATT
>KZ308188.1:996967-1017517 GCA_000376725.2 Ladona fulva | reverse complement strand
TGCTACAAGGCTCAATTATTTATTATTATTATTATTAATTATATTATTATTACTTTCTTGGTTTTGGCCTAACTCATTCAAAACAGAACTCTCAGAACTAATTGAGAATGAAGAATTAAATCCACGGGAGGAATTTTAAAAATAAAACATTTGCGATGACACCAAGAAAACAATGCAGGCGTTGGTGAACACGGTGAGGAAGGGCAAACGCTGGGAGTGTATTGGTGTAAGATGCAGCGCGTCTCTAAGCCCATAAATCACAGCCTTTATTTAACGTCCTTTCCGGGAATCAGATATTCAGTCTGCATTTCTTATGTTTAATATTCCATCGCGGACCTTGGTGACCTATTCGATTTGATTATTATGCAAACTGATATTGAAGACCGGACTGAGGCTCAAAGCGAACAGAACGAAAGGAATCGTATATTTAATCGGACAATATCGAATCGAAATCTATTATTACGGGGAACGAAGCGAGGATCCGAGAGCCCAAGATAGACTTATCGGAATTGCGCTATAAACAAGACGGTCGCGGAAAACCTTCGCAGAGATTTATTGCCAAAGAATATTGGCGGCAGAGAAAAAACATTGGAATGAGTTGAGGGCGCCATTAAGAGCAATGAAAAAAGGTCACTCATCACTCACGAGTTGTCATCACTGTGCTGGTACTTCCTCTGCCGGTTAGATAAACACATTAAACTTACAATATATGGAGACGGCATGGCCAAGCAGACAGCTACATTGGTTATTATTTATTTTCTTGGATATCCGATATCACAGTGGTTTCTATACGTTGGATGCGTATGTGGCTTATTAGATAAGTCCGCTTTCAGACATTCGGCTGCCCAGAGGCTGAGTTTTCTGGCCACTCTCTCCCTTTATTGTAAAATATCACACTTATATGGACGATTGGCATTTTTAACGTCTTCTTCCGTAATTGATTGGTCTTCAGCATTCCTCTATTATGTTTAATTGCCTGATTTACTTTATAACTTCACCTAGTTGATGCATTCAACATCTTACACTATCCGTATTTAAGACGTGTACTTCCTCCGATAAACTTCTTCATTCCTCACTTTATCCCTCCAGATAATCCCGAGCATTCTATAAGACCACTGTTGAAAATACATTAGTCTCCTTCTCCATCCTCACCGTCCACGCTTCACATCCACATAAGGATGTTTTATCCATGTTTCACATCCTTGTGTGGATGTGAAACGTGGGTCTTCAAATGGAATGGACCTGATGGTGATGGTCAGACCTGGTGATGTTGCACCACAACGTAACCGGAGTGGTAAATAAATCTTAAAAGTGGAATTTACAAAGTGAAGTTTTATTTCTGTCGATGTTCAACACTCTTACTGCTTTTAAATACAAGACAACACTCCATACGTTATATTACTAATATTCTCTATAAGTATTTTTACTAATCTCTACTACAGGCTGAAGTAAAAAGGCGTATCTTTTGTTTAAATGCCCTCTTTGTCTGTCCTATCCACTTTATTTTTTAATGACCAAAGAATAAATATCTTATTGACTTGTGTGATAGCCAATTTTGTTTAATTTGATTGCGTAACTTATTAAGAGTAGCATAAAGTATATATTGACACAAATAAATTTCATCTCCCTAAAGATGATTTTTAAGAATTCATACATTTGTTTTCAAGAGTTCTGATATAAATAAACGCGCAAATTCCATCCACCAGAAATCGACACCATCTTTCCGGCCAACCTAACATTTGCATTGTGTTGTTTCGCACCTGATACTGCTCTAGAGAGATTGATCAGAAGCCCCGGAGAATCATCTCTCCTCCCGGAGTCTCCGGGTCAAAACGCCCCACTTGGCACCACCAACACGGACGCGATATCATGATATTTCCGCTCGTGAAATGGCACTTTTTCCCCATGGACATGGATTGACACCCCCTTCCACCCCACCCATATCGCGTCTTCCCACGAAGCAATAACCACGGCGGCGCCTATGAAACTGCTTGAGAGGCGTCAGTGAGTCGGTGAAGGGGAAAGACAAGTGAACAACGCCGACCGGATTAGCGGGAGAGTAAAAAGTGCACGGGGAGATGAAATGCACGACTTTAAGACTGCATAAAAATCTTCTCAGAGGGAAAACGTCAGCTCGGTGCGAAACACGGATTTATTAGATATGCTCGATATTAATGAGGCCAAAGATGACGCATGCGCATTTGACCAGAAAAAACGTATATTAGTTACTAATCCCGTTGATTCTTAATTTCAGTTATTAGTTAAAGTGATATACGCTAACGTTGAGCTAATGATAAGGTATTTAAAATCTATTTCAATCATGCATATGAAAGATATAGCGGAACGAATAGATTTTCCCGTTCTTTTTTCAAATTTATTTTACATTTTTAGAAGAAAGAAATGTTCAGGATTCACTTGGTGGAACTGACGTGTTTCAATGTTTGAATTCCAATATGCATTGCATGATTAAAACACTGTGATGTCATGTAAGCCCATAAAAAACGATTTCACTGCAGGGAAACAGAATGAAAGTGTGACCTGTGAAAGGTCTTCACTCACTATTCAGCCGGGAGACAGGCTTGAACCTCATAACCTCCGCCATTAGCTACCAGAAGCACTAGAGAGGGAATGAAGCTTACTATGCGAGATGAGGAGTGAGGTATTCTGCGCTTTCCTCACCGACTATAGAAAGGTACAGTAAATGTGAAGGATACTGTAATTTAAGAGTATTATACGTAACTAGTCAGACTTCCCGTTGATTATTAATGCAACTTGATATAAATGCAGGACTTAAATTCGACTCACTGGACTAATAACAAAATATTGAATAGTCAATGTAATTAATAAAACGGAGGAATAACTATTAAATTTTCGCGATGATCTTCGTTTAGCCGTCATAGTGTTGTAATAATTGAAGCTGAAAAAGAAACACTCCTAATTGATCGGAAATCAACATCGCGATTGGTCATCGTAAACGCAAACGTTAAAATTACCTCCTCTTCATATATTCTATCTTCGATTACTACCCTTACTCTAAAATTCCTCCCGTATTCTTATGGGTAAGTGCATGAGTTCGTATTTAACAATTGATTCGCTCTTCTGGGGGAACGGGTCGTTTACAATCTCAAAATTTCAAAAACATTTCGCGTATTTTATCAAAATTCTCGCAATTTCGAATCGAAAGCGATATCACGCAACCAAAATAAATATCTTAATTCAATTTCCTTTCTTTTAGTGCTTATCTCGATATCCTGTGGCTATTTTGTCTAATTTAATTTTGCGAAAGAAAGAAACTCTGCAAGCGATAAAAGTGAGTTCTACGTGTCTTTCTTATGGAGACGTTTAGACTAGTCTGCGGGAAGAGTCGAACCGGGAACGACTAGGTGAATAATAAGTAGCCTATCATCTATCCTGGAAAGACATTTAGCAATCCTCAAATTTTGAAAGTTGCACGAAATCTTGCTCTTCTAAGCGAAGATACACGTATACATACATTTTCCACTTTATTTATAAGATAGGCGAAAATTTTCCGGGACTGTGAGATCATAACTTTATAAATTAAATTGATGTTATTGGATTGATCAGAAAGTTACCAAGGAGAGGATTTCTCCCTCGTAAATATGAGTCACGGTAATATTATTTTTAGCAAAAGTATTGGAGAAACGTCCTTCGCCATGCACTGCAGTCGCCACTGCCAAAGAGATTCTCAGTTCGAAGCAAACTATCGCTCTATTTCATTCGATCTCGAACCGTTCCAAGTTGGACACATCCCAAGGCATTTCCAAGTTACGGAATTTACACACAAATATGCTGCGAAGCGATAAAAATCCTTTAAAAATTACATTGAAATGTACTTATAGAGCGAAGATAGGGAACGACTGAAATAACACGACTTCAGGGATGGCAGTATATTGATGCATTTAGAACTACTTTTTAGATTACCCCGAGAACGTGACTAATACAAGGGAATTGTTAAAATGAAGGCCGCTATTTCACTCATATGCAAACGGGAGATGTTTTTTAACGCCTGTATCTTCGATATAACTACTTACAAGTTCTCTTTTGAGGCTACAAGGCTCATTCATTTTCAAAATTAATAAAATTAGGATATTAGAAAATTTACTTTCTTGGCTATCAACCATATTTTATATATGTCAATGTTTTTTATGGAGTCGATTAAAACAATTGTATCTAAATATGCTTTTTTAAGCGAAGAAAATAGTCTCTCGTATTCTATTCATTGAGTCCACGTTTGGATTATCGTTTTTAGTGCTCTATTGCTGATTTTCTCATAGCAAAGGTTCTGTCATATTTCTACTGAGCTCCACTTTTGGGCTCATTCAGACTCTCTAGTGAAAAATTAAATAGTTCGCCGCTAACGTTGACTAATAAATTAAAAATTTTAGATTCATTTGAAACATAGCGTCTAGGCGTTTATTACTTCATTTAATGCGGCCAATTTGTCGTCTCGATCCCCCAATATTTGATAAGAAATGTAAAATACATCGACTATTGTTTTCATAAATTTATACATTTTATTGCTCCTGTTGAGTTCTAAAAAAAATTACATAACTATTTTGCCGTTTATGAAACGGAAATCTTATAAAATATATTCTTCCTTAGCTTATTACGGAGTCCATAGCAATTTTCTTTCTGCCAAAAGATTAGGTGGAAATTATGCTTTTGAAGTTTTAATATTTAAGAGTCACAGCTGAAGCCTGCAGATAAACCATTGGGACTACGGCTTCAATTCGTCAATACTACAACACTTTACGTCACAAAGAAATGGAAAATGTAACTCCGAAAAAAGGGCGTTGCCAGATTTAGTCCGGGGGACTTGAAGTAAATGCAAAATTGCCTACATTCCTTGGGAATTTAAATTTCTGCCCTAAATGTAACGGTACTCCCTACGAGCCATCGGTGGCGTTTGTTACTGTAAATATTTAAAAAGTTTAACTTCCCATAACCTTTTAAAACTCATATTGGCTCTCGGGGGGGTGGTTTAACACCCAAATCCCCCCATGGATACGTCACTGCTGATAATATACAAAGTAGTGACGCTAAATAAAGCTATGATATTGAAGTATCTTAGTAATGCTTACAATTATGACAATAACGTAAAGTCGCGTATAACAAATTGATTTTGCAGATAATGTAGCGTCACGCAATGGTATTCGATGAAAGAAGTAAGGAAAGTCGACAACGAACCTGCGGGTAACGTATTTAGCTTATGCCGCCAAATATTTCACTATTTAAGTTAATATTTTCAGTCTTCGCACTTATTTGAACGTTTTCATCCATTCCCATTCGAGAGAGTTGCAGCGTATTTGAATTTTGACCATTCTCCTTGAAATTGTTTTAATGTTATATCATTTTTATACTGTCAGAATAAACATGGATGAAATTTTGATTCCATAAACGCTAAGTTTGCAGAAAAACAAGTCTCCATCAGCTCAATGTATCCCCTGGAAGCCGCCTTTCGCCATGTGGCTGGGGGTGCATACTCTATGACTCTTCTTCCTTAATCGATTACTTTTGTATATTGTTCGCGGAAATAATGAAATTTCGAAATGACTTGTTAATAGTATATAATACTAATATCAATTTCATTTATCTTTCTCTCAGTATCCTAGCGGCCTATGTAACAGCGAGGACGCATAGTATCGGCTGAATCTTCTAAAAACGTACTTTCTCTGACCTTATTAAGTAAATTAGGCCTTTGTTTAAACATTCTTTCGTCTAGAGATTCCAATTCTGCGTCTTGAGTCATTTGAGTAACATTCACTGATTTCTCGTAACAATTTTTTACGAAACGTATAGGCTTTCGCTGTACTTTTTCCAATTCTGGAATGCAGCATTTTTCTGCAAGATCCCATACACTACATACAAACTCAAGGTGAGGCCTAACTAACGCAAAGTAATATCGTTCACGGACCTTTCCTTCCCTCCTACCGGACTATTCTCTTCACGAATCCTGGTTTCTCGTCGACGTATATTACGAATGCCCCAGGTTGAGTTATTAACGCGACTTTTCGGATATCGGTCGTTTTTCCCTCTGTTTTCCTTGTGATGATGTTGTAAGAATAAGCGCGTTTAATGGCGGATTAGCAAGTTTATAGGAAATGTGAGATGATAGTGAAAAATTAATTTACTGAAAAAAAAATGGTGAAAAATTACTCGAAAGAGAAAAGACAAGGCAGCCCATTCAAGATGCCAGAGAAAATGTCCCCTTTGAAATACTAGATTTACTCTTCAAAAGGATATCGGTCATGTTATCAGCAATTTCTTCAGTTATGATTTAAAAGTGACTTTAAATCTGAGATATAATTGAGCCCCAATCTCCTCATCGCCAATTCACGTTCGACTTCCCTCATCGTCGACAAACTGCATCGTCCCCTCGGAATGCACTTCTCCATTGATCTCTTCCACTTGCACTTTCCTAACACGCGCTATCGCCGCCTCTTTCGATTCGCCTCTTCGGAGAACTCTTCACACACGCTCGCTCTCTTTCTCTTTTTTAGGAATTCATGAATAAATCGATTGTTTCCATTCAATCGGCGCTCCGCTTTCGCTGGAACGTTGTGTCCATTCTGCATCATTTCAAAGGAGGGGAAGAAAACGGACGACTTCATCAAAGCAAAAAAAATGAGCGCTGCCACCAACAGATTCTGCTGTTCACTTCATTCATGCGTTCATTGAATAATTTCAAATACATTTGCGGCGACCAATCTTTTGGTTGCTAACGATGTTGTTTACCTAACAACGTTCGTCCAAGTAAGTAAACAAATTAAATAACGAAACCGACTTTTCTACTGAAGGATACGCATTCAAGATGGTCCTGTTCGTGGCGTGTATATCTACATACATTTTCAACCAGTTAAAAGTGTTTCTTAGTATGCTCAATTTTGCGTATTACAAGGGGGACTATTAATTGTTACGTTTTCACGATAAAAAATGCGCAGGACAGAAAGAGAAATCTTATGGGAGATATGTGGAGATTTTTTAGCAAAATGTTTTGTTACTATGAAATGTATAGTAACAAAATCATCCCTGCCGACTATGACGTGCAGCGTAAATACAGACGTTTGTCGTCGTAACTTTAAAGCCATATAACAAAGCATTATCGTTTAAAGTACTTATAAGGCACTTATTCTACAATAGAAGCAGTTACTTTCAGCTGAATTTCAGATGATTGATATTTACATTTTAGTAGTTTTCTCTTGGACAACACGAGGAATCTTAATGAATTAAATATGAACCTGTGCCGATTCTGGACGGAAACAGCGTAGACTAAAGCTACAGGTCTTTGTGGCTTTCAAATTAAAGCTAAAATTTATTTACACAAACTGGTTATAAGAATAATTTAGCAGCTACTGTGACCTGTAAGACCAAAAATGTATTTCTTGCAAAATCCTCCAAAACCTATAATTTCCAAAGATTCCTACGGTATCGCGAGATCTATCATGGTATCTAAACTCTTTTATATAGCCTAAAAGTAATTCTAATTCCTTTTTTCGGTAGGTAAGTTACCGACAATTTGTGAAAAAACATATCGCACGGAGAAAGACGCACGGCTTATGGAAAATTGGGTATCCGTTCCTATCTTTTAAAAAATTGCTGTAAAAAGCCAAAGTAGAAAATTAAAAAGTAATATATTTTTATTTTTCGGTCATTATTTCTGATGAAATGAAGTTTTCAGAAAATTGTGATACAAATGTTTTTTCAGACCTATTCTAAACATCGCTCTATCATCAGCTAGATTTCTTCTTTCTTTCAAGATTGATTTCTTGTTTGAAGTAGAAGTAGTTGGAAGTAGGAGGTTTCGAAGGTTATTGCATCAAAAGAAATGTGAAATCTTATTTAGTAATCTGAGCCCGTGAGTCAACGCCTTGCTTCTCTTGTGAACACGTTAATTAAAATAGTCTTTGAGCGTTACTATCCCTGCTGAGGAGTATAGTGAATGAAATAGGGACCAGAAGGCTGGTTGAGAAAGCGGAGGAGGAAGATGGTGAGCCAAACGGCAAAGGAAATGAGAATGGAATGATTGAGCGTTAGATTGATGACGTCAATTGCATTGGCTTCGTGTTCTTCTCCTTCTGTAGCAGAGAGAATATTGAGGAAGAAAATATGAAGAGGAGGCTTCGGAGGTATGCAATACAATGCAAATGCAATCGAGTGATAAATGTGTTGGGAGAAATAATTCAGAAGTAAAGAAGAAAGTGAGGAGGAATAAATAAACGGGTGAATATGGACTGAAAGAGTGGGAACAGAATGGAAGTTGAGGTGAACACGGAGTGAAATAGAAATGCAATCGGTCGATTCAATTCCTGGAACCATCACGAGAAGAACACATGTGACGTTCTTCAGAAACATCACAACTTTCTAGCTGTCGCGCTGCCTTTGCTCGAATTTTAAGCTATAATGGTAATAAGATCTCGGTTAAAATGATTGTCAAATTTTTAAGCAATATCCCAGGAAAGTTCCCCAAAATTATAGTTTCTAAATGGTTTGCAGTCTGCAAAAATACGATTTAAAATGTTTAAACTAAATTATCTACAATATACTGGATGGATCTACAACATAGGTTGCCTTTAAAATTTATTTCGAAAGGTTTAAGAACGTTTGTATAGGAAATGAAAAGGGTTGAAAATGAATACGATTAATAAGATATATAATTCATATTTGATATTTTATCTCGGCTCTTCTGGTTTCTTTTTATTGTCTTCGCTGTCCAAATATATGCGAAATTTTTTGCGACTTTTTCTAAAAGTTTACCTCAATTGCAAGCGGTTTTAGATCAAATAAGAAATTTATACTTTTTTGAGAAATAAAGTTTCTAAATTAGCACTACGTGAAACAAAACGACAAAAGGGGCACTTTGTTCGATAAAATACCGATTAAATACGAACAAAAACTTTAGCATTACTTATATGTTGGAACGCAGGATGGAACACGCTAAAATTTGGTTCAGTTTGTTTTTCTTAGTGAATGCTTAGTTTAGTTTTCATTCAACTGCAAACTCGAGTATCTACTATAATAAAGAATCCGATATCCGAAGGCAGTATAATTCATCAAGGGTTAAATGGAAGATGGGAATTTCGCCCAATAAAAAGACGCTTGTATTGTATTGTATATTTCAAGCTGTGTACTGTGAGAGGTGGTAACTGTGCAGCGAAAATTTTTGAAAAATGACGCGTAGTTTATTCTAATGTGATGGAATCATATCGGTCATCCCCATTGTGCTGTGGGATGAAACGATTTAGGAAGTCACTGATATGCGGTCATGATCAGATACTCTATTTTATGATGACGCTATGATGAAAAGTTTGGTCGATTGAAATAGATTTGTATGGAACGATAAGAAAGCTCCTAATTTACTTCCTTTGAGCTTTGAATACGCACCATTGCGGTCAAGATAGACAAAAAAGAAATGAACAGATTCTGGTCGGTGTTAGAAAGATAAGGAAAATGGATAGGTCTCATATTAAGAGGGTATTACAACAGCTTTGGAAGGAACGGTAAAAGGGCAAAAGAGAAGAGGAAGACTTAAAAGGAAATGCGACGTAAAAAGGAATGTAGGATAGGCAAAGGAAAGTAAGGAACAGACCACGAACGGAGACAGCGTCGGTGGATGGGAATATATAGGCAGAAAAGCAAGTGCTGACCAAATCCTTGAAGCAAACGCAAAATATTTATGTTATCTAATTTCTTATCAAATTCACCTTGAGTATTTTTCGAATTACCGCCACTTAATTATTTCAGAAATGATTCAAAGACGTCAAATTCTCTGATGCGAACTTCATTGAAAGCGGGAAGGATAAATAAGTTTCATAAACGCGATGTGTATTTTAAGAATTCATGGCCGGTTGCGACCTCATCTCCTCTGCCATCAGATACGCGAAAAGGGAAAAGAGGCTTACTTACACTGAAACAGAATGCTATAAGCAGAACTAGCCCACGTTAGTGAAGCACAATGACTCTATTAGTAACACTTTTCGTAACATTCCATAGGAGAAACCTTAATTAATGCCATTATTCAGTATAATTCATATCATCACAGCCATGAAAAACACTGAGATAAAAGTAAATTACAGATACATTTTTCTCTATCCCGCACCAAAAGACAAATGATAAATATTTCATTCATCATAATATGGTAGCTGGACCAAACGCGATCTAACGTTTGAAAACGAGAGGGGATAAGGGAAGATACGAATCAAACGCAATGTTACGAATGTCCGGTCGGAAAGGATTCTGGGAGGGAATCTGCCATTGATGGGGTTCGATGCCGGGGATGCAAATTCTGCAGTGGATTCAACGGATGCTCCGATGCATGAGAGAGTGGGAGAACTGGTTCTGATTCCTCGATGGAGTGGTGAGGTGGGAATGGAAAAAGAAAGAGGCTGACAAAGCGATATGTAAAGCGTGAAATCGAAGGTTTGCATGTTCTTAGATGAAAATGAGAGAGACTTACAAGGAAAGAGTTAGAAAGAGGAAATCTAGAAGGATGAACGAGTCATCAGCGAGGATGGCATAGATTCCGCAAGCAATTTATACAATCGTAGTCTATGAGCATTTATAAGAAAATTAAATTATTTCTGGATAATCACCGTTTTGGTGCTCTTTCTGTTTCCGGGAAGATGCTGTTTCTCAAGTATTAACTTCAGAGGTGTTAGCTTAGAGAAATGTTTCCACCTTGATCGATAATCAGAATTACTCTTCAGTTTTATATCAGTTCGACAGTTAATATCGACACATATTTTAATAAACGCAGGAAAATTAGTGGTAATCAGATGTCAGAAAAAACGAAAAAATAATTTTAATGCTCAAGAAATTTCTACACTTTACTATGAACCTGCCTAAATACTGTTTTCTTACAAATATCATCATCATCAATATTTTTTCTGTTCACAAGAGTAGATTTTACTGCAGAGAAGTAGATATGTCGTTTTAAGAAGCTCTCTAGGGCACTGCAAATGCGTAAGGGTCTTCAAACTTCTTTCCTGTCCGTTTCTCCGTTTATTTATACTGAATAAGAAAATTATTTCAACCTACCAATGTAAGTATACTTAGAGTAATAAGTGACTCACAAGTGGAAAATACTTTCGTCTTACGCTTTGAAGTAATTGAGTTGCTAATGGAAACAAAATTAAAATAGCCGTTAAACCCGCAGTAATTGGTATTCTTTTCAAGGAATTCAGCGTTTTTTAATTTTAGTGACGAACTGTTTCGTTCATTAGAAAGGACGATCGTTAAAGGCTATCGGAAGACTATTACGATTTTACAAAATATTTGTTATGGAGATGAAAGATATTAAAGGTTAGAAATAATGATAATTAAACGTCCCATTCAGCTTTACATTCAATTTATAATGGTTTTATTTTATTAAAACGTACTTGCATTGCTCGAAAGACTGCTTCTTAAAATTTTTATATTTATTCCTATCCATATAGTATTATTATTTGAGGATACTTTTAATTAGTTACTGTACTAACTGTGTCATCAAATGATTTACTATTGTGGACCACGTGGATTTAGATTAATACCCCGCGAGCCGCCAGTGACGTATGGCAGGGTGTGCATTAAAGTCTTACATAATCTACCTTATTATCTCTGATGATCTGCAGAAAGAAGGACCAGAGGTAACTATCTGTTTTAATGATAAATTCCTTGTAAACCTTTTTGATACCTCTTGGAGATCGCGTTCGATTTTTACTAGAACTATAATGTCTTCTATTTCGTTTAAAAGTTCTGAACCGATGGATTTTTTGAAAAACTTTCATTAGTAATCAGATCTTATCTGGAGCAAATTCCACCCGAGGAATTTTTTCATACCCGTAACGCTAACGTCGAATCTTAAATATCGACTAACAAAATGGTCCGCTCTACGTTGGGCCATCTCTAAATTTTACTATCTAAATCTTGCTAGACTTTCACACGACATAAATATATGGGAAAAATTATATAGGTAGAAACCAATAGATAGTTAATAGAATAGATCATCGATAGAAACACTGAGTAATATCACTCCTAAGTAGCAATTGAAATCTTATAAAGAAGGGCTTCATTGGCATGCATGGATAGCTAAGATGGTTTTTCTCTGTATGTGCCACTCTGAAAATTCAACCAAGTATCACTAACAAAGGAAATGACAGTTGAGTTTAATCGTAAGCTTAGGATTGACTAACAATAAGATTGAAGTTTCGCTGCCATGGAAACACGCAGTCTTGAGAGAAGTTATCATTTCCAATTCTGTGCTGAGGAAATCGGGTTGCTTTTGCATCCCTAAATAAATCGTGGTTACGCTAGCAGAATAGCCCATTGTAAGTCTGCGGAGGACGAATAGGAATGAAGTGTCCTTTTGTTCTTTTCGGAGAAATATACGTGTTTTTGATCATTCTCTGAGTCCAATATGAGTCCGCAAATGAAGAGAGGAAAAGCAAAGGGATACTGCAGAAGAGAGGAAGGGTGGAGATATGGCGTGTAGGCAGTTGCTCATTTGAGTGCTGGCGGAAGATTTACTGTGACATATTTTGATCGCGTAGTCACCTTTGAATTACTGCTATAGCAGTGGAATGCGTTTTGCTGTTGTTTCGTTCGGTTCACGTCACTGCAATTTGAACCAAAGATTCTCATCCGCATTTCGTACAGCGATGGCGATAACTCATCTCCACGAACGGCGTTTGTTTTGTGTAATCGATTGTAAATCGATGGTGTAAGGGCTGAATGGAATTTCTTGTGCTTTAGAGAGCTCACATAAAAGTTCCTAATTTCGATTCTCGAGTCTCATACACAAATGATTACTCATAACTCTCTATCAACAACCCCTTTCTGTTGACACAACATGCAGCAGTATTTCGTTGCCAAAATAACGTACTCGCAAGAATGGAAATATGATCCTAGGACTATCTTGCGTTAAATATTTACTTTTAGCGATACTAAAGTTCATAGAGCAATACATTTCGATCGAATCCTTTGCTTAGTCTTCATAGAGTATACGAATTCTGTCTCATCTTTCCCAACCCGGTCTTTCATTTAGTGAACAATTTTGGGCCCCTGGTTTATGTTGTCGTATTTGATAAATTTAAATTATTCTAAACTTTTAATCAGAATGTCAAGAGGTGCCTTGCAATACATGATTATCTATTAATAAAAATTGGAATCTCCATATGTGATAAATGTTTCTAATTCAGCAGGTGGTGAAATTGTTTTTCCTTACAATTATTAACCACGAATCTATACATTTATTTTACTTGTAGGTAACTTCATTCTTGTTGTGAAACATTTCTCTTGCTAGATATTTACTAGAGAAATATTTTATCGCACACTGACTTGTATCCTTCCACGTACACCAATCAATCTGACTCCAGATAATCGATTATCAGCTGTTACCTTCATTGGCACGACACCGAAAATTACGCAAACGGAAGTGTTACGGACGAAAGGAGGCATCGGAAGAATTCATTCGTTCGAAATGCAAATGTGGGTAGTCATTGTTCGGGCGCTAGTTCATACCCTCCGCCGCTAGGGGTCTGTGTTTTATTGGGCGTCTTGCCACGGACTAAATCCGTCCCATTGCATACGCTCCTATGACTCACTAAAATTCCAAATGGACACTTTCCGCGATTAATTTCCTTTTCTAATCGATTATTTTCGTCGCCGATCTACAAAGATCCTCTTATTTGCTACGACCAGAGGCTGGTGTCGATCAACCAATGCTCGCTGCAGTGCTGCCATCTTGAAAATTTGAACTAGCGCTAAGTGGACGCTCTAAAGAGCTAATAAAGCGCTCAAGTAAGATAAAATGCTCTAAATAATGAAATATAACAAGGTTATTTATATTTTAAGCAAGAAAGGTTGTAAGGCATTATTCTGGTAAAGTTTATAATTCCAAAAAAATTGAGTCGATTTCAAGGTGGCATTTATTCTTGCACAAAATCAAAGTTAGGATAACTCGTATGCTCCGAGAAGTTGCATAAATCGCCATATATTCACGGACGCGTCAATATTTCCCATTGTACATTGTATAACCCATGAAGTAATTAATTTCAAATTCCATTTAATAGTGACAATTTCTTAGAATTCATATACAATGATACCTCGGCTAACTAAAGACCCTGCTAACGAATTTTTCAACAATGGATATGTATTCGCCTAACGAATATTTTAGCGGATGCTCGCGCCAGTAGAAACATGACGGCGTCGGTTATTGCTACGCTTCTCGAAATTTTTATTATCATCATTATGACGGTAATTGTTATAACTTACTGTCTTCGATTATTGCCACCATTATTGTTGCGCTATAGTTTCCACAAGGCAAAACGCCTTTTGTTACCTCATTTATCAAAAACTATACCATGTATAGCTATCTACATTTATCTATAACTATATCTGTGTATCATTATTGATGGATGTATGTACCAAATACTTCACTAATTATGATTTGGAGTACCCGAACTACTCGGTGAAATAAATTTTATCTTTATTTTCTTAAAGGCTTTTATGCCAATTTAGAATTTTATACTTTCCTCTTATTCCTGCTACATAATGCAGTGCCTGAAACCGACCCTGACTACATGAATTATCGAGTATTTTGTTGCTATTGAAGATCCTCTGGATACATTCGGTTAAAAGTCACAGAATACAAAGCTAAATACAAGTAAGAGAAGAGTAACTGAATACTAGTAACTAACTAGTTGCAGCTTTTGCAGCTATACATGAGATTAGAGAAAATGAATCAATCGCCCGTTTATTCATGCACAGCAGTTTCAATAGATTTCAATGTAAGTCCCACTCATCCAATACGATAGGGAATTCTCTCTAAATCCTTCCGATTACTCTGTTTGCTTCTTATTTCTCTGATTCTAACTCTCCCAGTAGTACTATTTCCTTCTCTTTTAATAATTTCTTCATTGCCTATCTAAAGAAAATTCAAAGGCATTGTCTGTGGCGAATTTTAGCAATTAGAGTCCCTATGTGCAAACACCATTTTGTGGCCCCACTGAGTGACCATTCTCAATAAAAAAAGCGGAAAAAGTCCTTTTTTGGGTCCCTTAACGGTGAGGCCCTCGACTAGCGCCTAATGGTAAATTCGTCTCTGGGCTGAGGAAACATAAAATTCTTCCGCGACGGAGATCTTTCCTTTATATTTGCAAATTGGGGGAATTTGCAAGTAGCGATGATAATGAATATGCTAATTGGCAATTAAAAGATTGTTATCTTTAAATTAGCACTTAATTTTCAGTCGTTCCGCTCGACTGTAGACAGGTAGTGCTGTCCTTTGTCAACTCCATTCCTAATTCACAGCTTTCTCCCATAAGATGAGCTATTTGCTAATGATTTCGTTAAACACGCTCACCTTTAATGAATTAGTGCGGCTTCGTTTTACGAGAATAAAGAACTGAAATGTTTGTGGACGTAATACAGTGCGCATATTTATTTTTATCTAGAAGATAACGGGGGAACGGAAATTAAACATGTATTTCTTATGAAAGATGCTGAAATTGGATTGATAAATAGGGCATTCCATGTCAAGTGGACCAATTTTAGAGAAGTGCCCCGCTCGACCATCATCGATTTCAATGAAATTATGTGTGAACATAACTTCATATCTTCTATGAACATTTCCCAAGTTTTACATCCATCGATGAAATATTTGCTGATATGTAGTCATTTATTTGACCCCCTACCACAGCCTTCTACAGTTAGACATCGATTTTTAGCAACTTTGAGACACGTTATCTCAGGCAATATTCAAAGAGCAAAACAAAACTTGGTATTCCTTTACAACCTTTATTGCACTATTACATAAAATAATAAGAAGACTATTATGAGCGAAATCTGCGAAGAAAATTTGAAGCAGAATCGGCCCAAAAAATTATGTTGGCATTTCATTAAGTTTGGCATTTTATATCATTTGAAATAAACATAACATACACACAAAACTTTGTTCCTTATAAATACTCTATGCAAAGTATTTGAATAAAAAGTTTCATTTTCTTAATGCCGTCCGTTAGTTTAAAAACTGAGTGCAAATGTTGTGATTTTCGTTACGACGCCGAAAATAGGGTATATATTCAGTTCACGTTTACGAAAAAAGAACTTCTTGAAACTTTATCGAATTACCTTTATAAGAAAGAGCATGCTATTATCCCTCTAAAAATCTAATTCTGGATTTAAGGCCCTAGAAATCGGGATTAAGGTGAAGTTACCTCCGCCCAAAAATTGTGGCGCGAAACAAATTTAAAGTTTGGCATTTTATATCTCTGCAGATAAACAAAAGAAACTCGAACTTTGTGCCTTATAACTACTTAATACAAAGTGTTTGAATAATAAGTTTCATCTTTCTAGTGCCTTCCATTAGTTTAATATTTGACTGTAAATATTACGAATTTTCTTACGCCGCCGGAAATAGGGCATTTTCTGTTCACATTTACAAAACAAGACCCTCTCGTAACTCTTTCCAATTCTCTTTATATAAAAGAGCATGCCGTTATCTCTCTATAAATAAAGACGGTTTTTCATCAAATTTTGCCGTTTTTCACCGATTTTGCTTCAAATTTTCTTCGCAGATTTCGCTCATAAATGCTTTCTTATTATTTTGTGTAATAGAGTAACAAAGGTTGTATAGGAATACCAAGTTTTGTTTCGCCCAAGGGAATATTGCCTGAGACAACGTGTCTCAAAGTTGCTACAAATCGATGTCTAACTGTAGAAGGCTGTGGTAGGGGATCAAATAAATTACTATATCTCAGCAAATATTTCATCGATGGATGTAAGACTTAGGAAATGTTCATAGAAGATATGAAGTTATGTTCACACAAATTTTCATTGAAATCGATGACCGGGGACCGTTGGTCCACTTGACATGGAATAACCCAGATATGAGACGGTGATTATTAAAAGAGAGAGTGCCGCCTCCCATCGGAGAGCCTAATATTGAATTTTTATTATATGCCTCTGGAATTTGTTAATTTATTGCAAGCTTAATTCTCAACACATTCGAATAATTCTTACACTAAACGTTAAAGTTCGAAAAATTCTCTCTCGAAGATGGCAACGTAGTTGCCGAAATACGTATTGAGAACAATACTTGCAAAGCGCGACCACTGAGAAACCTGACCGCTGCTGGTTAGAAGTTTTCAACGGTTAATTTGCTCGCAAACGACGGTTTCTTGGAGCTTTTCTCGAACTCTAATGTTTTACCATATTCGTGTTCGTTTTACATACATATTTAACGGCATTTCTATATTTTTCTTTGGTATTTTTTGCGAACACATACGTAGAACGACATTTATTGCGAAGAAATATTTAAACCAAGATACCCAATAAATGACAATTTTCGGAAGTCACGGCTTTTTCACGATGTATAAAATACAATTTCAAAAAAACGGTGCTACTTAGGGCAACGCAAAATCATTCTGACAAGTAAGCTATCTCAATGTGATTGCCTTCTTAAAAATTCTTATGTGTTATATTGTTGTTAATCGGCGTAAAAGTTTAAAACCTCTCTTGTGCGATGGTTTTGGAGTTGGGAAAAAATTGAATATGATCCGTAAATAAGTAAACGTTGTATATAATAATTGTATACTGTATATAATAGTAACTGTGAAATGAAGTTTTGAAATGAATGCGAAAACTTAGTCTATTAACACAACCGTTTCTGAGAGTAGGAAATTCCTCAAAATATTACATATATATGAGGTATTTAGTTAAAAGAAATCAACGAAAAAAATGTAGGAACTGCTTTGATCCCAGAATGTCCAGCGTTGCCGATTTTTCCAGTAAGAATACATTGTGCGGATTTTAGGAAATTTATTTTGAGTACTTCCCAGGATGGTAGAGAACTGAAAATCGAGTTACATTTGGAAGACATACTTCTTTACTGTAAACAGCAAAGATATTATCCAGAAAGGTTTTGGGTTCGACGCCAGGCCAATATAAAATTCTTCCAGAAGTGAATGCGTGGTATATAACCTGGTTTCAAATTGTGATGCGAAATTCGATTTTCCAGAGGAACACTTTCCAGTTTTTCCATATATTATATTTAAAATAATTATCAAAAACATATTGGTTACATTCTTAAATACGTGACATAATAAATACATGACGAATTATTGACTTATTATTAAAATAAAGGTAACAAGTTTTGGTTATTCATAAACTAAAGGTATCATAAAAAATTAATTTCAGTTGATTTGAATTTTAATGAAATAGTTCCATATGCATAATCCCTGCTTTTCCTTTGAAATATTTTGTTTTTTCAGATTCTTTTCCAGTGAATTCCCGGTAAGGATTAATGAACATAAGATTAGTTAACCAGATCCTCATATTGGTAACCTTCCAATTTACATTTCAATGGTCCTAATCTTTTATTTTATTTAGTAAGAAAAATGCAATTTTCACTCAATTTCGTTTTATACGAGTAAAAGATGCTTGCATACTGCAAGCTCACTTTAAGATAGATTAACTAAGGCATTATATACACCGTCTGCCATACAAGACCCGCCATACAACTACTGTCATAAATGCCATCCATACAAAGAATGCTATACACCGCCTACCATACGGCACTTACCATACAACGTCTGCCATACACCAACTGCAATTCACCTACTGCCATACACCGCCTGCCATACATAACCGGCAATTTGCTGAGATTTACAAATCCAACTCTATCTGACTGGTTTCAAGACGATACCATATTCGGAAGTACCATTTATGAACTATCGTGAAAATAATAATACACCCACTGCCATACGCCAATGCATTTGCTGTATTTGGCCAATTTTATTACAGGTTTGATGCTGCTAAAAGACTAACATTTAATTATAAAGGCAAAATTGAAACGGGTAGTAGCTAAAAATATTATCCGAATTGCCTGAAAATTCCTTATTAAAAATTCAGCCCAGGAAAATTCCTTACGGCATATGATAATCTACATTTTCTGTCGATGTGGTGAATTTCAAAGTTCTATTTTCATGGAAGAAATCCTAAATTAATTTTTGAAAATCGTCTTTACGAATTGCCCTGGCATCGAACCTGGGGCCATCAGAAAAAAATATTTACGGCATACGATAGAAATGTATATCTTCTATCGATGTCCCAAATTTCAACGGTCTATCTAAATGGTAACTACCCTAAACGAATTTTGGAAAATTCGGGATACAAGTACACCTGGCATCGAACCTGGGTCACTAGGACAGAAATTCTTACGCTATACAATAGAAACCTACAGCTTGCAACGACTACGTAAATTTCAACGTTCTATCTTACCTGAAAATACCCTAAACGAATTTTTGAATATTTGGCCATACGAATTGCCCTAGCATCGAATCTGGGGCCACTAAGATTAAACTCTTTACGGAATGTGATAGAAAGCTACATCCTCTATCAGTTCCGTAAATTTCAACGTTCTATCTTATAGAAAATACCTAAAACGATTTTTTTAAATGCGATCAATGTACGAATTTAAAAATATCAATGTATTTAAAGTACCTTTTTGCGGTCTCCTAGAATCGAACCCATAATATCTCGAACCCCGATGTCAGCATTTATCCTTAATGTCAAACTCGGGGACTCAACGCAATAAGAAAGTTCTATCTTTATGGAAAAAACCCTAAACTAATTTTTGAAAATTCGTCCAAACGAATTGTCCTAGGATCGGATCGCTATTCAAAATGTCCTAGTATCAAACCTGTGTCACCTGGACATAATCTTACTGAATGATGTCTCTGTTCCATCAGTCCCTTAGTCTTCCTCTCGGTCTCTTCCCAGTTCAGAACTGCTGATGTACATCGGTTGTCGTTTCTTCTCGCAACATGGTCTGCCCACATCCATTTCAGTGATCTTACCTTATCTATGATGTCTGTCACTCCTTCTTCTTCTAACTCCTATCTTCCTAACCCAGGTGTTGCGTTTCCTATCTCTTCTTGTGATTACAAGCATACATCGTTCCATACTTCTTTGTGTAGTCTAAAGTTGCTGGGTTATTGTTGCGTTTAACACCCATGTTTCACTTCCATATGTCAAATTTGGTTGAAGACCTTTCTTTTCAAGATCATTGGCATTTTCTACTTCAGAATATTTCTGAAGGCGTTGGCGTTGTTTTTGGCATCTATCCCATGTTTTACCAGTGCTTCCAGTGTGGAGGAGGTACTTACCGAATTAAAGACCTGGGCATCGTCCACGAAGCAGAGTGCTAGTGGCATCTCGGATTCGTTAATTCTGCTGATAATTTCTTGCAGCGTGTGGATTTGGTCCATAGTGCTGAATCCCTTGTGGAATCCAGCTTGTTCTCTGGGCTGAGCAGCTGCCAGGGACGTCTTCAGAGGTGCAGCTATTATTCTCATGGACGTTTTGTAAATAACAGGAAGGAGGCTGATGGGGCAGTAGTTCTTCAAATCTTCCTTGCTTCCTTTCTTGTGCAAAAGGACAATTTTTGCATTATTCCAGTCCTTGTGAATTCTCCCTTATCTAAGGCAATTATTGAATAACTGAGCTAGAAGGGGAGAAATTTCTGTAACACCAAGTTTCAGATATTCTGCTAAA
>KZ308188.1:922906-996616 GCA_000376725.2 Ladona fulva | reverse complement strand
AGCATTCCCTTAACAGTGTGAGAGAGACGCGGCACGGTAGTTCAGTGGTTAGAATACCTGCCCGGTAAGTGGGAGACCTGGGTTCGAGTCCCAGTCGTGTCGCTATTTTTCATTCCTTTAACAGAATTATCGGGTGAGGAGGAACCAACTGAAGAAAAACGAAAGGACATCGCCTAATTGATTCTGAATGATTATAGCTATTATCTTATGAAGTGTAATAGTTGATACAGTAACTTATATAGTAATTAAGATTTTCCAACAGCTATTTGCTACCTCTGCGAAGCTGTTTACGTTTGCCTTTTGTATTCCCTTCTCTCTAAGCATTCCTTAATTTACAGCCTAAGCAACGGAAAGGTTAAAAAATATTTTATTCTCATTTATTTCTCTGCGAAAATGTCCAAATTTTCCATTTAATGGGAGTGAAAATGGCGAAAGATCACTGAGGGATGTAAGCCCGAAACTAATTCTGCCCCCTTTTCGCATTGCGAATTAAATCTGGCGAAGAAATGCAATTGAGGTCGCATTCCCGTTCACGAACATTATTTATTTAGAAAATACGACGCGTAACTTTGACGGCGGTGTTGGCGGAAACGTGTCTCGTTGTGAGATAGGATTTATATCTTTTTATTTCGCTTCGAGAGCCACCGGCGACTGCCACGTGGGCAGATTATGGATCCAGTTACCCGAAGGTAGATGTTAGAAACTCGTTCAAGCGAAGAGGAAAGTATATCAGTGTGGATGGAATGTTTGTTGCTTAAAATTATAAGTGTGGTTTTCAATCTGTACGTCTGTGCGCATATCTATATACCGTTCCTCTTATATTGCAAACATTTTACCACTCGTGGTCGCAATAAGCTCCTATAAAGTCTTCGACGGCCGCACATATTAGACCTTGCCTTACTGTAACAAGTGGGTAACTATCTGCATTTGTTGCATCGATTGTTTCATGGCATTTATAATTTAAATCGCGTTCGCTGAGACGGAAATAATTATCATTAAATTAATTATCATGTCATGTATTTCATAATGAAAATTACCAGTAAAATATCGCTCGAACAATTTATACCTATACTCGGCTCTCTTAAAAGATTCCCAGCAAAGGATTTTGATCATCCCTAATAATACGCTGCTGTCTAGCTTATTCCCCTTAACGAAACGAGCTTGACGCTGTGGACGCTCTAAGATAAACTCCTTCTCATGAGGATTCCACTCCGCGCAACTGTACACAAGCAATGGAAGAACTAGGGAAAAATAAGCCGGTCGAATAAAGACCTCAATACTCATCTATAATTATTGGTGCAATTGTATCAACGCAATGATAATTAAAGTGATCCTGACTGTTCATCTTCTTGGGATTTGCCAATTAATCGAATCGTTTTCTTTTTTCACCCCGGGTAAGAAGCTTTATGATAAAAAGAAGAAAGAATCTTCAAGGAAAAGTAAACTACTGGGACATAAAATTTAATTTTCACAATTACACTGCAAACCACCAGTGGCGTATGGCAGGGGGGCATTAAAACTGTCTTTACCTAATCTACTCTGTTAGCTTCTTTAATGCTCTCCGGAAAGAACGATCGGATACAATTATCTTTTTTAGCGATAAATTTCTTGTTACGCTTTGCCAGAGTCTCATAAAGAGAGCCTTCGTAGTTAACTGGAACTACAATGTTTGAACGTCTTGAACGTAAGTTATTTTATCAAATCTTTAACGCTACTGTCGACCTACATAGTGAAATCTTCACTGACGGAACGGTCCGCTCTTCGATGGACCATCTCTAATTATGAAACTATACCTATGTCAGTGCGGGTCCAAAATAGCGCAGCAGTATTCGAGAGTAGGTTGAGCAAGGGAAAAATTAGCAATTTCTTTTATGGGCACCCCTCTAGAGTTCTACTTACTAATCTCTGCATTCTATTCACCTATCCTGTTGCATCTCGAATGTGTTCTTTGGACGATAAATTACTGCTAAGCTTAAACCCTAGGTTATGGATGTGAATCTATCGCTGGAAGAGGGCTACATTTGATAAAATAAATTACCAAAGTACCAATCAGGTGCTGAAGCAAAGCGTGAGAATACCGAAGTCGTTACGATTGCGATTACTGAAATTAAACTAGGTGAAAATTTTTTCTTCTGTACAGACATTATCCTTTATTTTTTTTCAATGGTCGGGTAAAGATATTAATAATTCTCTCCCATGCCATTTCGGATAGCGTTCCATAGCTTCATCATCCCGTCCTTTGTATTAATAGTAACAATCTATCTATCTTACTTACTTACTATCTTACTTTAAGACGAGAAAAGATAGTGAGCTGTTAAGTACTTAGGACTTATATGAATACCGCAATTGCTCTCTGCTTTGGTTTGTTATTCCTTAATAATCTTTGGAATATTTTAGATTAGTGATCTACAGTGTCTCGATTTCATTTTGCTAACAACGGTCTTAATTGGAAGTAGAATAAATTGTGACAATTATTGATCATCATTTCTAACCTTAGCATGCCTTAATTCCTAATGACAAGACTTAGAGCATAATTACTAATCACATATAAATACAATCGAATATGGAATATTATTTAATCGTACTTAAATCAAAATGTGCTGCCTGTTTTGAAAGCGAAAATGACCAGTTGCTACCATTTACGCTTAATTCTATCCTCTGTTGGTATTATAGCTCCAATTCATAAGCCATAGAATACAGTATATAACTCAATTTAATCTACCCATCAAAGAATCAAATTATATCGAAGATTCATTATATTTTGCCAGTGAATTTTGTAGTATTGCACTTAAACAAGCAATATGTGTACATTTTACATGGGTTTACTTTTGACCCAACTAGACTCCGGAATTATAAAATAATACTTATGAATTTTTGGCTATACCTGTCTGGATATCAGTGCGTGAGAATGTAATGTGATAGCAATTTCATCGTCGTAGTTGACTCGTTCTACAGAAATCCAGTCGAATCCGTTGAGACGCCATTAATTAAGCGTCACAATAAATCAACCGAAGACGAGCGACAAGTATGACGTTTCCCGTAGGAAAAAAATAACAGAAGAATAACGGCAAACGACAGATTTGAACGATTGCTAAGTTAAGGGACGAAAGGAAACATCCAATTATTTCCGCACAAGAGCTCAACGGACTAATTAGTGGCGCAAACAAAGCCAAGGAAGATGAAGTGAATTTTGATGCTATAAATTCAGCGCAAGGAAACAAATCACGCATCTCGTGATCTGTGCTTTCTTTTTCGCAAAGGCGTTGGTCTCTTCCTCTCTCTCTCTCTCTTCCTTCCCTCCACATTTTCTCTTATTTATTGCCCTTTATGTCTTGCCAATTATTTATCCCTCTCACTTTCTATCTCTATTCCTACGAATCTGTATTACGCAGTTTTGTTTCTTCGTATAGGTCACTAAATTATGAATATCTCATTGCTTTTCAGTGCGTTATAATTTTCTTTTTGTAAATTATACGTATCAATACACCCAATGATTCAGAGGTAAATTAAAATAAAATTTGTGTCACCACCTGTTTGACCAAATATTATAGAATCTAGCTTTTTGAATTTGATTAATAAAATTAAAGAATAACATTGCGTTCATAACAACTTGTACATCGTTTATTAATAGCAACTAGTTCGATCTATTTTCTACAGATAAATTTACTCACTGAGAAAGCTATCGTTTACTGTACGAAATTCAAAAGAGAATTTAGGCATATCATTCAACAGAAAATCTGAAATATTTCCTATGTAAATTTAGTATGTACATAAAATGTTCATCTCCCGCGGAATGAGAAAATGCTCTATTGTCAAGGAGTAGGTGCTATTTTTCTCGTGTACAGAGGTGTCCATTCCTGCGCTAAAACCTAACTCCAACCCTTTCCTTCTCATTGTCTCCCATTTTCGTGTTCTCATTGTTATCTATTTCATACGTCCCTTAATCCCTTAATTACATCTTGTATTCATATCACTTATTACGACGTTATTAATATCGCCTTTTTTATGTTTATCTTCGTGTCTCGCTTTCCAGTGAACGTGATGTATTTTTTTTACAGAGAGGTGGTTTTCTAAGTCAATTACGGATCAAGAGTTAACTATAGGATATTTATCCCTGAATTCCTCAGATTACTTAATACATTTTTCCATTTCACCGATTTGCCGTAGTAATCAATGTAAATTCTTCTGATGGAATATTTTCGTCTTGAAAATAATTTCTGTTTTCTGAGTTAACAATTCTTTCTGATATTTTAATTTGGCCTTATCATGCGTGAAGGTATTACCTAGATTCACTTAATTCACCTGATAATTCTTCATTATAGAGAGATAACACTTATCAAAATTGGAGGGTCTATTACATCATCTCACAAATTAGTTCGCAGTAGTAATATGGAGATTAATAAAACAGTAGAAAGAGAAGGAAAAGAGCAAAAAATCGTGATTCCAAACAGGAATTTAGCAAATTTTTTAAGCAAACAATGTATGTATGAATCGATTCCTTGCTTTTCCCTTGATTAACGTGGGCTTTTCGCGTTTAGTTGTGCGGCGATCATCAAAAAAATTGTACTTTAATGCGAAGAAAAGTCACTGAACCCAGCACCTACGAGTTCATTTTTTTGTATTATTGCCGTAAGTGTTGTAGCCAGAGAGAGTATTTATTTTTAGTCTTTGCTTAATGACTTAATTCTCTTTGTCTCTTTCTCTCTCTCCTAATCTCTCCATACTTCCTTTCGTGACGAGGGCACGACCCTCTCGCAATGGAAAAAGCATACTTTCCTTGGAGAATAGCCTCGACAGATAGCCGCGGCAGATTTCTTTTTAAACGATTCAAATACGAACGAGCAAGAATTCTGAGTCAAGAATATCTAAACAGAAAATTCCTAATGATGTCAAATCCAATAGAATTCAAGAACTGCTATATGTTACGAATTATATAATTTATCTTAGGAAATCGCATGAATTACAGTCGATGTATGTTTTGGCCGGATAAGGAATCAGTTACTACAAAAATTCGGTGACGAGACCTGACCAAAATGTTGATTAATCGGAGAATCATAGCTCTTCCTAATTCTTAATTTAATCAACAAGCATTGGCAACCACAATGAATGGTTTCTTCCTAGTCCCACTTCCAACCTACATATAGTATTTCCATAATATTATTTTTTTCTTGTTTTCTACTTCTTTTTTGTTGTTTTCTATTCTTTTCTACAAAACTTTGGAAGTCTGCGAATGAATTTAGGGTCCCAAAAGCCTGGAAGTTAGTAAATGCTGCTCTTGTTTTTCAAAGCGGATTAAAAAAGAATGGCTCCCGAGTAGCCAAGTAGACAACGCGTTCGACTTCGGTAAAAGTGGTCCGGGTTGATTCTCTGTGGGGGTCTATGTGCAAAGTTATCTCACTTAAAACTTAGCACTTTAAGCAATACTGCTACTAAGAAAAATATTGTAATAGAAACTATAGACCTATATAATATCATTAGTTTCACTGTTCGGTAAAGTAATGGAGCAATTGATATTAGTTCATTTACTAAAATTCTACATAGCCCTCTTTTCCTAAAAGAACCTGAAAAGTCATCGACTATTTCGCGAAATCATACGAAATTCACGCTCTTGATTCACGAGATCTCAAAAATACCAAGAGTAAAAAACAAGGAACACTTATTCCTTTGATTTTAAGAGGGTGTTTTCCTATATACATCTCCATTTAAAATTAATTTACAAATTTCGAGTGACGACTTACCCAGAAATATATACATGAAATGAGGAGGACCGTATTTCTATATCGAGCAATTTGGTTGCTTTACGTAAGTGATGCGGAAATCGTCAAATTATGAGATATACTGAAAGTTAATACTCCGTAGTCCGGGTCTTCAGAAGGAAGCTATTGTGCAAGGAATAATTGTATAAAATTACCTGAACAAGCAAAAATGTTAGTAGATTCAGTTGAATATATCGAGCCTCGAATAATTAGAGCGCACATATAGAAAAACCTAAGTGAAACAACTATAAAAGTTCAGTTTTACAGAAGTTAATGGTCAGTAGATGCGATGCGAACACAAGATAAAATTTTGCATCATAATTCTTATCTAATTTGGAATATCCAGCAAATGTGTGGGGTCGCGCGACTGAAAACTGTGCCCGATAATTCGAAAAGGAGCAGGGCTAGGCCATTCATTTACTTAAAAACTGCTATGAAATGCAGCGAGGCCTTCGAGAATTCTGTATTATGCAGCTTAGTTGTCGTGATTAGAAAAAAGAACATAAGCTAGGTTAAATATACTAAATACATTATATGAAAGTACATTTTTTTTTAATTATCCGCACAATTTCGGTTGAATCGACGGCGAACGCAAAAATTTCAATTTAAAAAGTATTTCTCTTCCGAAAAATCCTTTAAAGTAATAAAGAAAACAATACCTTGGTGTGCACACCCCCTGTCAACCACCCTCACCCCAGTCATATGTGGCTCGTTGAGTACTAATATCGTTTGAATGTAGATAAATGCGAATTAATTACTAAGCGCCCTTCCTTATCGGCAAAAAATGAGAGGTCACCTTCAGACCCGAAAATGAATATATTTCTAACCGGTCGCCTGATTAAAGAAACATTTCTTGTGGAACTTTGGATAGTCATCTTTCTTCTCGCCTAGGATTGAGCTCCACTAAGTGACATCATCCATTATTTTACTTGTTTCTATACAGAAAAGACTTTAATGTTGTTCATTCTTTCACATTGAGATATTGCCGCTACTGTCAAATTCAGTATGATCGCTTAAAATGCATGAACAAAATTCATTGGGCTGACTATTATTGTTAAAGGTTTACTTTATGAAATTTAAAAGTTGATTTTAAGTATGCTAAATTATAAAGTTCTATTCTAATTGTTACTGGATCCCAATAAAATGTAAAAACGTGCCACGTTATTCTTATTACAGAGCTAAACATTCTCGAAGTAGTATATATGGTCTCCATAAATTAAAGAATATGAAGGAGTATAAGTGAAGAATAGAAATCAAAACAAATAAATGCCGAAAACGCCATTAGGTTACTGCGAAAATATATAATTACTTTCTGTCTAGATACATCTTTTAATCCCAACACTTTATAATTGCTCGTTGATCGGTAGGGAATACTTTAAAAGGAATATCTGCATGACACCAGTGAGTTATATGTAAAATAATTTATAGGATAGAAATGTTTTGGCATGCAATAAACGATAACATCCATAATAAAAGATTGAAGGTGTAAAAGTATTGCTTCATAAGAAATTTACACGCTGTTGTTAGATATTACAAATCCATGGCGCTTCATGATTTCTATAATTATTGCTGATGTATCTGACGCATCCCCATAATTTAATAATTATTTTAACTACCAGAAAGTGTTGTAATCTATGTAAAGGTATCGTAGATAAAACGAAATCCTCGAGTTTTGTAATTTATAGTTATGTAAGGAAACAGTAAAAGGTATTTCCTAACCGAAGGTCGACGATTCCTTCTCTTCGGGTTCTGAGACCTCTATGTTCTGTTATTCGCATATTCTGTGTCTCGTTTTTCTCTGACGACTTACAAAGCTTGTTTAAGAGAACTGCCATATTTTCACAATCGTGTTATTGAATGAACATCTTTTGATACATTTCACACATGTAATGCTAGGAAGAACTCATTTTGAAGTGAAGTTTCAAGAAATGTAAAGTGAATATTTTATATACAACCATAAAAATNGTTAATTGTAAAAAATGGGAGAAATTATTTTTCTACAAGGAAAGTTTCGCGATCTTTATGATGATGCGCGTGTATGGCGTCGTAAACGACCTTAGCAATGAGATTGACCGTAAAGTTAAGATAGTTGTAGAAGAAACGGTAATTTACAAGGGAATATGAAGCAAAGGGGAAAGAGATAACTTAGCCAAAGATTTAGACAGAGTTGTGAAACGGTGAAATGATTATCAACTGTAACTTCATGTTAAGAAAAGCAATTGGCTTCTTCGAAAGAAAATCTCCTGTAGGTAAATTCGTACAGCATTCGAGGTAAAAACCTCATGACAGTGTACCCGGTTGATTGTCTCGGAGTACGCCTCATGTTAGTTTGCTCTGTAGCTGAACTAATGAGAGTGCTCACTGAGTATGCATGTCTTGTATGGAGCCCTGCCGACAAATGTTGAATTCGGGAATTATAAAAGGTATACCTTACGGCGATATTTTTTGTCAAGAATTGCTACGATAAATCAGTATTCATTCCCTCGATACCTGGGAGGATGGGAATATTTAGGGTAGCGAAGACTTCAAATGAAACTTAATTTGCTCAATAAATTCTGAGAGCGTACGTTCTCGGAAGACTTTACGGATATAATGTGTACTTCCTATTACTTAGGCCATTCTGATACGGTTGCAAAAATCAGGGAATTGTAAGTTCGGAATAGACGCTTAAAAAATTCGTTTTTCGTTTTTTCAATGAACGATATTCGAGAACACCGTTAAAGAAATAATGGTCCACATAATCCCTGCAATAAGTCACTAAAATTCTGTTTAATCAAAGCAAAATAGTAACCCCCAATTATAGCATACTAGTAAGAGATAGTGGTATTTAATTGGGAGTATTTAAGTGTACTTTAGGGCTTGACAACTTAAATTAACTAATATTTCGGCTGAGGTTTCGGCTTTGAAAATGATTCTTAAGAAAGTTTTCTTATCTGAGGCTGTATCACTGTAGGAGAAGATTCGATAGTTTTTCATTGTTACTCATTCCTAATGTTGTTTATGTATACTAAGTATAGCGAAACGGTGCATAACTTAGTAGAAGTATATAAGGATAGACCGGCAGCCTTTAATTAACTCAAGTGATAGTCAGAGAACCGATGCTACCCACTAGTGACTTTTTAAACAGCTATGTCTCGTAAATCGGATTTCAGAGGTCGATTGGGGATGAATTTTAAGTAAAGAGTAACTTAATTTTTCATTTTGATGTTAAAATCGTCATCGTCGAATCATTTCCATAGAATTGGAAGCACTGATTGAAATAATTATTCAATGCTGCTCTTTCATTAAATTAAACTACTCTTTAAATATAAATTACCTAAATAAGCGAATGATTTGTCTACAAATTAAATATTACGAGTAAAATTTCAAAGAGGTTAAGGCAATCCAACAAAACTAACTTTAAGCTAAACCCGTCGTCTAAGTAGCTTTGCGTACGCCGAGAACATTACCATAGATTGTTATTTTGCAAAGATAAATCTGTGGAATGAGTCATAGTCTTTATTACTTCTCCTGATGGAATCCAAGATGTCTAGAACCTATCTGCGGGTTATAATATCTTTAATGCATTTCTCATATATTTTAAATGTGTAGCAATGAGTATGGTCCGCTCCCAGAACCGTAACTTAAGCCAAACCCCCCTATCACATTAATGGCACAATGTTAGAATTCGTAAGCCAGTATAAATATTTAGAAGTTCCTTTCAGAAGTAATTCATCGTTGAAAAGGCACATTCATGAAGTAGTGGATTCAACCGATAGGGCTTTGAAGCTATGCAACCGCGTTCTCAGGGGTAGTCAATCGGGTGTCAAAGAGGTGGCTTATTTTTCGCTTATTCGTCCATTACTTGAGTATTGTTGCGCAGTATGGAATCCGCACGAGAAGGGTCTGATCTTGCAGTTAGAGCGCGTACAACGCAGAGCGGCTCGTTTCGTTAAGGGAGATTATAGTTTCGATAACAGTGTATCAGAAATTATCGAAACTCGCGGCTGGAAATCTTTTAAGGATAGAAGAACCGAGTAAAGGCACAAATTATTCCAGAAATTTTTAGTACTGATTTGCATGACGAAATACGCGAATTCGTGATTCACGTTCTCAGCGAGCGCGATTTCCGAGACCAGACGACGAAGAGATTTCGCGAGATTTCAGCGAGAACGTATAGCTAATACTGGTCTCTTTTTCTTAATAGTATTAGGAATACCAATCAGCTTATTAAGATGTTCGCTGTTTTTATACCCTCTGCCATACACCATACGGCGGCTTGCGGAGAACTGATGCCGGTGAATAATGTTGAGATCTTAATATTTAACAGAATTATCGGGTGAGGAGGAACCAACTGAAGAAAAACGAAAGGACATCGCCTAATTGATTCTGAATGATTATAGCTATTATCTTATGAAGTGTAATAGTTGATACAGTAACTTATATAGTAATTAAGATTTTCCAACAGCTATTTGCTACCTCTGCGAAGCTGTTTACGTTTGCCTTTTGTATTCCCTTCTCTCTAAGCATTCCTTAATTTACAGCCTAAGCAACGGAAAGGTTAAAAAATATTTTATTCTCATTTATTTCTCTGCGAAAATGTCCAAATTTTCCATTTAATGGGAGTGAAAATGGCGAAAGATCACTGAGGGATGTAAGCCCGAAACTAATTCTGTCCCCTTTTCGCATTGCGAATTAAATCTGGCGAAGAAATGCAATTGAGGTCGCATTCCCGTTCACGAACATTATTTATTTAGAAAATACGACGCGTAACTTTGACGGCGGTGTTGGCGGAAACGTGTCTCGTTGTGAGATAGGATTTATATCTTTTTATTTCGCTTCGAGAGCCACCGGCGACTGCCACGTGGGCAGATTATGGATCCAGTTACCCGAAGGTAGATGTTAGAAACTCGTTCAAGCGAAGAGGAAAGTATATCAGTGTGGATGGAATGTTTGTTGCTTAAAATTATAAGTGTGGTTTTCAATCTGTACGTCTGTGCGCATATCTATATACCGTTCCTCTTATATTGCAAACATTTTACCACTCGTGGTCGCAATAAGCTCCTATAAAGTCTTCGACGGCCGCACATATTAGACCTTGCCTTACTGTAACAAGTGGGTAACTATCTGCATTTGTTGCATCGATTGTTTCATGGCATTTATAATTTAAATCGCGTTCGCTGAGACGGAAATAATTATCATTAAATTAATTATCATGTCATGTATTTCATAATGAAAATTACCAGTAAAATATCGCTCGAACAATTTATACCTATACTCGGCTCTCTTAAAAGATTCCCAGCAAAGGATTTTGATCATCCCTAATAATACGCTGCTGTCTAGCTTATTCCCCTTAACGAAACGAGCTTGACGCTGTGGACGCTCTAAGATAAACTCCTTCTCATGAGGATTCCACTCCGCGCAACTGTACACAAGCAATGGAAGAACTAGGGAAAAATAAGCCGGTCGAATAAAGACCTCAATACTCATCTATAATTATTGGTGCAATTGTATCAACGCAATGATAATTAAAGTGATCCTGACTGTTCATCTTCTTGGGATTTGCCAATTAATCGAATCGTTTTCTTTTTTCACCCCGGGTAAGAAGCTTTATGATAAAAAGAAGAAAGAATCTTCAAGGAAAAGTAAACTACTGGGACATAAAATTTAATTTTCACAATTACACTGCAAACCACCAGTGGCGTATGGCAGGGGGGCATTAAAACTGTCTTTACCTAATCTACTCTGTTAGCTTCTTTAATGCTCTCCGGAAAGAACGATCGGATACAATTATCTTTTTTAGCGATAAATTTCTTGTTACGCTTTGCCAGAGTCTCATAAAGAGAGCCTTCGTAGTTAACTGGAACTACAATGTTTGAACGTCTTGAACGTAAGTTATTTTATCAAATCTTTAACGCTACTGTCGACCTACATAGTGAAATCTTCACTGACGGAACGGTCCGCTCTTCGATGGACCATCTCTAATTATGAAACTATACCTATGTCAGTGCGGGTCCAAAATAGCGCAGCAGTATTCGAGAGTAGGTTGAGCAAGGGAAAAATTAGCAATTTCTTTTATGGGCACCCCTCTAGAGTTCTACTTACTAATCTCTGCATTCTATTCACCTATCCTGTTGCATCTCGAATGTGTTCTTTGGACGATAAATTACTGCTAAGCTTAAACCCTAGGTTATGGATGTGAATCTATCGCTGGAAGAGGGCTACATTTGATAAAATAAATTACCAAAGTACCAATCAGGTGCTGAAGCAAAGCGTGAGAATACCGAAGTCGTTACGATTGCGATTACTGAAATTAAACTAGGTGAAAATTTTTTCTTCTGTACAGACATTATCCTTTATTTTTTTTCAATGGTCGGGTAAAGATATTAATAATTCTCTCCCATGCCATTTCGGATAGCGTTCCATAGCTTCATCATCCCGTCCTTTGTATTAATAGTAACAATCTATCTATCTTACTTACTTACTATCTTACTTTAAGACGAGAAAAGATAGTGAGCTGTTAAGTACTTAGGACTTATATGAATACCGCAATTGCTCTCTGCTTTGGTTTGTTATTCCTTAATAATCTTTGGAATATTTTAGATTAGTGATCTACAGTGTCTCGATTTCATTTTGCTAACAACGGTCTTAATTGGAAGTAGAATAAATTGTGACAATTATTGATCATCATTTCTAACCTTAGCATGCCTTAATTCCTAATGACAAGACTTAGAGCATAATTACTAATCACATATAAATACAATCGAATATGGAATATTATTTAATCGTACTTAAATCAAAATGTGCTGCCTGTTTTGAAAGCGAAAATGACCAGTTGCTACCATTTACGCTTAATTCTATCCTCTGTTGGTATTATAGCTCCAATTCATAAGCCATAGAATACAGTATATAACTCAATTTAATCTACCCATCAAAGAATCAAATTATATCGAAGATTCATTATATTTTGCCAGTGAATTTTGTAGTATTGCACTTAAACAAGCAATATGTGTACATTTTACATGGGTTTACTTTTGACCCAACTAGACTCCGGAATTATAAAATAATACTTATGAATTTTTGGCTATACCTGTCTGGATATCAGTGCGTGAGAATGTAATGTGATAGCAATTTCATCGTCGTAGTTGACTCGTTCTACAGAAATCCAGTCGAATCCGTTGAGACGCCATTAATTAAGCGTCACAATAAATCAACCGAAGACGAGCGACAAGTATGACGTTTCCCGTAGGAAAAAAATAACAGAAGAATAACGGCAAACGACAGATTTGAACGATTGCTAAGTTAAGGGACGAAAGGAAACATCCAATTATTTCCGCACAAGAGCTCAACGGACTAATTAGTGGCGCAAACAAAGCCAAGGAAGATGAAGTGAATTTTGATGCTATAAATTCAGCGCAAGGAAACAAATCACGCATCTCGTGATCTGTGCTTTCTTTTTCGCAAAGGCGTTGGTCTCTTCCTCTCTCTCTCTCTTCCTTCCCTCCACATTTTCTCTTATTTATTGCCCTTTATGTCTTGCCAATTATTTATCCCTCTCACTTTCTATCTCTATTCCTACGAATCTGTATTACGCAGTTTTGTTTCTTCGTATAGGTCACTAAATTATGAATATCTCATTGCTTTTCAGTGCGTTATAATTTTCTTTTTGTAAATTATACGTATCAATACACCCAATGATTCAGAGGTAAATTAAAATAAAATTTGTGTCACCACCTGTTTGACCAAATATTATAGAATCTAGCTTTTTGAATTTGATAAATAAAATTAAAGAATAACATTGCGTTCATAACAACTTGTACATCGTTTATTAATAGCAACTAGTTCGATCTATTTTCTACAGATAAATTTACTCACTGAGAAAGCTATCGTTTACTGTACGAAATTCAAAAGAGAATTTAGGCATATCATTCAACAGAAAATCTGAAATATTTCCTATGTAAATTTAGTATGTACATAAAATGTTCATCTCCCGCGGAATGAGAAAATGCTCTATTGTCAAGGAGTAGGTGCTATTTTTCTCGTGTACAGAGGTGTCCATTCCTGCGCTAAAACCTAACTCCAACCCTTTCCTTCTCATTGTCTCCCATTTTCGTGTTCTCATTGTTATCTATTTCATACGTCCCTTAATCCCTTAATTACATCTTGTATTCATATCACTTATTACGACGATATTAATATCGCCTTTTTTATGTTTATCTTCGTGTCTCGCTTTCCAGTGAACGTGATGTATTTTTTTTACAGAGAGGTGGTTTTCTAAGTCAATTACGGATCAAGAGTTAACTATAGGATATTTATCCCTGAATTCCTCAGATTACTTAATACATTTTTCCATTTCACCGATTTGCCGTAGTAATCAATGTAAATTCTTCTGATGGAATATTTTCGTCTTGAAAATAATTTCTGTTTTCTGAGTTAACAATTCTTTCTGATATTTTAATTTGGCCTTATCATGCGTGAAGGTATTACCTAGATTCACTTAATTCACCTGATAATTCTTCATTATAGAGAGATAACACTTATCAAAATTGGAGGTTCTATTACATCATCTCACAAATTAGTTCGCAGTAGTAATATGGAGATTAATAAAACAGTAGAAAGAGAAGGAAAAGAGCAAAAAATCGTGATTCCAAACAGGAATTTAGCAAATTTTTTAAGCAAACAATGTATGTATGAATCGATTCCTTGCTTTTCCCTTGATTAACGTGGGCTTTTCGCGTTTAGTTGTGCGGCNCTCTTTCCTATGTAGGCCTCTAGGATGTTTACTGCTAAGAAGCCCTAAACTTTTTTTCAAACGATGGAAAATGTTCTTTAAAACTTTTATTCATAACGTACGCTAAACTATTAACTAAGAACAATTAGCGGGATCACATAAATCACTCAAAAAATTGAGTATTTTACCATCGTTTTACCAATGGGTATCTACTTATTCATCATACAAACTGAATTATGCAAGAATGATCTGGTGCTGAATTATGCAAGTTTATAAGTTGTCACAAACTTTTGGGGCAAGATTAACATTCCTAAAACCGAACAAAAGTTGTAGCATATGATGAGAAATGCTTTCAGTATTGATCTGCAATTCGATATTCATACCTTTACGTTCTTTCCTGTTCACTTTTCGGTCCAACTCTTTCATGGTACAGAGAGTTCGACACTCACACTTCTATCTTTGCTTCCATTGCATTGTCATGTTATTAATGAGAATAATTTACGCTTTCACACACGTAAGTCTCAAGAAGGACTATGAGTCCTTTACAACGATCCACTTTTCTCCCGAACCACATTTTCTTAACACTTGAAGAAAATCACAAGGTAAATGTCTCGATATTAAACTAGAAAGAAATTTCCCCTATGAATATTTCACTGTACTCTTCTGCGTCAGATGACTTCGACACTCACATTACATTCACAAGAAAACGTAACTGATTCTTTTTGAAGAAGACAATGTCCGCCATTTCGAGAACCGGTATGAGAACGTTCGGTCACCTTAGATTACTCATTTCCTTGTAACGCGAATTACGTCCTTCAGACTTTTGAAGACGATGGGAAATTCTCAAAAACGCGCCAAAATGTCACGTAATCTCCTCGTGGTTGCTTCAAGAACGTGTAGTTAATGGCGATCGGAACTTGCGTTCTTTTCCTGAGCTTAATACAATGCTTTCGAGGTGGAGTGACTTTGTTTAAAGTGATCAAGATTGCGTCTCTTTCTGGATTTAACCTTTGCTGTGTTTGTGCAGCGAGTATGACATGAAGGGGATTCACGAAGGAGAAAAGGTGGTTGGTAATGGAAACTCGGCTCTGTGTTCAGATATTTCTCTAAAGAAACGTGAAAAAGTGTGTAATTCAAAATATGTGATGAAGTTATCTTCCAGGATACGAAGCCAAACGATGAGCTGAAGTGATTCGCACTTAAGTTGTAGGTAAAGTGGATTCATCTCACCTGATACAATATCCGACGATTATGAAATAACTGAATGTAAGTACAGTGTGTATATTTGAACTTATAAATTACATTCACGTACTTTACTATGAGGTTTTTATCTTACTGAGCAAATGTGTTGAATTGTCCGGATTGTTCAATATCGTTTGGTAAGGAATGTTCAAAGAATTACCACACCAAAATCCAAATGCTAACCTCTGAAAAAATACTAAATACACCAAATAGTTTATATTTCCTTCGTCCTCAAACCTCATTGATCGGATGACTTTCGTGATTAAGGTATTTGAGGTAAGTCATCACCTCTACGTTTAATTCTTTCTTCGAACATTCGATACCAAAAGAAATAATGAGAAAATCAGGATAAGTAGATACAGAAGGAAGTGACGTATCTATACCTTATTTTCCGTGAATTCGAATAATGTAAGATAAATTAATATCTTCAATGATAAGACCAAAAGTGTTGACGCCTTTCATAAAAATATGGTGGTAAGAACCTTAGCATGTACAGAATTGAATTAAATTTTATTCGTTCATAAAGCAATTTTCTTAGCACCATTTTATACCTTCTGGTACATTTAAAGAGCGATTCTGCGTGTAAAACTCTGCAGAAATCTTTAAAAAAACGACAACCATCTTCCTTTGCATAATCCAATACTAGCGTAGAAATCTAAATTTTTAACACTTAACAAATCATAATTCAATTTTCTATCATACATTTATTTAGGGAGAAAGTTTGATCGTTCTTAATGACTCAAAGCCCCTCTTGAGACTTATGTGTGTGAAATAATGCAAATTATTCTATTAATAACATGCAAAGGCAACGGTAGCAAAGAAGTGTAAGTTTTAATGTCTTGATGAATATAAATTAATACAATATCAAACAATCAAGTAATTACTATATTTAACTATACATGGCATACATTAATAAACTTTAATGGTTAATTTTCAAACGAGGACTTTAACTAGAATGACAGTTTTGCAATCCGTTTCACATATCTCCTTTCAAAGGAAAATGGGTAAGGGTGACTTTGCGTAAGATGGTGCGCACCCAGGAAAAATCCCAAGGAAGACTGGACTCCAAAAAAGTCTGACGGGACCAGGAATCGAACTCGGGTCTCCCAATTGCCGGTCGGGTGCTCTGTCCGTTGACCTATCCCAGCGGAACATTTCTCCAAGCCATTCAGGACACTTTGTGGGCAAGAACGATGCCACCATGTGGACGAACTCCCAACGTCCTTGCCCACAACGTATAGCTTGGGGAGATGTTCTGCCGGGATATGTCAACAGACAGAGCACCCGACCGGCAATTGGGAGACCCGGGTTCTGCATCCCGGTCCCGACAGACTTTTTTCAAGTCCATTCTTCCTTGGGATATATCCTTTCAATTTAGATTAACAAGTATTACGTTTTACTCTCTTTTACTATAAATGAAATTCAGCATTGCTAAAGAATATCCGAGAAAAATTAATTAAGAAAAGGTAATATTTCTGAAATACAGCGGAAGGATGAGATGACTCTATAACTTGAAACAAGGACGAATTCACAGAAACTTTTATCGTTTCTAAAAAAATAAACGGCAACATAACAATAAGAACTAAACTCTCTTCAGTAAATTGAACCGTCCTTTACGAATTCAACATAAAAGATAAAAAAGTATAATAAACAAGTAATTCCAAATAGAGAAGAACAACATATTCAAATCAATCTTAAGGTTGAATTTATCTTCGCCACAATTTCACATTCGTTTAGAGCAGTGCATACACTGCTTGCAGTAAATTATCAGAACATATAACTAATCTTGTAATAATTACATCAAGCACTTATTTNTAAGAACGATTAGCGGGATCACATAAATCACTCAAAGAATTGAGTATTTTTACCATCGTTTTACCAATGGGTATCTACTTATTCATCATACAAACTGAATTATGCAAGAATGATCTGGTGCTGAATTATGCAAGTTTATAAGTTGTCACAAACTTTTGGGGCAAGATTAACATTCCTAAATCCGAACAAAAGTTGTAGCATATGATGAGAAATGCTTTCAGTATTGATCTGCATTTCGGTATTCATACCTTTACATCAAGACATTAAAACTTACACTTCTTTGCTACCGTTGCCTTTGCATGTTATTAATAGAATAATTTGCATTATTTCACACACATAAGTCTCAAGAGGGGCTTTGAGTCATTAAGAACGATCAACCTTTCTCCCTAAATAAATGTATGATAGAAAATTGAATTATGATTTGTTAAGTGTTAAAAATTTAGATTTCTACGCTAGTATTGGATTATGCAAAGGAAGATGGTTGTCGTTTTTTTAAAGATTTCTGCAGAGTTTTACACGCAGAATCGCTCTTTAAATGTACCAGAAGGTATAAAATGGTGCTAAGAAAATTGCTTTATGAACGAATAAAATTTAATTCAATTCTGTACATGCTAAGGTTCTTACCACCATATTTTTATGAAAGGCGTCAACACTTTTGGTCTTATCATTGAAGATATTAATTTATCTTACATTATTCGAATTCACGGAAAATAAGGTATAGATACGTCACTTCCTTCTGTATCTACTTATCCTGATTTTCTCATTATTTCTTTTGGTATCGAATGTTCGAAGAAAGAATTAAACGTAGAGGTGATGACTTACCTCAAATACCTTAATCACGAAAGTCATCCGATCAATGAGGTTTGAGGACGAAGGAAATATAAACTATTTGGTGTATTTAGTATTTTTTCAGAGGTTAGCATTTGGATTTTGGTGTGGTAATTCTTTGAACATTCCTTACCAAACGATATTGAACAATCCGGACAATTCAACACATTTGCTCAGTAAGATAAAAACCTCATAGTAAAGTACGTGAATGTAATTTATAAGTTCAAATATACACACTGTACTTACATTCAGTTATTTCATAATCGTCGGATATTGTATCAGGTGAGATGAATCCACTTTACCTACAACTTAAGTGCGAATCACTTCAGCTCATCGTTTGGCTTCGTATCCTGGAAGATAACTTCATCACATATTTTGAATTACACACTTTTTCACGTTTCTTTAGAGAAATATCTGAACACAGAGCCGAGTTTCCATTACCAACCACCTTTTCTCCTTCGTGAATCCCCTTCATGTCATACTCGCTGCACAAACACAGCAAAGGTTAAATCCAGAAAGAGACGCAATCTTGATCACTTTAAACAAAGTCACTCCACCTCGAAAGCATTGTATTAAGCTCAGGAAAAGAACGCAAGTTCCGATCGCCATTAACTACACGTTCTTGAAGCAACCACGAGGAGATTACGTGACATTTTGGCGCGTTTTTGAGAATTTCCCATCGTCTTCAAAAGTCTGAAGGACGTAATTCGCGTTACAAGGAAATGAGTAATCTAAGGTGACCGAACGTTCTCATACCGGTTCTCGAAATGGCGGACATTGTCTTCTTCAAAAAGAATCAGTTACGTTTTCTTGTGAATGTAATGTGAGTGTCGAAGTCATCTGACGCAGAAGAGTACAGTGAAATATTCATAGGGGAAATTTCTTTCTAGTTTAATATCGAGACATTTACCTTGTGATTTTCTTCAAGTGTTAAGAAAATGTGGTTCGGGAGAAAAGTGGATCGTTGTAAAGGACTCATAGTCCTTCTTGAGACTTACGTGTGTGAAAGCGTAAATTATTCTCATTAATAACATGACAATGCAATGGAAGCAAAGATAGAAGTGTGAGTGTCGAACTCTCTGTACCATGAAAGAGTTGGACCGAAAAGTGAACAGGAAAGAACGTAAAGGTATGAATATCGAATTGCAGATCAATACTGAAAGCATTTCTCATCATATGCTACAACTTTTGTTCGGTTTTAGGAATGTTAATCTTGCCCCAAAAGTTTGTGACAACTTATAAACTTGCATAATTCAGCACCAGATCATTCTTGCATAATTCAGTTTGTATGATGAATAAGTAGATACCCATTGGTAAAACGATGGTAAAAATACTCAATTCTTTGAGTGATTTATGTGATCCCGCTAATCGTTCTTAGTTAATAGTTTAGCGTACGTTATGAATAAAGGTTTTAAATAACATTTTTCATCGTTTAAAAAAAAGTTTAGGGCTTCTTAGCAGTAAACATCCTAGAGGCCTACATAGGAAAGAGGGGATTCGTAACACAGAAATCATAAGTTGCGAAGTAAATTTTACTCTCCGTTTAAATTTATATTGCCAATTATTATCTAAAGAACGAATTTCTTTAATTCGAGGTGGATTTTTCTGAAATATCATCAATTATGACCATGTAATATACAATAATAGAGCCGATGCGCCAATCCCACTCTTTTGTTTCTGGCTGCCGCGTATTTATGAAATCTAATAATTAAAAATAAAAGATAAATTCGTTCAATAATATAATGTATATAATTATGAATAATAAATATATGTAATCCAATAGTCATCATAAACAAATATGTTAGTTTTATTCATTAACCTTAATGGAATTTTCCGCTATCACCATGGATGAAACATAAATTAATGCGAAGCATAAAAAAAGGAATTTTAGAGAAAAGTAATTATTTAAAAAATTCTAAATTCAAATTTAATGGTAATCCTATAAAATAGAATTTAAATTTAATTCTGATTAATAGTTATCGAAAGTTTTAAAACGGTCGGTGGGCGGGGCACCCGACAGATTCGACCAATCAAATCACAGGAAGCGTCAATTTAGATTAATCCAAATGTTAACTAGCCATTTGCTGCGCAGATTTCCTGGAGTGAGGACGCGAGTCGACTTTTTTTTGAAGAAACCGTTAAAATTTGAATTCCGAGACTTGCGTAAAATTCGAAGGCTAGATCATGGGAGCGTAATGATTAAGTATTACGTTTTCTTTTTCAAATAGTAACGTAAAGTAACTATTATATTTAAAGCGACTATTATTTTTAAAGCGACTATTATTTTTAAAGCGAGAGGAAGTTTTTCCAAGGACTCAAGAAGTTCGTGGTTGCCGGGGAGGATTTCCTACGTATGGTAAGTAGCAAAGAATAACTTGATCGAAATTGAATATTTTGTTCTCTTCTTAAATAAATGAACGCTAATAGAAGCCCAAAATCTGATTTTTCTCTAGTGTCCTCGTTGCGTAGTGTAAATGCATGACGTTCGCGTATTCATGAGATCGAAGTTAAGTTTGGCGAATTCCTAAATCGGTAAAGAGCTGATATTTTTTCGTACTGAATTCGAATTAAAGCATGCGTGCACTCATTTCGCGAATCTCGTTCGATTTCCTTCAAAATCGTATGGATTTTTAAGTTTTCCGTCTTACGTTCGAAACTGCAATTGGTTCACGTTTTTCAGAAATTTGAATCGATAATTTGTTCAAGATAATTTTTCGCTGCGGATGTTTGAATTCCCAACTTATTGAATGTACATTTCCGCCGGGTATTTGCTTTCGTACCGTACCGAAAGTTCTGAATTGAAATTAACGGTAATCGCAATTCATCACGCATGCCTATCGCAAGGAATGAGATTGTACTTAATTGTTTTATGACAATTTAACGGAAGCAGTTTTGAGTTTAAGTTTCATATATTCCAACCGATATTGTCTGTAATATGATTAAAGCGTTTAGCTCGCGAATCTCGTAAGATAAGGTTCTCATTAGCGTTGATAAGTAACGTACGTTTTTAAAATTCGTATTGATTGTCATGACGAATGCATCCGATATGAATTAACGATTTCTGGGCTAATTACCTACGCGGTTTTTTTTAACGTCCAAAATGTCTCCCTTTAACGTAATTCGAGTGGCTTTAGGAACATTCTTTTACGAAGACGTAACGTTATTCCTGATTTGAATTTTCTCAGCACAGTATTTACTACCCACAAGAATCTTATGTAACACCCTTCTGATATAAATATTCGGTATCTTTTAAAACTGGTGTTACCGTAATCATAGGTATTAATCCTATAATAAGAATAGTTTAGGTTTTTCGCGGAACTTTCAGCAGTTAAACTTCAAAGTCGTAACGGATATTTTGATTTTTAAATTAATCGTAAAAGTTCAAACACTTTCTATGAGTTAGAATGTGATACCGAATCAAAAACACTTTTATAGGTATAATAGCGTATGCGTAATTATAATATTCATATTTTAACCGTTATCCTTGCGTAACATTATACATAACTCATGCATTACCATGGCATCGATATAGCATTAAGTTACTTATAAGTGTATCGGAATACTAATTGCATTCAATATTTTGTCGATTTTATTTAAATAAGCAGTTATTTGACGACTATCCTTAGATTGATTAGTATTTACTTTTGAAAATGAAACTTCTTGGCATTTGCTCGAAATGAATTTTCATTGACGATAAGAAACATAAAATTAAAATTTGATCTACAATTAACTTCATCAACGGAATTTTTTTTTGATAAGTTATTCTTTTGTTTGTCATTTGCATGGCTTTATCCAGAATTCATAGAACTTTGTGGTGACTGCAATACTGAATTGAAAGCAATGGCAGTCCTCCTTTAAAAGATACCCGCAAGTTAAGTGATGCATGCCCGCATCTATTATGAACATACTTATTGCTTTTAATCTTTTTTCGTTTAATTAATTAAGAATTTGTTACTCCAGATTTTGAAGAAGTGAATGTACTCCGTGGTCGATGTTTCCCTTGTGAGTGAGTCACTCCTGCTTTGAAAGGAAAAGTCCATTTGAAGGAACCATCATCGCCGGGTGACAACGGTCATCGGAGATTTAACTTAGGTAAGGTGGATTTATATTCACGTTTGCTGGTTTTCATTTGATAGTTTTGAACTTGCCTTCACTTTCAAATCATTATCATATTGCTCTATAATTAAGGAAGACTGGTATTCGAGGTATCCAGGGACACTTAGGTAGGATCGGTAAGATCAGTAGTGTGGATTCCTACTAAAGGAATTTTTAACATACTTGTCATACGATTGAATATTACCGTGTTATAATTAGGTAATCTCTTTTTAAAAAGGAATCGATGTAATGAATGTGCCTTTCTTTCAGTATAATCAGTAGGAACAAATCAGAATATTATTAAGCTTTTTTATGTATTAATGTCAAGAAAACGTTTGAATATCATACAAAGGCGTGGTTATTGAGTAATCTCTATTTAAAAAGGTAGCGTTATAATTAAAGTGCTTTTCCTTTATCCGTAATTGGCAGTCACTTTTATTACCGTTAATTTTGGGAAGAAATTTCGAGAGGTTATAGCGAGAACGGATTGGTTTCATTAGCATTTTTTCAGACAATTGAAGGTGAGCAAAGCGGGTTGGTCGTTTGATGGTTCGGGTCTCTAACGCCCTCTGCCGAACACAAGATGTCGGCTCGCGGAATTTATTTAAATGATATTTAAAATTAGTATTCGAATCAAATGAGTTTCACCCGATCGTCACTTAAAATTTGCTCGAGTTCGCAGTACTGTAGTGCGTTTGCAGTTACTGTAGATATTTTTTTCTTCAATGAAAGTTTAACTTTTCCGGTTTCGTTCAGATATGCATCAGTTGGTGATGTAATGGAATTATCCTCCGATGTTTCATTTTGAATCGATTTTCCATCGCTTTCCCGTACACATTCGCTGTAGCAGTACTTTTATGAGTTTCGACAATTTAAATGAATGAGTTTCAACGATAAAATCGTTTATGAAATAATCCATTGCCATACACATGCCGTTCCGGTTTGATTCATCACATACTAGAATTTATGTTTTTATAAAATATTTTTGACGGTGATACATTGATTAGTTTTCGCTGAGAGATAGAATAATACAAGCTGAACTTTTATCGATAATAGAGATCAATGATAAAATGATTCTGATCCAATTGAAATATTGAAAGATTTTGCAAGCGAGAAAGTAAACTCATTAATGTAAGTTAATGTCAACCCATCCGTCTGATCAAAGGAGTGAAGTTTTGTTCTCATCTCTACACAAACAAAGATATTTAAATCATAATCTTACTTGCAGATATACCATTCTCTGTTAGTAATAAATAGACAACTCTTTGCTTAGGGATTCAAAGCTTCGCCGTCCCTAACAACGTTATCAGTTATCACAGATTATATGAATTTAGGAATACACTCTACCTCTCCGTTATCGTTCATAGGAGTTTTGCATTATAGGAATAAATAAGTGTACATAAGCCAATTGTCGAAAACCTAAATAAATCCCGTTGTTCTAAACTAATTTTCCCACGAGGATAAAATTAGGACTCTTCGTGTATTATAATGCAGGTTATAAAGCTTTCCCTTTTTATAAATACATTCATTATACAGTTTCATATTTTAAATAGTTAGTGATTAAACATTAAAAATTATTCGGAAAACATTGTTTGATAATACTGTCAATGAGAGAGGTAAAACTTGAGAATGCAGGACTGCTTCACAATACAAATTACTTTTCATCCTTATCCCACCATTAGCATTACTTATTGTTTTGCCTTAATCCGACGTTTTCTGTTGTTTTACTGTCTTTTCTTTAGTTTAGGTTTATTACTTCATCCGTCTTCACTTGAACCACAATTTCCCTTTCTTTCCCCTTTCTCGTAATTTTGTCGTTTCTTTAACAAGTCATGGATATGCATCTACAGATAATACATTGAGCCTTTCTCAAGGCTCATTGATGTTTTGCTTTCCCTTTCCCTTCCTTTCACTGTTATGTTATTTTCAAAATACGCGACTTCACGAGATGTTCTGTTAGAGTGATATGCGCCTAGGATGACCTTCATTTCTTTTGCTTCTATTATCGAAGGTCAAGGAAGACTTTTCCGAGTTCCTCGAAGTAAATACTCATTTGAATTTATTTTGGTTTTGATATTACCGTTCGATGCCAAATAAAATAGATTCGTTTAACTTTCGTTCAGAATCGTGGTAACCGTTATGTTGTTGAGATCTATGCCATAGATCTTTGATGTAAGTACGTGCAAGAGTTTTTGCATGGGAAAATAGCATATCTTCCCAAATATAAAACAGATTCTAGATATCATTTATCCATTGTCCGAAATATATGTCGCATCTGTCGTAGCCATTACTAATACATAAGATTTAGTTTCAATTACTTACTTTTCAATTGTAATTTAAAATGAGTAACAATTGAAAAAATAGCGACATGACTTGGAACCGAACACAGGTCTCTCACTTTTCGGGCAGATAGTCTAACCACTAAATAACCACGCCACCTCTGTTACAAATTCTTAGGAATGCTTTACTCACAAAAGGAATCCAATCTTTCCTCAATCGTTGTTGTTAAAAACTCATGACTGTCCAGTTGACGACTTCCTTAAATTTAAAACCGAATTTTCCACGTTTCTAATTATGTCCATCCTCTAACTGTCTTCGCACATACATCGTTTAAATAAGTGCTTGATGTAATTATTACAAGATTAGTTATATGTTCTGATAATTTACTGCAAGCAGTGTATGCACTGCTCTAAACGAATGTGAAATTGTGGCGAAGATAAATTCAACCTTAAGATTGATTTGAATATGTTGTTCTTCTCTATTTGGAATTACTTGTTTATTATACTTTTTTATCTTTTATGTTGAATTCGTAAAGGACGGTTCAATTTACTGAAGAGAGTTTAGTTCTTATTGTTATGTTGCCGTTTATTTTTTTAGAAACGATAAAAGTTTCTGTGAATTCGTCCTTGTTTCAAGTTATAGAGTCATCTCATCCTTCCGCTGTATTTCAGAAATATTACCTTTTCTTAATTAATTTTTCTCGGATATTCTTTAGCAATGCTGAATTTCATTTATAGTAAAAGAGAGTAAAACGTAATATTTGTTGATCTAAAATCGAATTAGATTAGTTAAGCAGATAAAGAAACTGTGATTCTAGTGAAAAAAACGTCATCTTTTAAAAATTAACCATATAGTTGATTAATGTATGCCATGTATAGTTGAATACAGTAATTACTTGATGGTTTGATATTTTATTAATTTATATTCTNTTGCTTATAATAGAAATGTAGAGATAGATCGGGAATGCCAAGTTTACCTCATAAATGACGTTAGAGACAACTTGCTGGCTCTCGATTTTCGTCAAATTCAATGTAAAAAGTATCGTTCACAATATTTATTAGTATTCTATAAGATGTTTTAGACATCGCCAAGGATTGATTTTAATGATTTAAAATCCCCTATTACAAAATTGATCTCAATATCGACCTTTGATTTCATCCACAAATATATCCGCCATATCAGGCACATCATTTCGGCGTTCAGTTTAATCAAAACGGTTTTAGAGCGTCAACTCAGTGACGGGATAACTTGAACTAATTAACATATTTTTCTATGAATACGTTCACAGATTTGCTTAAGTTAAATCATTTATTACCGCCTTTTATTTCCCCATTATTCTTTATTTTGGAAGGGATGGAGATTCATTATCATTTCGATTGTATCAGCAGCCAAAGTTTTTCTTTAGAATAATAATACAAATCAGGTATTTACATAATGATACTTTTTGCTACACTTCATGTCAAATCTCTTCAGTAAAATTTTCATTTAAACATAATAATTTGCGTATATTTATATCAGTTTAGGAATACACAATACTTCTGAGTCTATCGTTCATTTCACTGTCGAATTATATGGTTAGATTTATGTGCATATGCCATTATAGTCATTAGTGAATCATTGATTTATTAAACTGTATCTAAGAAACAATCGCTACAAAATAACAAATCATATTTTAATTATTTGGATAATAAGAGATTAAAATTGTTCTGAAAATATTGTTCTAAAATCCTTTCGATCAAATCTGTAATACTTAAGAATGCAAGACTGCTTCACAAAAAGATTTTCTTTTCATCCTCATCCTTTTGTACTCTTTACTCAATGTTCGCCTAATTAAGAGGTTTTGTGATGTTTTGCAGTCATTCTTTAGTTTCGGTTTATTACTTTGTCCGTCTTCGCGACATTATATACGTATATTTAAGAAGTCATGGATATGCATCTACAGATAATGCATTGAGCCTTTCTCAAGGCTCATTGATCTTTTTCTTTTCCCTTTCCGTGCCTTTCACTGCTATGTTATTCTCAAAATACGCGACTTCACGAGATGTTCTGTTTGAGCGACATGCGCCTCTGACGACCTTCATTTCTTTTGCTTCTCTTATCTTCCTAATTCCTCGAAGTAAAAACTCATCAAAATTTATTTTGGTTTTCTGACTTTGTCGTTTGCTGCAGAATACAAGAAAGAGGTTAAAATTTGGTTTTAAATCGTTGTAACCCTTTTGTCATTAAGAATGGCGCTCCAGATAGTTAGCATAAATACATGCAAGAGTTTTTGCGTAGTGTCTGATGAAAACAAATTACCCTTTAATCTTTAATCAAAGTAAGAATTTTTTAATTCACAGTACATCAAATTTTGTCTGGTCAACTAACTATTGAGATTATTTAAAAACTGCTTCCTTTTAATGACATACGCGATCACTATCGTACAATGTATATTTAATACAGGAAGGGAAAACAGAAGTATTTACCTGTTCCTTCAAGTCTATATTTCCAAAGAGACTCTTTGCAAATTAGCATATCTTGCCAAATATAAAACATTTTCTGAATGTTATTTAGCCATTGTCTGATGGATATTTTGTATCTGTCAAAAACAATACCTAAGATACATAAGATTTAGATGAAATTACTTTCTTCTAAATTATAATTAAAAAAGAATCACAAATGAAAAAAATAGGGACATTACTTGGACCTGAACCAAGGTCTTCGAATTTTTGGGGAGATAGTTTAACCACTGATCTACCCTGGTACGTATATTTGTTTGGGAATGCTGTAGTAACAAATACAATCCAAACTTTCCTCAATACTTGTAATTAACTACTCATGACGGTCTAGTTGACGACCCCTTTAAAATTACAACGATATTCTTCACATTTCTAATTACGTCCAATTTCTGACTGTTTTTGGTCATACATCCTTCAAATAAGTACTTTACGTAATTAATACAAGTTTACTTATATGTTCTGATAATTTGCTGCAAGGATTGTAGGCACTACTCTTAACGAAAGAACAATTTTCATTCTGTGAAAATTTATTTTATTGATGGAATTATAGTAGTTTGTGAAGCATAGAAACATTGCTAAAATTGTGGCGAATGTAAATTCATTCTTTATGATTGATTTTAGTATGTTGTTGTTCTCTATTGGGTATTTCTATTAACTACGCTTTTATCTTAACAGTTCAATTCGCCAAGGACGGTTCAATTTACTGAACAAAGTTTAGCTCTCGTTATTTTGCATCCGTTTATCGTTTAGAAACAATTAAAATGTCTGTTACTTCGACCTTATCCTGCTTTTAAGTAAAAGAGTCATCTTATCCCACTGCAGTGTTAAAGAAACATTAATTTTTTATTCGTAATTAGTTCTCGTTAGATAATTTTTATCGATGCTGTAGATAATTTATAATGTGACAAGACGTAATATTTGTTAATTTAAAATCAAAGTATATAAGTTAAAATGATTACAAAACTTTCTTTCTAGTTATAACTCAACTGTCTCCCTTTGAAAATTAACCGTTAAAGTTGACTAATCTATGACATATATAGTTGAATACAGTACTTATTTGAGTTTTTGGTATTTTATTAATGTATAATTTCCATATTTCCAGATTTTGAAAAAGTGAATGCACTCCGTGGTTGATACTGCTCTGTAGAATGAGTCATTTCTGTTTCAAAAGCGGAAGTCCATTGGATGGAACCGTCTTCGAAGTCATCGGTGGACACTGGATTTTCGGGGCCTCAACTAAGGTAAGAATTTTTTTTCTCATATTATCCTCTATTTTGTTTTCTTTGGTTTAATCGTCCTTGTCTTTACTACCTTACCCTTTGAATGCCTTATGTAGAATTAAGGAAGACTGCCTTGGCGTGGTATTGAAGGACACGTTGTAAATAATTGGTAGGATCAGTAGCTCGGATTATTAGTAAGGGGACTCGAAATATTGCTGTAAGGGAAACTGAAGAATACTACTTCGTTCTAATTAACTATCAAATGATCAATTAATAATCGATAATCTAGATTCTACAATATCTGCTTTTTTAAACTTTTTTTAATTGAAATGACTTGTTGAACATTCGGTTGTAGCTATAGTGCTGAACTTACGTGAATGAGCAAGTGATAATGATTAGGTTGCTAAAGGAAAAGACCACTTTGTATTTAGTACTATTGACTTTTGAATTCATCTGTTAAATACATAATAATTACGTGGGCTTTTGGATTTGAATGCTTTTCTACTTCGCTGGCAATATTTAATTATATGTAGAGTTCGAATTCCTTCCGGATTTAGATCAGCTCTTGTGATTTTCGTATGCATTTATTCGTAAATTAGATAGTAATGGAAAAATACAAAACATCTTCAAAACAGTATATACTTCTTTGCTGTTAAGATTAGTTACGAGATATTACTTTAATAATTTTCGATCCTAAAGTTTTTGCTTATAATAGAAATGTAGAGATAGATCGGGAATGCCAAGTTTACCTCATAAATGACGTTAGAGACAACTTGCTGGCTCTCGATTTTCGTCAAATTCAATGTAAAAAGTATCGTTCACAATATTTATTAGTATTCTATAAGATGTTTTAGACATCGCCAAGGATTGATTTTAATGATTTAAAATCCCCTATTACAAAATTGATCTCAATATCGACCTTTGATTTCATCCACAAATATATCCGCCATATCAGGCACATCATTTCGGCGTTCAGTTTAATCAAAACGGTTTTAGAGCGTCAACTCAGTGACGGGATAACTTGAACTAATTAACATATTTTTCTATGAATACGTTCACAGATTTGCTTAAGTTAAATCATTTATTACCGCCTTTTATTTCCCCATTATTCTTTATTTTGGAAGGGATGGAGATTCATTATCAATTGAGGCGGTTCTTCTTACTTCTTTTATTATAATAGTAACAATAATATGAACTTTATTATCTACAACCATTTTTGTTTCAATAATACATTTTAAGTTAGAAACTCAATTAAACTCTTAATTATAAATTCGCATGTTTTCTAATAATATTGTCGTCTTTCCCGATTTAACTTAAACATAAAATCGAGTCAAAGTTAAAAAAGCTCCTCGTAAACCACTTACTGATCAATTACTGTTAAATTCGTTTTTCATGAATTCGTTTTTGTCCCCCTTTTTCCACCCATATGGCAATAGAAAAAACCGGTCTATTTTAGCAATCGTCACACTTCACGTAATTCGTGAAGTCAATTCACGTTTCATTCACGTCAATCTTTAGAATATAAAAATATTTCATATTTTTATATTCTAAAGTGTGACCGAAGGCCAAACATCGCCGTTTTTTTTTCAAAATTGTTTTCGTTGTATAGGAATTAATTTACATGGATAGGCTGATAATATTTTTTGCATAGTTATTTTCAAAATAGTATTATATTTTAGAGTGAAATTCTTTTACTTTACTACGACATGCTTGGTTAGGATACCATGGAAACCTCTACCTTGACTTAGGGATTCAATGCTTTATTCTATCGCAATATCAATGACGGTTTCAATGTATAGAGCTAAAATGTTAGGTGCTTAGATGTAGCCCGAAGGTGTCACATGTGGCCTTCCAAATGAAAAACATTCCCCGGTCTAAGTATTCTGAAAGATGAGTTGGGATAAAATAAGACCCCAGACATTTTCTAATCTATATATTTGTCTATCTATGCTTTGTATATTTGTCGAGCGTTTACTCATATGCCCTCAGCATCATTTTCCATTAGGCTCGATGTACTGTTCACAGTTTGGCTCCTCACTAGTTAAGAGTTAATGTAGTTTAGGTTTTGCAGAGCAGAAACACTTGCATTGTTTTTGTGGCACTGCAGGTCTTCCGTTCTTTCTTTCTCTACCACATCCATCGACAGCGTCGCAACCGGACGTTTCTCCACTTTCATAGACAGCTGTTTGGGGTCGATCGGTTTATGCGTACTTGTTTTGCCGTAAAAACATTCATTGTCCGGATTAGTATTATTTCAAGATTTTAAATTTTTCTGTCAGTCATAGTTAAAATCATCATACTTCTGGAAGTAATTATAGTCCAGGTTTCATTAAGAAAAGTTATTTAATTGCAATAAAAAGTACATTGTAAATATAATCAGTATGATTTCATCTGATGATAGCTAGAAAGTCAAAACCGGTCGGTTAATAAAATCGTCTGGAAAATACGAAGTTTATTGTTTCTTATTTACTAAAATATCGCATGATTATTGTTAAGTTTTTGATTATCCATGTTATTTCCAGAATTTTTTACGCTGAAATTGCCAAAATTGCCGATGTGCGACAGAGTCCTGATTATCAAAAATATTCTATAGTCTTCCCCATATTTATCGCGTTGCTTTCTAAGAAAAGATAACTGTGACTGCGCAAATAGTTCTCGTTAGACCACATATAGGTATAGCATGATCTCCAATCATTAGCCTCCTTTCTCGAAGTTCAACGTTAACTTTTTCTTACTTCTAAACTACGCACGTATTTAAATTAATTTTTAATTAGAGTTTTTGCCGTTTTGTGTAGATGATAAGTTAAACATTACACTTTGATTTAGTATCGTTCGAACCTTTTCTACAATCAATTGCGCTTCTTATGATTCTTTTAACGTAAATACAGACAAAAGCGTTAGTATCGTGCCAGCTAATAAAAATGGTTTCCCTACGTACTTTCTACAGCAAAGGACTTTTGCTTGTGTGAGACTAAGGATACCGATAAATACCACAACCGAGACGTCTTCAATAAAGTTATATGTATAACTGTTCTGCAACATATATTAAATATTTGTGGTCAGCAACATGTATTCTAACCTATACCTTAAATTAAATTTTCCTTAGAGAAGGTTGCAAACATATTTGTGAACAAGATGCAATACGATTATGAAGTATTATTCAAGAGTGAATTTCCATACTAATTATTGTGTTCCTTTTTTACAGGTGAGTGCAAAATCTAGAACTTCTGATCAAGACATCCCTTTGTGAGTACTCTGATGCTTTCCTGTAACACCACAATCACATTTGTGACTCTTAATATTCAAATGAGTTTCATTTACCGTAGATTGAGGCTATCTGTTTATCAGAGAAAATTCTTTTTTAAGCTATGTTTAAATCCGAGATGTGCCTATTAGTCCAATAGTTTTTGAATTTTGCAATTGAATATCATCTGACCATTTCTTTTGGGACAAGTAAGCAATGATAATTTTTATGATAAAGCTTTTATGGCTAATGAGATCTGAACTGCCCTGAAGAAATTGTAGTTTATTTCTGCCAATTTAAATCTTAATTCATTGGAGGCAGTATTTGGTTGCTGTAGTTTAGAAAGAAGTGCATCTATATGTAATAACCACCTGCTCTGTAGGGGGCGATTGAAGTCATGCATCTCTCGTCTCAAGCCTCGTCTGAGGCCTATAGAAGCAGGCATCTCTTTCAGGGGCCTTTCTTTCACCTTCTTCTCCAGCGGTGAGGTAACTGAGTTCTCACTTCTCAGCTGGTCGATCTGTCTGTCTATAGGTCGGAACTTGCTCCAGGACCTGTGGCAGAGGGCTCCCTATGCATGAATAGGGATGAACCTCAATGCACGTCACAAGGGACTGGGGGGGTCCACTTCTTAGGGCTTTAGGTTATCCCTCCAAACCCTCCCTTCCCTACATCATCGGCTGAATACGAGGAAAAGCAGGAAGGACCTCGGTGCAAAGTCCAGAAGTAAGAGTATCTACAAGGTAACACAATCAACACTTACGGAAAGCTAGGAAATTTTGAAACGATGTAGGAGAATATAAAAGGGAATTATAAACAGTATGAAATGGATATTTTTTTCGCTTGCGTTCGTTTCCTATTTCTATCAGATGTTATGTAAGTTAGGCATTTATGAGCATAAAAAGAACATACACTCTGAAGAAATAACTTTTCATTCATAGTATTTTTTGGTAATAATAGATGGTGTGATAATCGGATTTAGGAAAGTTTTTTATCACGCAGTTGATTTTAAATTTGCACTGAAAGAATTTCATTCATGTTTATGGTTGTATATAAAGTATCATCAGTAGGGAAAAGTAGGAAGGACCTCGATGCATGAAGTCCTGAAGTAAGAGTATCTACAGGTTAACACAGTCGACAGTAACGAAAAGTTAGGTCGATGAGAAACTGTTGTAAATTAATGCTAAAGATAGGGAAAGTTTCACAGCGTGTTAGGAATACACTTTTTTCGGATTTCAATGATTAGAATGTTCGTCTTGACTTTCAATTTAGCCTTTCCAATTATATTAATGACAGATAAAGTCTGGGAATAAATTAAGGTAAAGTTGATGTATATAGGAACTTAGTCTAGTACTTCTTGGAATTAGTAGTATAGTTGTGAATTACAATGAAGGTTTTTTAATACATTGCATCTTATTGTTTAATTTTCCATGAAGATTAAAGCATTCTTTGTGTAGAAGAGTTGGAATATTGGACGGAGGTTTACTTCTCTAATGGGATATAGGACAGATGCGAAACAGTTCGTAGAAAAATCTTTCTTAGCATGGGAAAATCAGTAATGGTTATTCAGTTAGGCTGTGTGTATCCCACCATTTTCAGTTACTACCACACACCATTTTGGATGCATAAGTTCATATGCACTCGCGGTACAATTTCTGATAAATCAGGACAACTGTCAATAAGCTCGTAATTTCTGGTTACTCAATGTTTTTTGGTATAGCTAAACATACTTTAAAGGTTCCTGAGCACGCCATAAACTTTCCTACTGCATCAATGATTTAATTTTAGACTGCATTAAGATGGCTTTTAATGGACTAGTAAGAAAAACTAATTTTCTAATGACTCTTGATCTTGATTTAGGATTTTTTCCATTGAAGCGACCCTTTACTTCCCTTAGAATATACGAACGGATATCCAAGATGTTAAAATTTTAGCTTGGTTTTAAGAACGGTTATATATGATTCGGAATGGTTGCGCAGGTCAACATTTGGCATTTTTTTTTAATAGTGTTTAGTAGATGCGCAAACGGTAATAAGGTCTATTAATTCAATATTTTAAACTGAAACACTACTTATTTATGTTAGCATGTTAATATACTTTTTACTTCACTAATAAAGTTTTTAGATAGGGTTAGTTATTTCAATAAGAACCAACACGGCTTTAAAAAGTCCCGATCAAGCGAAACTCAATTTGCGCTGTTCGTTCACGACATTTGAAAATCTGCCGAGACTTACGCAAATGGATGCTGTATTCCTCGGTTTTATGAAGAATTTCAATAGAGTTCCTCACTACAAATTAATTAACTAATTAAAATTAGCTAGTATTATTAAGGAAGTAATTGGGTGGGTCAAGGATTTTCTCTGCGATAAGGAAAAATAAGTAGCACTCGATGACGTTATAGTATATAAAGAAATATCAAGATCGTGAATCCCTAACAAGTGACTTAGTTCGTATTCAACGGTGGTGCAAAAAATGGCAACTCAACCTTAACGTAAATGCTCCGTAGTAAACGTTTTCGAAAGAATACAGTTGCGACAGAATAAATCGTACAATATTAACGGAACGGAAATACAAGTGGTCGACTCGGTTGAGTATCTAGGAATCACTCTTAAGAATAACATGAACTGGATCACGCATATCCGAAACATTTGTGCTAAAGCAATTAGAAATCTCGGTTTCATAAGGCGTATTGTCGGTAGATGTGACGAAAAAGTTAGAGAGTTATGTTATTTTACGTTAGTTAGGCCCCATCTGGAATATGCATCAAGTATGTGGGATCCGGTGGACGAAACAAGCACCCGTGAGCTCGAGAAAGTACAACGGAAAGTGATACGTTTTGTTAAAAAGTGCTACGACAAAAAAGCAGGCGTTACCAAAATGCTCTCATATGCAGGTTGGGAATCCTTTAAAGATAGGAGATTAGAAGCTACATTGCGATTGCTTGATTAATTTAGGGAAAGTACGTTTGCGGATGATGTAGTCGATATTATGCGACCCCCCTGCTACCTTGAGCGATTCGACAATGACCGTAAAATAAGAGAAATAGATGCTAGGACGAGTCATTTTGAGAATTCATTCTTTCCGCGAACGATACGCGATAACAATAGGTTAAAAAATAGTCCGAACACTCGGTGTTTTCGCCCCCTGCCACACGCCAAAAGGCAGCTTGCAGGGTATTTATGAAGATGTAGATGAATATATATTACTGAATATATCGATGTCAAATTCATATTAATTATACTACTAGAAAAATAATTTGCTGTTTTTAAGCTTGTAATATTGCAAATAGCTTTATTTTTACTTTTAAAAGACGTTAAAAATCAGGCGAACTCGAGAGTGCTCTTTGAATGATTGTTTCCTTCATAATAAATATGGCTTTACATAAATACGTAGACTTGAGGATGAGTCGTAACTCCATATTAACATGTGAGATGCGTTCTTCTCGGTAAATTGCATTCATTGGTGGCGATGCAAAGGACAGCATTATCCGCTTAGCGAGGTTTGGAAATGCTTTTTCAAGCAGACATATATTCCGAAAGCATGCCGTCGTGCGTGTTTCGCTGCAACCGACACTTTCTCTCGAGAGAATGCGCTCCATCCCACGCGAAATACTCCATCTCACCCTTTAGTCGTGTTAGGAGATCACACACGACATAATTCTCCAATTCGCGACGGTATGTTCTCGGAGCTCTGAATCCTATCAGACTCTGCTGCTTTTGTTTTTCAAAGAGCTTTTAAGTATTTACGACTATGTATATGAACGATGGACGGCGTCGTTATCGTGATTGTTTTCTGCATCTACTGCAGCATTCACAATGAAAATTACAACTACATAAATACCCTGCAAGCCGCCTTTGGGCGTGTGGCAGTGGATGTAAACACAGAATTTTCGAGATACTTCTTTATTTTTTTGTCATCACGTTTTGTTCGTCGAAAGAATGAGTCCCTAAAACGACTTGTCCTCGTATATATTTCTCTGATTTTACGCTCATTGTCAGGTAAAAGTATAGTACCGATAACGTCTTTCGCAAATTACGAATGTAAATTTAGGTGAATTTATTGGTTAATCGTAGCCTAGCTTTTAGTCTCCTTCCTTCAAAGGATTCCCAACCTGCTTCTGAGAGCATTTTGCTCTCAGAAAGATTTTCTCTCATTTTCTCTCTCATCTTGCTTTTTTATCGCAGCATTTTTATCAATTCGTATCGCCCGGCGCTTCACCTTCTTTAGTTCGGGGTTCACGTTTCATCCGCCAGATCTCATATACTTTCCGCATACTTCAGATAGGTCCAAATCGAAGTAAATTAATACAGCTTTCTAACTATTTCATCGCATCTTCCAACAATAGGCTTTTTTTAAACCGAAGTTTTTAGTTGCTTTGCCGCAGTTTTTCGAATAGCTGTGCTCCAGTTTAATTTCTTCGTAAAAGTGATTCCGAAATTTTCAACTGAGACGACTACATTTATATTCTTTCCACTAATATTCTACGGGAAATTCTAACGTAATTGTTTCTTTCTAAGAATTAAACTACTGAGCAGTTCTTGTACTTATTTTAAGCTAAAGATATCATTTTGATACCACCTTTGAATATGAGCTAAATCGTTTGATAGTAAAATATAATCTTCCTTCTTTGATATTTCGTTATTTATTATCGAAACATCCGCAAACACCATTACATTGCTATTTATCTATTCGCTGAGGTGATTGTCATATATCTAAGGAGGAGAGGAGATCCAATTGCTTTTTCATGAGGTACGTAAGAGGAAACATAAACTAACGCTATCGAGTACTACTTGTTGTTTCCTTTTTGTAGAGAAAATCTTTAACCCAATCAATCGCCTCCTTATTATCACAGGCTAATTGTAATTTGTAAATTAACTTATAGTGAGTGAGTTTAACTTTGTTGAAATAATTTCCATTTTCATCTTTAAGTAATTTTTTGATTTATTTCTTTTAATCTGGGTTCGTATTTGCTCATAATGTAAAGTATGTAATCCGCTATACAACTGTTAGCATGCCGTTGTTATAGGTCGCAATAATCTTATCCGTATTAAATACTGAAACTAGTAATTGGGTTTATAAGTTTCTGTTTGAAATTTCGGTCGGAAATCTAAGAAATGTCGCATTTTACCACGGAATACGCATTTCAATCCTGGGTGAATCAAGCGTAAAACTTAAAGACCTTGTTTTTTCCAAATTATTTTAAAATATCAAAATTTGTAATGCATAAAATATCAGAAATTCGAATTCGTACGAAATTATCCATTAATTGAAGTTGGTAGTAGACCTTAACGGTTCTTTGGAAAAAAAGCGTGCAATTTCGAATGACAAAATGGATATAGCATAAAAGTTAGTAAGAACTGTGTTCATCAAGTTTGTGAGTAAAGATCCAACTATAAATACAAATGTAGAAGGGATTATATCGCGCTGAATGTTTTGATGCAGCAAAATATTTTTATACTAATACATCAATATCGCACAATGCATGGATTGTTTTCCCTTGTCAAGAGAGTAATTGACTCAAATCTATTTTAGTCCTGAGACAGAAACAGAGAGACAAGCCATTCGTTTTCTTATGCATAATGATCTTAATTGGAAAGAATGTCTTTGCTCGCCCTTTTAAATAACTTATGTCTCGGGAAATTTATTTCCACAACTCGTACTCGGCTTAAAGAATTCGAAGAATCGCTTTGCCTCAGGGAACTCTCTTTCCCAGCCGTCTTCGAGTCGCGAGTTCGACCCCATTACATGAATAATCGATATGCAAAGGAACGGAGCAACTCCCAACGGGGGAATACATTACGTTTATTATTTCTGAAGGGATTTAATGAAGTCGCGAGATCGGTCACTTGTTGCAATAGGAATTGTTGCTTAGAAACTATATATTTAAAACTTGTAGCATACTAAATACCTCCAAAGAGAAGTAGAACTGAACGTAACCCTATTTCTATCTACATATGTATGTACACACATTACGAGCCTTGCTTAGGCATGTGGCAGGAAGAGTATCGTCTATCTCCCTCGTTGGTTAGTTTCGCCAATCGATCGAGTAGAAATGAAATTTTGAATCGAATAGTTCTCGCTCCTATTTCCCTAATTTTTCTCGCGGATAAGTAACGATCCATGTAAGAGGGATGTCGTATTCATTCATGAACGTACCATCTCTGAATTAATAGAACAAATCATGCCTTGTTTTAAATATATTACTTCTAAATGCTCCCATCCTACGCTATGATGCATCCGAGTAATGCTGACTGATTTGTGGCGATGGTTCGTAAAGAAACATGTTACCTTTCGCTGTACCTTTACTAATTCTCGGTTATAATGATTATTGGCTGTATCCCATACACTGAATGCATACACGAGGCCTAATTACCCCTAAGTAACAGCGCCAACTGACTTTTTCTTCGTTTCTACCGACTTTTCTCTTGCCAATGCCGTTTTTCTTAAGTTGCGGAAGTTTTCCACCTTATAAGTTAAATAAATATTCGTCAGGGATAGCCCAAGATATCCCAAGGAGTCTACCATCATTCAAGTCACTCCCTCTAAAGCTGAAAAAATAAATATCCGCCGGTGTTTTACTTTTTTTAATAAAGTTCGTTGTTTACTGATTTGCGTTGCCCTATCCTTTGTGGTAATATTCCCCTTTTTCCGTCCTTAATACACCGCCCACGGGTCTCGGTCGAGGTAAACAATTTGTACTGAACATTTCCATAGATTTAGATCTAATCATCGAGCCATTTCGTAATCCCATCTACGAGAATATAGCGTCAATTAAACTCAATGCTCAATATATTACACAGATATTTACTTTTTCCACATCAATAATTATTATAATTAATAATTAATATTAATTATTGCTGTGGAAAAAGTAAATATCTGTGTAATATCATCAATTTTCACAATATCACGGCCACCTCCGTACATTTTGAATCAGCGAGTGCTTCTCAAATGTCTCAGGATGCAGGATAGGAATCTCTAGAAAATAGAAAATTTAAAGAATGACGTCATTTACGAACAAATTCAGAAAAGTTACATTCTTAAAAATGCAATTGATATAATCGTCCACCCTGTTACGTTACTGAGAGAAAAATCAGAGAAATAGATGCTAAAGTTAGTCTTTTCAAAAATTCATTTTTTTCTGTGAATGCGTAGGATCCGGGATCCCATTTTTAAGGGGCACCATCCTAAAAAGACAACGAGCGTATTTGGCAGGACACAAGAAATACATCTATAGAAACATTTAAAACGTCAAACAATGCAATGCATTGTTCAAATAAAGTTATGTACGACATTGTTACAGGAAATAGCATTGAATACTGTTTGCATAAGGNAAGGAATAACAAGTGTGAAAAATAGCGACACGACTGGGACTCGAACCCAGGTCTCCCACTTTCCGGGCAGGTATTCTAACCACTGAACTACCGTGCCGCGTCTCTAATTATATAGGATAGCATTTTATTCTTACTTTATGATTTCTTTAGTAATGTCAAAGAAATTAAACGGACAAGTAACCATTTACATACCGAATTTCTCCATACCAAGATGAGTATTTGATAATTTAGGGTTTCATGTACACCTATTTTTCCATGGTCAATTATCCGTTATCATCAATCTTGAGATATTTTTATGTGGAATCTTTTATAAATTAACGGCAGAATGCGATCAGTAGGTCGGTTTCGAGAAGTACTTGCGCGAAACATTAGTGATTATTGTAATATTTTTTGGGCTCTTTCTCAAAGGCCTCGAGTTTTGGCGGATACTAATATGTGCATACGCTCTGAATTCCCTGTGAAATATGGAGAGATAATCAATGGCATTAATTAAATAGGGGCGGATAAATTCTCATTAGGGATGCCTTATATAATATTCAGTGCCTGAGTACATACTTTTGCTGGAACATGGCTCGCGAAGTATAGTTCAGTGTGGATTACGGTTTCCTAACCTGGGACCCTTACCTTCAGTAGTTAAGGGAAGTTTCCTTAAGTGTTAGGGTGTATAGTGCAAGTGATATTGTACAGGTAATGTTGTATAGCAGTAGTACAAGTACAAAATGCTTTAGAAGCATTTCAGCAGTAGCCATTCGCAACGTTTTCAGGCTATTCCGTGTGAGTACTTTCTTTAAGCCACGCGTATGAATACCTTTAGTTGTCAATGTGCACAACAAACTTCTGGATGAATTTGTTATAGAGAACAGAAAATTTTAAACTAAAATTCGTATTGGAGGAAAGCCTACTGCAAAAATTGGAAACCTTTAGCAACCGTTAGCTTAGACCGACTTCCTCGTGTTGACAAATTCACGATTTCCTTCGGTGTTTTCCACTTAAAAGCGTTTCTCGAATCAAGCTCGCGAAACTCGTTCTTGCGTCCGTTTTGGGCGATGCATCCGGGGCATATTTATTTTCGTTGTGGTCTTCGCAACCAAACAACGCGAGTTCTAAATCAATCGCTCCTTCCTTCCACTCCGCCTCTTTATACTTGACAGCTGGCGTTTATTTTTACCTTCTCCTTGGTGTAATTTTGTACTCACAAGATACGTTTAAAGTGACTCTTTTCCTCTTCGGAGCACCGAAATACTCTTCTCTTAACATGACTTTCGGAGGCCTTCTAAGAGAACATATCGGATTCTTAGTTCGCTTCGTAATGGAAAATGAATTATTTACATAAACAGTTTGGTTGCGATGGAATTGGCAAAAATCTTCAACGTCATTTAGGTGTATCCACTAAATCCAAACTGTTATCGTTCAAGTGCAATTGCTCGTTTTGATGGCGAATAAACAAGGTCAACAATCTGTCTAGAGCTTTTAGTATTGTACAGGGCCACTTAAGTGGGACAATTACCTTACATGAATATCAAGTCATTGAGTAGTTGACATTTATGTTCACTTCAAATGAAACTCTTTCATTTACTTAAGCAAATTAATGAAAACATATGTTAATTGTTACTCTTCCTCAAGATCCTTTGTTTAATTAAATTTTCTATTCAACACGCAGGACTACAATAACAATTTCGTTAAGATATGCGATGGAAACATTATATAAACTTACTCTTTGAGTACGACTAACGTCGGCCAATTAATGAAAAGAGTGTCAAGTTTCAGAAACAATATCATTAAGGCAAGACTCGGAATGAAAGAGCGGCTGACGTTTGTCGCATTAATTTCCATTGGGTTATTTAGAAGGAAAAGGAGAGTATTGTGGCAGTAATTGGCGAAAATGTCCTTTCATTGAGGCAATGAAATCCCCAAGGAGACGGAATATCCCGTTGCGGACGAAAATAAAGGCGAGCGTTGCTTTTATTTCTCGTCCGCGAATAATTAGGGCTATTTATATGAGAGTCGGAGAGAGCCAAGACCTGCGGACTGCCATTCGCATTGGAGATGGTCCGGGATACCTGTTGCGCGCATCCGATGGAGAGATCTCCTTTAATGAAGAACTGCACGTATACACATTTCGTCGGAAGTAAAGGAATCGCGGCTCGATGAATGCATGCAGTGTGCGGGATTCTGCCGAAAAGTGTTGTACTCGAGAATCGGAATTAGTTGCATAACTAATAATTCCATATAATTATCACATTAGCCTGGATTTCTACGTATATCGAGAAAAAGTACAGCGAAAAGCGATACGTTTGCTTGAGAAATATTGCGACAAATCAGTGAGTGTTACTCAAATGCTTTAGGGCGGAGGATATGAATCTCTAGAAGATAAAAGCTTTAAAGAAATGGTGAAAAAATTCAAATATTAAATAGGGAAGTACGTTCTTAGAAATGATAGCCGATATTATGCGTCCTCCCTGTTAGATAGGCCCTTGTTTACTGCGAGAAATATCAGAGAGATCGATTCTAGAACCAGTCGTTTCAAAAATAAATTTTTTCCGCAACGATACGCGGAAATAATCGATTAGGAAAGTAGATTCTTGGTGTATAAGCCCCTGCCACACGTCGAAAGGCGGCTTACAGGGTACCTATGTAGATGTAGATTTTGAAAAATAGCGATAATCATATGATATCTTATGCTCATATTCAATGTCTTAATTCATGGTTAGCTCATGTGCAAGCCGCAGATTATGTTAGAAGTAGTTTAAGACGAAATTGCAAATTTAGGCCGATACGTACATGACATGACATGTACGAGATCTAAAACAGATTAGGAAACTCTTCGTTCCTTTCTGAAAGAAATACATATCTTAGTGCAATTCTGTTTCCCTTTTCTCGATTATCGCTTACAGTAAAAATAAATTGGATCTCATGTGGATTAAGTTAATTTAAGTATATAACCGCTTTCGCTGAACAATTTCTGATCTCAAAGGAATAACAAGTGTGAAAAATAGCGACACGACTGGGACTCGAACCCAGGTCTCCCACTTTCCGGGCAGGTATTCTAACCACTGAACTACCGTGCCGCGTCTCTCTCACACTGTTAAGTCCCAGTCGTGTCGCTATTTTTCACACTTGTTATTCCTTTGGAATTTTCGTAGGTTTTACAACCTACTAAGTTACCTTCCTTTCCTTTATCCTTGTAATTTCTGATCTATTTAAATGTGTGCAATATGGCTTTTAAAAAGGATCCGATGCTTTTGCAAGTGGAATTCGATTCAAATAGATTACCTACCGCTGGTACAGTAAAATATAGATCCATTCAATTAGATTACCATCACCAACTGTTACAACTTCTGTTTTCTTTATTTGATTGAGTAACAGAGTAGAAACATAAGTAAATGGAAAGTGCTAGACAGATAGGATAACAAATAGATTTCGTTTCCAGTAAATAATATAAATCACATTAAGTGCGAAAAAGGAAGGAAAAAATAACAAATGAGAAAAATAATCGAGCGAAAAAGCACATAAAATAGAAACTTTATGGGTTTAATAGATATTGGGAATGGTATGAAATATATTAGTTGGCCGGATTTGCTTAAAGTGCTGGTTGTTTGGAAATCACTCACTTCAAAGATTATGAACGAATGTTACAAATTTTTCCTGTAAATATCTTATAATATATAATTTATTTAAAAGCGGAAGACTATTCGCTATATATTTCACAGTTTATCGAAAAGCGTTATCTGCTTATGACATGATTAAACCATGAATCGCGGAAGTTTCTCCCCTCCTGAAACCATTCTCATTCACCAACTATTTGCCGTATTTTCAAGAGTATCCGACATTTTGAAATTCACTCATAAAAATTATCCATTATAATGTAGATGTGACACTATTTTCTTAATTCACTTATGCGATATATGCTTTAAAGGCATGTAATTGTAATTTTTAAATTCTCTATATTCGCTCATTCACATTTTCCATGATCGGTTGCCCTCCCACCAATCCATCAATTTTCTTTTCGAATTCCTTTCTTTAATTTGCTCGATTTGCTGAAAACCCTTGAATTTCATAATTCCTTTTAACAATTACTAAAATCGTGAATTTTCGAAAACTTAATCGTGAAATATTACAGAATACTATTTTTCATACTTTATTAATCTGCTTGAAATATAACGTGCGTTGGCATTTTGTTATTTACTTTCGTATATTTAGTTTTAGTTAGAAATGCATTGATTTTAATTAGAGAAGGTTTAGAAATCATATTCGACCTACATTAATATGAGTATTCAATAATATTCATTCAACTTTTCGGTAATAATATGGCCATTGTAGAATCATTTTTGATTAATTAATTAATTTAAGTTTGAGTTATAAATTCCAAAGACAAAATTAACAAATTCAACTCGCAACTCAAATTTCCTTGAAAATTTAGTCTAAAATAGTAGCGAGTCAGTTTAGAAAAGTAAAGCCAAGTTATTGTTTTATATGTTTTCGCCTTCGACCTTATTGTCAAATTTTTTTCCCAGAATTATAGGAATACTGCTCACGAATAATACGTTAACCACTTTCAAAGCATATAGGGACGTCAGGGTCGTATCTAGATACCATGGCGGGAGGTTAGGGTAACACCTTGTATATCCATCTTAAAGTAACCTTGTTATTAACCCATATTAGTGCCTTGGTTTATTCCAATTAAATTCTAATCTGCCTCATTGCCATGAAAATCCGTTGAAAGTAAAGTCAAGGGTAAAAATGCTTTGCTATTGGTGTTAATTTGAGCTTCTTCTCATGTCCTGAGCAAATAGTTCATGCTTTTAATTCCAAATCTTCAGTATAGTACGGCAAATATGTATTGCATTCGTGAATTAGAAAAGGCACAAGCAAAGGGGATACATTTTGTTAAGAACTGTCAGAGGAAATTTACAAGACGCTTCATGGTGTATGATGGAAATCTTTAACTTGCTTAAAAGTTTAATACCTACTCGGGAAACATAGTAGCTGTTATTCGTTCACAATGATACTCAGACACAGTTGCATAAATCGTTCTGATACTGCGGAATAACCAGTGAAATAGATACTACCACTATCCGCATCAAAAGTTCATGTTTTCAGCAGTCGACTTCCATCGCAATCGCAAAGAATGTCAAAAAATTGTTGAAAGCGATTCGTTGGTTGCCGAACGCTAAAATTCAAGTTCATAGTCATGGTTCATAGAATATTTCCCGTGACCGGTCTAAAGAGAAATAATACGGCTTTGCCCTTCATGCTAAAGACCAGTTTCTTTCCAAGTGACGGAGCGCCGACGGTTCTATTTTAGGTTCTCTCTTCTTTCGAGACAAAAATAGCAAGTGCGGAATTGTGTCCAATTAGGTCCAATTCCTCTTTCAGGGAAAAAAGAAGCTCTTTTAACGCCGTTCTTTGTTTCTTGTCGACGCCTGCAACTCTCTTTGCCAAGCATTTTTCCGCGCAATTGCAGAACAGACAGCTAATGTAATGATTGTAGTGGTCCAGACTAATGTAGGAAATTTAATTGCTCTTATTTCAAAACTCAAGAAATGCTCTTTTTTGTTTTGCTCAAAGCTTTAGATAGAGTAGGAAAAGGGTGAAAGGAGCCTTTGCGAATGAAGGTGTGCGACTAGGAATATTCCCAAGGAGAAACGGACATGAAAAATGTATGATAGGACCGGTAGTTAGAAAGAAGTAAATTTATCAGATATTTATTCTTTTCGGAAAGGAATTTCCACGGATATTTTCTCTAATCCTAAACATTTTTTATCATTTCATGTTGTCGTTGGCGTACGATAATATTTTCATACTCTTTCTACACTCGTTATATACGAATAGACATGCGGACAAAAAAACCGTCTAGACCGCTGCCTTGTCGTTCGGGATCGGTCGCGGTAAAGGCTTTCCCATGGAACGCATGAAATTCTGACGTTGATGTGTTTATGAGAGAAACATTTCAAACGATTGCGCTGTTGATATCACAGGAGTTGACGTTTTATGGGCGCGGAAACTCAAACAGAGAATAAGGACAATTTCAAAAGCTTCCTCCGGTGGTCGTAACTTGTCTTCCATAATTGAATCTTCTTATCAAATACTGAGATAAAGATAGTTGTTGAACGATTTCATAATATAACTCATTCTGAGATCATGGCGAGCTGAAGGCATCATTAGAGCAGTAATACTTGATGGAGTATTCTACCGAAGAAACTTGCAAACATGAGACTAAGTCAACTAAGTATTGCTGTAGGTCGAAATTGATTTCCGTGAAAGAAATGATTCCTTAATAGTGACATTTGTTTAGTTTGTTTTGCTCGTTTTCCTATAAATAATACCATATTGCCACATCAAATGTACCTTTAATTTAATGTACCCCATGTTATATAGGCCGTTCTGATACTGCGAGGAAAATCAGAGAAATAGATGCTAGAACAAGTTTCAAAAATTAATTTTTTTGATTAGTGAAGTAAAGTCATGGTGCTTGCACCCCCTGCCACACGCAGGATGGCGGCTTGCAGGGTACTTATGTAGATGTAGATGAAAATTCTATATTCTGAGAGAATGTAGTGCAAGATTGAATTGCATTTTTTTGTAGCTCTAGTAGGCTTATATCCTTACCATTATCTATCTAATATATATATATGTCCTAATAACTTTAATACCTATTATAATCTATATTATATTTCAATTATTTTAAACCAAGTATTCCGGTCGATGGTGCACTCCACTCGTACTTCGTTCATCTGAATTACGATGAATGGCGTAATGGCTAAATTTTTAGACTGAAATGCCCTGATAATAATGGAAAAGTAAATTAGCAATATAAAACACTTGTTAAAAGATAAAAAGGGCGGTAAGATCTTCGTAGATTAATTATTTATTTTCACCACGGTTTTACGCTTCTTGCAAATAGTTGATAACCCCTTTCCCAGGGGTGGGGAACCTTTTTGTAACAGAAGGTCGCCTTTACCGTTTGGTTGCATAAGATGGATGTTAAACCGCTCTTGATTTGTGTATTGACAACATTTTAACTCGAGAGTTAACGAAAAAGGATGAATTCGTTCGCCGAAAGAAAAAATAGAGAATTTTCCGTGTTTCACTTGGCATCATTATATAGCAACATTGCTAAAAAAATTAATTAAATCCAAAACTTTGCACCAGAAATTGATCTCAAAGTCGCATTTTCCCACATCTATTCTTTTCTAAACGATTTTAAAGAGGAATGTGAGTGCTGATAAACCGAATGCAATATTAGTCGCCAGTTACACACTTTACAGACTCCCTTCTTTGTCTGTCTGACAAACTTTTGCCTATCCCTCTATTCTGCAACTTTCACTCGTTATATAAACAATCATTTCCCGAATAATCATCGATTTCTTCAAAGATACTACGATAGTGCGTTGCCGTGTCTTTTGCGTGGTTCCACCAACGTTACCCGCGCACCGTATAATATTTCAGGAAATCCTTACGAGTTCTTGAGACATCATAAATACCTAGGAGTTAGGCTTAGCAGTAGTTTTTCCTTCAAAATTTAAACGTAAATGTAAAGATATATTCGTTGCTGCCTTTACTTTCGAAAGAGAAACACAAACTGAGAAAGTCGAGATGCTCCTAATTAGAACAGAAGATGGTTATACCTTAGGATTGGAAGAGAAGATCGCCGTTAAATGGACTCACTCTGAGTTATTTGTGTCACTGAGGAGATGCGTGCTCGGGAATCGTTAGAGGGACTCTTTCGCTTTCCTGTAAAATCGTGCAGAGTTAATCCAAGGGCTCTCATCTCTTTGAGCTACATGGACGCCAACACTGGATTCGTGAAGGAATTGTTATCGTGTCCCGTAGGATTTCGCGCTCTCCCGTGAATTCAGAGGTTCCAAATTATAGCTTTCGGCAGCCGAACCATCTCTCTGCTCACAATATAAACGGGAAGCAAAGATATTACCACGCATAGTGTTTGGCTTGGACTTTCCATATGGACACCATCCGCTGTTTAGTAGATAATTTACTAGATTGAGGAAAATTCAATATTCGATATTATGACGTATTGAATTCCAGCAGGTAGGGATAAAAGACACAGTAAAAATTCCGAAATATATTTCCATAACATTACAGGAGTGGGGATATGTTGAGAAAATCCATCGTGGAATTTTACACAGTCTTTTATTTCTACCTGCTGGAATTCAACATAGTGACGGCGCCTACCATTGCTCATACTTTGACGTTATAATTTCTGCTGGCCTATCGGCAGTAACGTACGTGAAAGCACCGATACAAATGTATCCACTATAGTTTTCATCAATTTGAACGTAAAATTTGCGGTAAAGATCGTATCATTCTCATTCTTCGATTCTGACAAAAGCGCATGAATATCTTACACTTCAGCAACTCAAGTCGATCGAGTGCTCAAATTGTATGTCACCAATTGGAGATTCGTCTTTGGGATTGCCTTAGAACTTTCCTTCTTAGGAGAACGAGTTTCTTGTCGTAAAATAAGCCGTTAACGTTGATTCATGCTTCGGCCATTCTCTTTGAGATGAAAGGAGAATTAAATGAGCCCAATTAAGTTTTTGATCCCTTCTGAAACATTAATTAATCTATATTTGTGATTTTCTAATTTTAAATTGGAAATTTTGTTTATATGGAAATATTAACTTGTATAATAAATCATTAGATAGTATTCCCAACTGCGAAATGGTTAGTGAAGTCTCTTTATGAGATACAGCTATATATTTATCATCAATCTTTCGTTCTAGTAACTCTGTTTCGTTGTTTTAAATTCTGTAAATCTCACGTTGAAAGAAATATATGAAGTTTTCTCATTTTTAAAGTATTAAATGCAGGCATATAAAATATGCGTAAAGATAATTGATTGTATATAGTTGAGGTCTAATGTGGGATATTCTTCTATATAAAATGTCATGCATTTCCTTCTGTAAACTGGCTTTAGCACGAGCGACTTACTTTCGAGGCCTTTGGAAATTCATAATACATCGCAATCTGCGTATGCCTTTATTCTTCGCATCTTTTATCCGAACGACTCCTGAAAGATATTTAAGACTTTGTTTCCAAATTTTAAGTGAAAGAGCATTATTTACACATCTATTCTAAAAATGTGAAAAGCGTTCATATCACTTTATACTTTGTCCCGGTATTATACTGTAGATATACTTCAAATGAATTTTAACTGTTGTTCATTTTAGGGCCTAGTTTTATAACGGTTTGTTTGCGTTAAAGTGAATATTATAGTTAATATCCATGCTAATTCATCATATTTTTAGGAGATTAATCATAATGTACACTTTAACAATCCGTTATAATACTAGGCCTTAAAGTGAACATTTAGGTCCGTTTTAAGCATACATTAGAGTACCAGGCCTTTGTTTATAAAACGACGAAAAGAAAATAGAGAAGCAACAGACCAGCCTTTAAACGAGATTAGATAAACAACTAACGAATTCTTATGGGCTGACCTCGTTAATTTTATGCCTATAATATTGCGTCACTTAAATCAGTAGCGAATCACTGTTACACGTGCAGATTATTCAAGAGGCATATCACGTAAAATACGTGAATTATCGGCTTTTTTCTCCGATGGCGATTTCTATCCTTGAAACCCGTGTCAATCGGATTCAGCAGTGAAGGAAAACGGAGACGGCAAATCATAAAGCGACCTCCATATACTTCACGCTCGAGTCTGATATGAGAATTATCCCATTTCTTCTCTTTTATAATTCAAGCTGTCGATTATGTCAGAGGAAAACAAGCTAACTCGTGAGATGCATGCTGCGACGCATAGCGCTGAGCAACGCTTTTCCTCTTACCGATAGCGTATTACACCCAGCAAAGGGAAAAGAACGCCACAACGCAAGCATATCCTAGGATGATCTAAATGTATAAAGATGCAAAATGCAACAGGAGTTGAAATCACTTCTTTTAGCAAAGAAAGGACAACTGTTAAAACTACTGTTAACTGATAAAACACGGAATCATCCTTACAAATAACTTACACCAGAGCTCAACTAATAGAAAAATTTACTGTAAAGCAACCTAAAAGCTTGATTTTATATAGCATATTGTAGGTATATGCGATGAAAAGGTCAGAGACCTATGTTATTTCACTTTAGTAATGCCCCATCTGGAATATGCGGCGAGTTTATCGGATTCAGCGGATGAAACGTGTAGGCGCGAACACGAGAAAGTACAGCACAAGGCGATACGATTTAAAAAAATACCGCAAAAAAAGCGTTTCGAAAATGATATCAGATACAGGTTGGGAATTCTTGAAAGAAAGGAGATTAGGTTGCAAATAATATTCAGTGAAAGTGAATGTGTGAAGTGATTCAGTGAAATATATTCAGTGAAAGTACATATTCGAAAGACATAATCGGTATTATGCGACCCCCCTGCTACTTCTGCTGATCCGACAATGAGAAAAATAAGAGAGAAAAATAAGAGAAATAGATGCAAGGACAAGTCGTTTTAGGGACTCATTCTTTCCGCGAACGATACGCGATAACGATAAATTAAAGAGGTAACGCTAACGCTTGGTGCTTACACCCACTGCCACACGCCGAAAGGCAGTTTGCAGGAAATTAACGAAGAAGTAGATGTAGATGAAATCCTTACAGGATATATATGTAGATGCAGAAAACTATCGTGATTCATCCGCGTAAGATTATAAAGATTTATTTACGTACGTCTGACATTTCGAATGTATCATACGTTATTAAAATGCAGGATGAAAATTCCACTTCTATGCATATTCTGTGGACATAATGCTGCCTAAGACCTTATAAATAACTGCGAGTAATTTTTCTTGGGTTAACATATAATTAATATGCCTCCTACCGAATTTCATTTTCAATTCTTAGGTAATTAATGAATCCATTGGAAGTTAACCTCTCCTACTCTTTCACGAGAAACTTAATCATTCTGCTCCGCAATTTGCTGTTTTAGTCAATTAATGACTCCGAAATATAAGTAATGACTTCGCATTAAAGCACCTCTTCAAAAACCCTTTCGGTGGAGATTCCAATTACATTCTGCATGCAGCACTACAATTACAATTACGTTATCTTCACTTCTATGCTAATCTACGTGTGAAATCCTATCCCAATCAATTTAGGTGAATTGTTGGGATTCGTGCGTCAGAAACTAACACATATTTTAGCGAATTCGTTTTTTTTTAATGGAGCACTATTGAAATCTTTAGCCTTCGTCAGTATGTCGTCATAGATTTGTTTATAGCTATGCTATTCTCAGCTTATTTATTTTTTATTACTAAGTTGGAACAACATGTGATATCTCGTTTTCGACCACACATCTGTTGTTTCGTATTTACCTGACATAGATCTTCGTAGTACATATTTCGGATGCATCTTATCTACGAAAAAAAGGGTAAATTTCTGCGGCAAACTTCTCTCATTTTTCTTGCTCGGATGTTTAAAACAATTTATTCATTTGAATTAAAATTAACCTCGATTTGAACCATCTTATTGGTCATTTTAAGAATCTTCTCATTTTCAGTAAGCTCTACAATATAATATAGCTTGAAATGTAACTTTTATTTACTTCCTAAACCTATAACTTGTTCCAAATTATGGGATATAATGTATCAGTTTATATTACAACGTGATATATAATATATTTCGTCCACTGTGAAGAACTATTGAGAATTGAATTTCTTTGATTTAATCTTATTATCTGCGTGCAAACATAACACTTGGAGAAAGTCGAATGCTACTCCGCGTGTAGGTTGTCTGCTTTCCTCTTTTTACTGCTTGGAACACTCCTGCACATTCAATCTCCTTCCATTGCCATATCCTCGTAAAGTCCGTCCATTTTTTAAGGAGTATCAAAGTCGTAGTATTAAAAATAACGCGTCGATTGCCTCGGAAAGGCTGAGGAGGGCTCTATTTTATGAGGTTTTAATTCGAGTATTTTAGCAGTCGTTGCCACTTGATTGACGATTTACCCCGAAACGGAATAAAGATTAAACCTAATGACATGCACGCTTTGGAAGTCCCCGTGTTTCTTTTATTTAAAGTAGCTTGTACACTGCGAAACGATTCGTTTTCTTCTCATTGAAGGTCGTAGCCTTCTTTTCGATGCAAAGTTCAGATTTATTACACTCTGAGGGATATTTCTACCTGCTTCGCATGTAGAAAGTTTCTTATGAATACTTTCCCTTCTGCGAAATTTGATCCTTTTTCGAGTATTTTCCTAAAATAGCGTATGGACATTTCTTTTGCGAAAGTTTTGGGTTGAGATTGAATTGTAGAGGTGGGTTTTAAGTCCGTATTTTATCTACAAAGAATCCTCAGTTCCTCTTCTCTCATTGACTTCAAATAACATCCTTATCCACGAACATAAGCATTCTTCCGGATGTTATACATCTTCGTGTGTAGAAAACTTTCTACTATTGATCCCAAATAAATTTATTTTTTAAGCGATTGGGGACGTGGAACTCACAATCACCAAATATTAATTATTTATATTATAACGTTGATATTCGGCCTGATGTTAATTAATCAAATGGCAGAGACTAGAATGGGCGTAAATTTAGACACTTGGGTGATTCTCTCTAGGGATGGAAAACGTACAAGTGGGCGGATTTAGAACATCGAATATCGTACACGCAAATATCTGAAAAAGACCCAAATGAAATTCTTAGAGTAAAGAAATTAAGGAAATATCGCTCTCTTAAAAATATTGCTGAAATGTATCCAACTGGAAATTAAATAGTTAAGCCATGGTAAGTAGAAACATCTTACGGAATGAAATGGTATATGGTTGACGATATGGAATTGAAAGATTTTACCTTCATACTGGCATCTGAGCTTTTTAATTGATAAAGGGAGAATGTAATCAAACTTTGAAAATACTTGATCAAAGAACGACTTAACCAAGGATATCGAAAATAAGGATGTAATTGGTGCATACTTTTACAACACTAATAATTCTTACCTGCAGTAAGCTTCGGAAACTCTCAATTTCAGTTAAATGTTAAAATAAATTAATTTTATCAAACATTTTTGAAAACGAATGGCATAAGTCACTTATTCCATTCACGCGACCACCAAATAACAATAGAAATTAAAAGTATACGCCACTGAGATTTCGTCAGTACTATTTAAAATGTGGCTCGAGGCCTCCTATTGGAGGAGTTCCTCAACTGGCGCCCACGGCGCCTTATCCGCCCCGGCAAATGAGTGAGTTGAAGAAGCATTGAAGTTACTGAGGAAGCTTTCAGAAAGCGAAGGGAACCGTTGACGAAGGCCTTGATAAGATAATCAGGAGAGACTACTTAAAGTTTTAATCTGTAGCGCTTTAATGTGTAGATGTGAAATGTAGATGCTAAGAAATGAGGACAAATAAACCTGGAATCCTTTGAAATGCGTGAAATGGATGGAAAAGTAAGCTGGGTTGACAGGAAATCTGAAATAATTCAGGAAATATTGGGAGAAGAGTTTTGATTGGCCAAGTAAAGTAGGGACCGAGAAGACGAAAAGTTGAGTTGAAGAAGAAGAGTTGAAAAAGAAGTAATTTAAGGTAGTATGCAAGGGAAAAGATAGAGGGGAAAACAAAGGTATAAAGATGTTTGATGACATAAAGGGATTGGTTAGTCGTCAGGAGGTAGATGAAAGAGACCAATCAGAAATCTACGGACAAAAATGTACCGAAGGATAGAAGAATAATGTGTATAAAATAGGCCTTTCTTGCAAAACGGGTCCGTTACTTTGAAGTATTTTCTAAAATACTGTTAAAAATGTTTTTAATTCTTCGTTTGTAGAAGGCCGTAGCCTGTAATACTGCAATAGTAACAGTTATTGATTTACTTATTACATATAGTTGACAGTAAGAGTGTCAGCAGTGAACTCTGTCTCGTCAGATATGATACTTTTATTTGCATGNAAATAGTAGAATTCACGAACAAACTTTAAACGCAATTTCAAATGGAGAATGACAATTTTTGTTGCCTGAGATCCCACCATAGTTCCGTGTATTCCGAAGAATATTGTGGCGATATATTCATTCCAGATCGTAAAATGGCACTTGTTAACCGTTATTCCGCGTCAATCATTGCTTCGTGTTAATAATTTCGCGTTAAACGAATCAATTTACGCATCGACAGTTTTAGGTGACTAATGCAATATTCCTATCATATTGACTGTAAATTGAAAGTTTTCATGTGTAAGTCATGAGAATTCCTGTAACATACGCAGATATAACATATAAGAATACGCAGTTATTCGCCGTGGAACAATCTTGAGAAATTCGCGCTTTTCATTGTTTCCCTATCATTACCTCGTGGAAGCAAATTCTCTATTTTCAATGAATGAGTGATTGAAATCAGCTTCTCTAAAAATGAAATGAGATGTAAACAATAGGAGTTGTCGCTCTTCCCCACCGACGTTCGCAGATTATGTAAATTAAAAGAAAGAAGTGAATTTGAGGAAGGCAGATTCCGCGTCGAAGATATCTCTTTCTTAGAAATGAATGAATCCCACTTTAATGGTGGCCTCCCCCAATTGCCATTCTCAACTTCAGTCCACTGTCAACACGTCCTTCGGTGCGTTTCCCATTGTCCACTCGCCGTTAAAACATTCTCGATAACGTTGATCGAGTGCCATCTTCGTGAAGGGACGTTCGTGACTCGAATCACCTCAATGTTATCACTTCAATGTTTATAACAGGAATAACTCGGAGTTGCTGGGTGATAAATGGTCTCTTGCAAATGAGAAATCCGTGATTTCCGCGGAAGAATGAGAGAGTTCATTTAAACGCGCCGTGAATTAACTCGGAGTGAAGATTTAGTCGTTAGAAGCTGTAATAATTAGCTCAGCGTTTACGTAGCGGCTAATGGAATAAGTTTTTCTATGAAAAATAGAATCGGTATTGTGATATTACTTGTGATCTTTTTTTTCTCATAAAAATATTCATAGCATGGTGTGGACATATCAAAAGGGAAGAAAGCAATTAGGCTTCGACTGCTTGAAATTTTCAGAGAAAGTATGTACATTAGCGGAAGACGTAATCGGTATTATGTGACCGACTTCTTCGGCCGATCCGACAATGAGTCTAAAATAAGAGAAATAGATGCGAGGACAAGTCGTTTAAGGGATTCATTCTTTCCGCGAACGATACTCGAAAACGATAAGCTATATAAGAGGTGTCTCATATATAAGAGTTAACTCGAACGTTGTTTTTACACCCCCTGCCAGACTCCAAAAGGTGGCTTGCAGGGAATGTATGTAGATGGAGGGTTCAAACGGTAAGTAAATCTCGAGCAATGCAGGTAAAGAGCACTTTATTTCTAAAAGAATTTCTAGTTAGTATGATGCTATGGGCTACACTATTTCTCAGAATAATCACCAAGATGCTGCAAGCATTATTAAGAACGTGACACGTATCTTCAGATGCTTTGACGATAGAAATCCGCTCCTTCGTCGTTGAGCCAACGTAGAATACCTGCGTGAATCTGCTCCTTGCTGCAAATCGGTGTCCACCCAGGCGTTCTTATTGCTCGCCGTGAAAATCACAAGGTGCCATATCGAGACTATACTGTCCCTTCCAAAACTGTGAAGTCTCAGCTGAGTGTTACTTGTGAAGTGTTGCATTGTCGTGCAAAAGGATTATGTCTTTGTTTAACTTTCCGTGTCTTCTGTATTTCACAGCTTTGCGTAGATCCCTGAAAGATGTGAGTTAGTTATCAGCATTAATGGTTTTGTCCTTCCGCAAGATTCCGTATAAAATTCCCTCGCAGTTTAGGACATTATCCATGACCTTACTAGTTGAAGGGGCAACCATGAACTTTTTCCTCTCAGGCGATGATGTGTGCCATCGTCGTTCACTCCGCCGATATTTTCTGATGTACGCAACAATGCTTTATGCTAACCAATGAACATTAACAATCCGTAGGTATCAACAATGTGTTGCACTAGCTCCGCTCTTGTTGTGTATCTTTTGAAAGAAAAGTACTCACTTTTTGATTGTCCCTCGTATTTCACCGGTTTTATTGTCTCTCGTATGCACTTATTCCCCAAAATTGTTTGCGTATAGATGGGCCATTGGCTATAATGAGCGTATTTAATATGGCGAGAAGGATTCCAATTTTTCCTGCATCTAATCCATCGTCTATGATAATCTAGAAAGAAAGGGATAGCGAAGAAAGTGCAAGAAGAAATATTTAAAGATATAAAGATGGGTTTCACCCTCTCAATCTTGATCAAATGAGTGCATAAGGACGCTACTTATGTTGTAGCAAGCCCATAACTAAGAAACGAAAGTCATAAGAACTTACTGTCGCCAGTATTAATGCAGTTTCAGGGTTCGTTGCGATGTGTTAAAGAGTATGTTTAAGTTTTAAGAAGGCAGAAATTGAAATTCTGCACACCCGCAAGAAACAGACTCAGATTACAACAGAATCCTAAATTTGGTGTCCTGAGCTACATTTTTAAATCATGAATTTTATAAGCGATGAATCATGAATTCTCTACTCGGGAATCATGAAGTGAAACACATTTAATCGAAGAATGCAATCTGGAAAATATGGCATTATCCCATCGTGCATCCGGTCCTGAAAGTACGTGAATAGAAAGATTTTATCTTGTAGCGTCATCAATTCATATCGACACCTTTGAACAGACAGTGGAAGTCGGTTAGCATGAAAGGTGAGGTACCAAACTGTACATTTAACCGAATTTATAGCTAACGCGATACGCCGCTTTTATAGGATTATTTGTCGTCTCTTAGTGCATCATAAGTATATATTAATTAAGCGGATGAACAATTAAACAGTGAATTCAAAGGGTTATATTACGTAAATTCAGCTCTTTGTAAAAAATAGTAGAATTCACGAACAAACTTTAAACGCAATTTCAAATGGAGAATGACAATTTTTGTTGCCTGAGATCCCACCATAGTTCCGTGTATTCCGAAGAATATTGTGGCGATATATTCATTCCAGATCGTAAAATGGCACTTGTTAACCGTTATTCCGCGTCAATCATTGCTTCGTGTTAATAATTTCGCGTTAAACGAATCAATTTACGCATCGACAGTTTTAGGTGACGGATCGGACCAATATTGCAATTCATGTTATCCGCTAATTCGTGTAATCCGGTTTTGAATTGACCGCTTGCCACTGTATTTATTATATGACACAAACTGGGAAGTGTTGATTTCGGAACCGAAAATTATTTTAACACAAGAGAATTGTCGGAAAATTTCAGATTGCTTATTATTATTTTTTTGTTATTATTATACATTACCGTCGCAGTTAGAAGCTGAGTCAGGTGGCGACGCTATCTTACACTAATTTGACAAACTTATACAATAGACACAATTAACGCAAACAAACTTACTGCCTTACATACATATCTATCAAAATCAAACAACATCTTTGCCTATCGTTATTTCAAACTACTCTATCATTATATTTACAATTTAAACAGCTATAAATTAGCTTATAACTTTATCCAAAATTTCAAAGGGCAGCTTGAATCCTCAGTTAATTCTTTGCATTTTAATTGAAAGAGAATGTCGAAATTGAATTCATGTTCCTGTATTTCTACTCTTCCATGCTTATATTAAATCTTTAAATCCCTGCGATGAAGTTGCGATGAAGCAACTGAAAAGCTCTGATTTATGAATCGCTTTGTTGGTAGATGCGATGAAAGGTTTAGACAGCGATGTTATTTCACCTTGTTCACCATGAACAGTTTTAAATCCAGACAACGAGTCAAGCTTTAGGGACTCATTCTTTCCGCGAACGATACGCGACAACAATAAGCTAAAGAGGTAACTCGAACGCTTGGAGTTTGCACCCCCTGCCACACGCCAAAAGGCGACTTGCATGGGAATTGATGTAGAAGTAGACGTAGATGAAATGCACCATCGTGGTTGCCCTATAAAATTGTATATTCGAACTCTATGAGCGATACAAACTGAGGAATAATATCCACTCTTGCATTCGACGTTGCAGATTACCTATTTGAATTCAATCTGCGAGTCAATTTTACAGCGACGAAAGATTGAAATCATTTCCTCGGAATCATTTATCTTTCGTTCCTCGAAATGCATTACCACTGAAATAATAATCGACGAAGGGTATGATAATCTATCATCGGGGCAAACATCTCTCTGAGAAGCTTTCGTTACACATCCGTTGTTCATACCTCATGAAAGGCCGGGGGAAGCAAAATTGCAGTTGAAATATTGGAAAGGCGTGAAGTAACGCCAGTTTGTTCACCTATTCGCAAAAAAATATTGAAATACTTACCACAAACATTACTAAGTGATATGACGTAAAGCACTAAACAACCATCCTTTCAAGTACTTATTGGTCGAGATAAATGAGTGAGCGTTACACAGATGCTTCAGAACGCAGGATGGGAATCTTTAAAAGATTTAAGAAAAGGATTGATTTACTAAATAAGTCCACAAATGACGCAGCCAATGTAATGCGTCCTCCATTTAACATAGGCCGTTCCGATACTGCGAGAATGATCAGTGAAATGGATAACAGAACGAATTGATTCAAGAATTCATTTTTTCCGCGAACGATATCCGAAAGTAATCGATTAGGGAAATAGAGTGCATGCACCCCCTGCCACACATCAGATGGGGACTTGCAGGGTATTTACGTAAGCATATACATATCTTAAATTAAGATAGGAAATAAAACTTTGGGGGTATGTTTGACGGAAAGTTTAATTAGTAAACTAATCCCTTCAGATATTGAAATATTTTAATTTTCAATTAGTTCCAATTTCCGATTATTTTTACAAAAATAGATTTGATAGTAATTGGGACGAAAATTCTGAGAAGAAACTGTAGCAAAGATAGTGGAATTATGGACAATTTAATTTTACCCTTGCAATAAAGATGAGATTGTGTTAATAACAAAGTATAATACGAGATGGGAATGGAAAATGCAAAGGAAGGGAATTCTGTGAAAGTAATTTTAAAAAGAAATTTAACATAGAGAGAAATGCGTCCTGGGAGTGAATGGCAAAAAGATTTCTGAAAGTCGAATTAGAGGTGCTTTCTGCAATTCAGCGAAAGTACTACAGTATATGTATGGTGGGCAATCACAGACAATCACAATTTTGCTGCTGTAAGACCGTACTGCGTTTCCTATAGATTAGACACATTCAAACTTCTGTCAAAATTTTATTGAGAGCCCTAATAAAAACCTCATGTGCTAACTTGGAAGAGCTTCAATATTCGAAGTATTAATTTATATCCGTATCTACAACCAAAAGACAGAGATTAACTTTATCATCCCCAGCTCATAAATACGATATAAAGAATTTATGGTTTCCTTCTCTTTTCTGTTCCATCGCTGTTGAGGACTTTTTTCTGCGGCTCAAACGGTGGATGGCAACTTTTAATCAAACAAGTATGCTAATGGCGGTCCACGAGAAAAGACATTTCCCCATAGAACGTAAACTCCCTCTAAATAATATCCATTCCAAATAGGGATTTCATTCTCATGACCCCACACCACTTTCCTTTTTTCTCTTCAATCTCGGAATGACTGGGCTATGACGAGGAGGAAAAACGAAGGCTTTTCGAAGAAAGGGTTTGTCTCCCACTACTCCGACCTTTGAGCGAACCTCTCCTTATCGGACTGCATAGTTGCCAATTTAGCTATTTTCTCATTAGATTTCGTTACTCTTCGCTTCCTTTAGCTACTCTCAGTCTATTCTTTGAGCTCGCATCATACATGTACTTCATGCACGCCAACCTCTAATTTATAGAAATGATTCAGTTTTGAATCAGTCTTCAGGTGAGCCATACCTTACAATATAATATATAGAGTACCTTTCACTTTGCAAACTTACTTGTTTTAACAACTTGTATAAAAAAACATTTGTACATTATAGAAATTTGTTTTTGTAACATTTGTAACATTGTAGAAATCAACAATATTTTTAATAATTCGGAGAGTGATCAGAATCTTCCCAAAATCAAGCTTCACCGCTCCTGAACCTAAAATAAAATCCAAACTATAATAGAAGGTTTACTGTTGCGGAGCGTTGTTACAATGATTTAACAATTATAAGTCTCAACAATATCACGCGAGCGAGTTGTAACAATTATTTTTGAATGACAATGGCCCTTTTCCTGGAGCTTTGTGATCAATGTTTGTATTATTTTGTTATATAATAAAATATAACGTAATGCAGTATTTCCAGGTATATTTCTAGACTTCAAAAACATCGGACACAGTTTAGAGTAATTGTAGTAAATTATAACGCTCTAATATCCATCATTTTCCCAACCACGTTTTCCCCGTTGCCCTTCGTCGCTCGTCTTCTTTCTCGCGCCCCTAATTGTCTCATCCTCTAAATTTCATCACTAATTAGCTACTGATAACGCGTTTAACTCAGAAACAGTATTACTTAGGTTTTCCTGAACTTACTTTCTCAAAAAAATTCACGGAGGAGGCCATCACTTTGTGGAATATTGATGACACAATGAGGAATTGTTGAAAAAACAAGGTTTTGAACAACAAAGAAGATAACTTTTACTAATCCACAATAAATAATCCCCTTCCACCCACAGAAACGCTCGTGAACAGTTTACTTCATACTTGATTGCAACCCCTCCGCCTTTCCTTTTGCCTATAAGAGCCTCCTTCCTTCCTTTTTCCTTGGCTTGAAGATGGCTATTAGTACCCGAAACTAGACGCCAACGAATTATTTATTGTGGATTAGTAAAAGTCATTGTGAGCTCCTTCAAGGTATCTCAACTTTGCTAATTGTACAAAATAAAGAGATTTAAAAAAATCAAACTGAACCATCCGATGTGACATATTGTGAGTTCTTGTGCCTAGTAAGTGCCTCGTGCTCTCGTAAGTAACTCAATGCAATTGGAAACTTTGGTTATATCTTCCACTGATTTTGTATCTGGGATACAACTGCGACCGAAAAGGAAAAGAGAGAATAGGAGTTTTAATTAGACTGAAGTTCAAGAAAGAATGAGCATGGTATCAAATTAGGTGTCGCATAGAAACGCTAAAATAGGGTTACTTCGTAGGTGAGATGGCGCTATGGAGCCTGCAAGGCGATAAAACGGCAACAATAGTAGCACATCCCCATATTTCTCATACTCTTCACAATTGCAAGATTTTGAATGAGAGAATGGAAGTTTGAGATGTATAAATAGTGACATAACGAAAACATAACTGATAAGGCTTATGATTTAGAGATAAATTATTTCTAATTTAGCATTTTCTGTGTTATTTTGAGGTCACAACTGCTGATCCAAGTTTCTCTAACGGCAAAACCGTGCAGTTTTACGAAAACCCATCTTTTTAAAAGATCGAAACCTATTTTATGGTACGAAGGGACTTTACTAGTCAAGCTTAGCTAAATTTTCAAAGTAATTTTGGCAGTTGGGGATTGCTCGGCGAACTCTTTCTTTTTGGTTTGGGAGGGAGAGAACGCGAAATATTTCGTGAACGCTGTGGTAGGGAGTTGAGCTCGCAGAAATATGGAGCCATTTGCAGAGTCAACAGGGGTTCTCTTGAAACACCGCAGCGATTTCCCGAAAGGAATTTTTTGTTGGTGAGCAATCCGAGGCTCGGAATGACGGAATAAGTCGAAAATTTACTCATCAATTTTCATTAAAAATTACCTCTCTACTCTTTTATCATCGCTGAAGAGTTTTCGTTAGTAACATGTTTCAAAGTTTGTTTGCGTTGTCAATAGTTTAGATCCATGCAGATGGAAGTTGGCACATAGTTATTTTCGTATTTACATAGATTGATAATTAATTGCGAGAAAGAGATAAATTTAACCTCAGAGAACTCATTATTATCGCTAGCATACGTAAATATTTGGGTACAGATCCAAGTTTCAGATGTTTTTTTTATATCACTTGATTCAGTCATGTAACTTGTAGGAGAAAGATATTTTTTTGGTAGTTTGCGGCAAAGAGGCTTTCAATGTACTTTCATACAGTATTTACAGTAAAAGCAGAGGAAACTACTAAAAGTCTTATCATTTCAATGGTACATAACCTTCGAAGTTCCTTTGAATAGTATTCCGTATTATCTTATAATAAAAAGTAAGATTTACCCTCCTCCTGTAGCTTCTGGAATTGAATTAATCAAAGTTTTCGGAATAGATATTTAGACCTCACCTTGAACAAGCATGCAGTGTATGGAACCCTGCAGAAAGGTGTTTTATTCAGAAATCAGAGAAGGTAACGTAAAGCGGAAGGTGATACCTTTAGTAAAGAATTGTTACGACAGATCAGTGAGTGTTACTGACAAGGAGAAGATATAGTATTGGCGGTGACCTTCCACTGTGCGTTACCTTCTCTGATTTCTGAATAAAACACCTTTCTGCAGGGTTCCATACACTGCATGTATACTCAAGTTATGCCTAAATATCGTCTACTCATAAGACGCTTCAGGATGAGAATCTGTAGAAAGTAAAAGATTTAAATGAAGGCTTAGTTTACTTAATACATCCAGAGAATGTACGCTCTTAGAAGGTGCGGAATTGCTGAATACAAATACGGAAATCTATATTAACGCCTTTGATTTAAAATGAGAAGCTATTATCATTCATGACAATAATGAGATGCTGAATAAAGTTGTGATTAAAAAAGTTCTATTCTATTCTATGCGTCCTCCCTGTTGCATTGGCCGTTCTGATTCTGAGAGAAAAAAAATCAGAGGAATAAATGCTAGAACTGGTTGTTTCAAAAATTCATTTTTTTCCGATAAAAAACCGCGAGCGTAATCGAATAGAAAAGCAGAGCCATGGTGCATGCACCCCCTACCGAAGGCAGCTTGCTGGCTGCATATGTATATGTAGATATTGATGGTGATCGAGGTTGGAGACGGATCTAGTTTCAGGTTAAGATTTAAAAAAAGGTCACACTCACAGAACGGTGTTCAGATGCGTGGTCTCCCGTACAAATTAATGAAATCCCTATCGAGTCACATTTCGACAATTTTGACGCCAATTTTTGCTGCGCAACAATGTATCAGTAGTAAATTAAGCATTCCGATTGTTGAAACTTCATTTATTCATTTATTGTTAAGTAACGCTAGTGACAGTTTTGTTGTTTCTTTATTATTCCCAAGTTACATTACCCAAGTTATTATTTCTCTAACCACAACTTTATTCAGTATCTCGTTATTTTCATGAATGATAAAAGTTTCTCATTTGCAGTTAAAGGCATTCATATAGTTTTCCCTATTTGTATACAGCAATATGTAATTTTCCACTTCTTTGTTTGCTTCACCTTGAGGTTTCCTAGTTCGTTTACTCCCTAATTCAGCCATACGATCATAAGCTCACAATAACCGGAATAAAATGAACAGTTCTGACAAATTGAGTTTCATGAGGTTGTTCGCTCTTTAAACTTTTTAGGGGCAATCATATTTTATTTTTATTATATAACGTTGTTGGCTTAGGTAAATTGTGTGCATCTCATTTGCTATCAAAATTAAAGAGCGTTAGTATATAATAAGCGTGACAATGAATGCTTCCAATGCAACTCTTCCTCAGCTTTTTCACAGACATAAGCTTCCTTTTCATAAACTGATATTTTAATCCCCTAGATTTTTCTCCAGCCTTTTATCTTTTAAGTTCGTCTGAGTGAGGCATACATGTGGAGCAGAAGGTACATTTCTAGTGAATTTCCCCTTTACATTAACATTGACATAAATACCGCCCTTCGGCGTGTAGCAGGGGGTAAATAAATTAATGTTAATTCTTAAGGTAGCATTAACTTCATATTACGGGTATTTTTAGGATGATCCGGAGATGGATTGAGAGTCGGCTGATATTCTTCCAACCTATTAATCTTTCCCTCCGCTGGACCTCTGCTTGAAAAGTGTTGGTTTCTGCATCATTCATTTGTGATCTGGTAAATGTTTCATCCAAAACTTTTCTAAAACGAAAACCAAGCTGTGTTCACTGTAAATAAGCCATTATTCTTACTTTTGTACATCCACTATTGTACTTCTATTCACTTATTCGGATTTGAATGACGTAAGAAATAGTGTATCAAACTTTACGTTCATTATTCTCTATTATCCATCACAGCCCCAGCGGTTTTTTCAATCGTCATTCACTTGATAGTAACAAGATAAGTAGATAGTAAAATGGAAATAATTGTAAGTATTCCATTGTATCTCGTCGAGAGAATAGTCTGTAGAAGCGACGAAAATGTCCGTCAGCGATATTACTGTTCGTTGGGCCTCTCAGCACAGTATATGGGACTCAACTGAAAGTTGTTGCATTCGAGATTTAGAAAAGGTACAGCGAAAGGCGATACGTTTTGTGAAAAATTGTTACGACAAATGAGAGAGCGTTACTCAGATGCTTTAGGGCGCAGGATGGGAATCTCTTAAAGATAGAATGATTAAACCCAGAATTAATATACGTAATAAGTTCAGAGAAAGTACATTATTGGAAGATATAGCTGATGTTATGAGTCCTCCAAGTTATAAAGGCCGTTCTGATACTGCTAAAAATACGAGAAATCAGAGAAATAGATGCTAGAACTAGTTGTTTCAAGAATTCAATTTTTTCGAAAGCAGTCTATTAGTTTTAGAGTCATGGTACTTGCACCCCCTGCCATACACCGAAAGGCGGCTTGCAGGGTACATATGTAGGTGTATATATCTCTGAGCGATGAATAGTTGATCTAAAGGAAACCGCGGAAACTTAATCGGGGCAAAACCGAAATTATAAGAAGCTTATAAGGTAAACGACGAAACTTAAAAGGAAAATTCGCAGTACTTTCCATAAATTATTTATTCACAACCACCAGTGATTCGGTGGGGGCAAATGTACACCGAAACCAGATCGTTCTGAATGAATAATCTGTGGAAATTTCAGAGTAGGCGTAAGTAAGCAAGTGAGGTAACCGCCTCAGGGCGGAGCATTAAAATGGGGCGTGTGGAAAGGATAAAATAGTACCCGCCAACAATAGACATTGAAAATTCAGAAGGGATAATTTTTCATGGAAATTAAGCGAGGATAAATTAAGTTTTCCTGTTTATTTGAGGTTGTTGATAAGTCCAATAATTTTATTAGTAACTATCATTAGGATTAGCTTCATTAGGGAATGTTTTATATACCGTATAAAAATACTTTAATAGCGGTTATAATTGGTCATTGCAGTTAAAAATACGTTATTTGACAATAATTGACGCTGAGATTCTCAAAAGTTTAGTTTAGTTGGACAACAATGGAGGTAACAATCAATGATTAATATCTCCTCAGGGTGGATATGAATCAGCCACTGGCGACTTACTACTCATTCTTAGTTGGATTTATGACGTCAACTATAAAGTTACTCCAGAATAACTATAGAGGATCAGAGTTGTAGATAAGCATAGGCAGAAACTAACATCATCTTTCTCTTGTAATCAAAAATGGGAAGTAGCCAATTTGTAATATTTTCAGTAGTATTTGCCAAAACATTCGTCAGGTAAATTTGGATTCTAGAAGCTAATCCGATAAAGAGCGAAAAGGGCATCCGTTGCCTGGATACTCATCTGAGGTATTGCCGTGCGTGTTCCGTCGTTATTCTTAAGACAGTAATCTGTGCTAATATTCCGGCTAAACGGCTTCGATTGGATCGTTGAATATGCAGATCAAACCCGATATCACCCCAATGATGCACATTTTTCATTTCGCCCTCAAATCCCTCTCCGACTCCAATCCCGCAATAGCTTTAAACGATGCCAATCAGTCGGACGCTTAGCATTAACGGCCAATATTACGCTGCCGTTACACGCCTTCAATCGATGTTCTCCAGCAATTCGTCTTGCATTCGTAATCTGGTTGCACCAAAGGGACATTTCATCCGTACTTACAACTTGTTAGTGGCGTGGTTTTAAGACCCCTGCCTGAGTTTATAATCTCCTTCGGCGCCCTCTCGTTTAAAAAGCAACATTCATAATGCTTATTTCCTCCAACAACGCAACAAATCCCAGTTCTGCCTTTTACACTCTTCTTTTCGTTCTCCGAACTTTCTCATTCGCTGCCGAAGCAGTAGACCTCGCCAATAGGGTTGTAACCATGGTTCCCACTAAAGTGCGCCCCTACTATCTACGGAAATACTATCTACGGAAATACTATCTACGGCTATCATACGAAAACGTATTATGGACTCCTGGGTTCGAATCCGAATCTTTTCAGAGATGAGAATAGTTTTCTTAGGGTTTTTGCCTTTTAGAAACACAATTCGGTTTGTCCCATAGCTCTACAAATCAAAGTTCTGGAATAAAGGGAGATGGACAGATGGACGGACACTTCACCAATTACATACAAGAATTTTCAACCAATTCATTGAATAAACTCCCAATTTTAGACAATTTCACAACTGTTTTAGTTAAAAAAAAATAAAAACATATTCTAAAGACTCATTTCCCTAGATACTTCGTCGAGGCAGGCATTCTAAGGATGTCTTCGTTAAACATCTGTTCGTAAAGGGCAACGTAAAAGAGAAAATCGAGTTAAGTTGGTACAGGCAATTTTATGCAGATTATTGAGACAAGTGTGGTTAACATTTTAACTTAGTAGAGAATTGAATTTTAGAAATTGTAATTGTTGAATCAGATATCTCTCTTAGAAGAATATTAAACTTTTAAACACAAAGATTATCCTAATAGTATAAATCTATGAAATTTCGCGCGATTTTGAAAATTGGAAGCATAAAATTTGTGATTGTTAGGTACTAGTATCATCATCATCAACCATTTTCAATCCGACGTCGGATGTAGGCCTCCCAAGCGCTTTCCAATTATCTCTATTCTGAGCCTCTCGTTGCCATGTTACTCCTAAACATTGAATGATGTCTCTGTTCCATCGGTCCCTTGGTCTTCTTCTTGGTCTCTTCACGTCTCTTGGTATCCAGTTCAGAACTGCTGATGTCCATCGGTTGTCTTTCTCCTTGCACCATGGCCTGCCCACATCCATTTCAGTGATCTTACCTTATCTATGATGTCTGTCACTCCTGTTATCTTCCTAACCCAGGTGTTGCGTTTCCTGTCTCTTCTTGTGATTCCAAGCATACATCGTTCCATACTTCTTTGTGTAGTCTGAAGTCGCTGGGTTATTGCTGCGTTTGACACCCATGTTTCACTTCCATATGTCAATACTGGTAGAATGCATTGGTTGAAAACCTTTCTCTTCAGGACCATTGGCATTTTCGACTTCAGAATATGGGCGTTCCTTCCGAAGGCACTCCAGCCTAGTTTCATTCTTCGATTCACTTCATTAATCCTGTTTTTCTCTCCTGTCGTAACCAGTTGTCCTAGGTAAGTGTATTCTGAACAAACATCAATGGGTACCTCTTGTAGTAGGATTGGTACTTGTGCTGCAAAAGAATTATACATTACCTTAGTTTTCGATAAGTTTATCCTGAGTCCTATTTTCTGCCCCGCCGCGTTCAGTTCTTGAATACTTGATCTTCACCGTTGGTTGCGAAGAGTACTATATCATCTGCGAAACGCAAATGACTGATGTGCTCTCCATTGATCCGTAGGCCTCTTTCCTCCACGTCTAAGGTATATACTAGATTAATAATCTTATGCTCTACGATGTTCTAGTAGAAGTACAGTTAAATAGAAATACAGTCCCTCGGCAGCTGAGGTTATCTCACGGTTATCAGCACGGAAGCACCTACCGGGAATCGGACCCGGGACCGCTTTCATCGAGTTGCTCGTTTGGCTATCAGGGATTCTGGTGTATTCAGTATACTGGTGTAGTACATACTATTATGTACTGGAATTGCTTGCTTATTATGTATTTAAGCGTTGAATTGCAAAGAATGTTTGAGCTGAAATGTATTTAATACATGCAATCGTAGCCTAGCAACAGAAATCTCTTTCTACGCTTAATTACTTAGTCTACATTACCAGATTCTGCTTCATACTTCGTTAAATTCCTCAGTTTGCCTTCTTCTGCTTTAGCCCTGTTATGAAGTTGGTGAAACCCTAAAACGGAAAGAAGACCAAGAAAGAATCGCTAATAGGAAATCTCTGCTTCTCGAGGTCTCCATGCATTAGAGGGAAATCCTTCCGTGTTTAATGTTTTGACAGCAGAAAAAGTAGTAAATCTCGAAAAATCGAGACGAGAAATATATTTAACCTGCTTACACGTGTATTTCATGCTTAGCACCGCATTATCAAGGAGCATTTTTTTCATTCCGCTAATAGTTTATTCCTCCAAGCGGATAATCCTTTTCTTCGTGCGAAGGCTTAAGATTCTCCGGATGCGGAATATGTTCTCGACACGGCCGCAAATAAAAAAGCGCCGTTTCACTTATGTGCCCATTTATCGCTCTCAATCATTTCTTTTTCGCCGCCTCTCTAATCCTACTTATCCCTTTTCCTCTCTCTTCATCCACGCATTTATTCGGAAACGTTCTTTCGACGTCTTCCTTTATCCGTGTTTTCAACGCCTTCGCCCGCCCATGCATTATCATCTTCCTTTTCAATCTTTCCTTTATTATTCGCTCTCTTTGCCTTTCCTTCCGACATTTCTCAACGTATATTTCTGCCGGCCGTGATGCCGGAGTAGTTAGCAAGTTATCGCTCCAACACAATGTCTCGTGTTCGATTCCCGGCTATTCACATTTTCCTTTTTATAGGGAATGGTTGTGTGTTTATCTGTCGTTATTGTTTAGCCCACCACTGTGGTTGTCCAATAAATGGATGATTGGGGGCCTTGGAAAATAAATATGTTTCCTCTCAAAATGTGGTTCGGATGTTGACCAAGTAATTTGATTTTAATTCCCTCTTTTAGGCGTAGAAGAATTTTTACGTATATTTAGAGGGCATAATTTTATTTGATACCTCTGCCTCAGTGAAATTCTAGTACTTCCAGTGGCGATTAAAATGCGATAAATAAGACGGGATTGCCCTTAAACGCGCCGTCATTAAATTTTTTATTGTGATTTTGTCCGTCAAAAGTATGCCAAAAAACTAACTCTAAGAAATTAATAAGTTTGCCTTTTTTCTTGTAAATACTCCGGTTCGTTTAAATTCCGTCTTGAACTACCATGCAAATGATACCAAGTTCCCAAGACTAGCCGTAGAATACTTCTCACTGTCTTCTATTGTGTTTCAATCGACAGATAGAATAGAAATCGCTGTTGTGTGCTTTCTTTAGTCAGACACTACTCGTGCAGGTTAAGCAGCCGTTTAATATGAAACAATATCAGTTTATCCACTTCTGTCTCGTTTTCTTTCCATGTAATCTATATAAGCCGTACCATCATCATCTCCTCTTTCTCCACCTATACCTCCCTTTAAAAACGTTAGTTTCATAATTACAGAATCTCTCTCCAATGGACTATGACTAGTGGTCACCAAAAATGACAGTTGGATGACCTTTTTGAACATACCGTCCTCCATTGTACTCATGTTAACAGTCTAGTTTCCTTCCGACCCCCGAGATCTGAATAACTTTATTTACCACTTATAAAAATAATTACACAATACATTTGTGTGATGAAACCAAACATGTTTGTGTTAATTAGTGACTATGTTAAGTATAAGTTTATTTTATGAAACAATGAAATTGGCAGAAATATTACCTTCCATTGAAATACAATACAAAAGAAATTACAATGTAATTAGGAACTCATATTTCAAAAATGTCGTACATTATTACATTAATATCGTTATCCCTTACAGATCGTCAATTTTATACATCACTTTTCTACGGAAACGTTTTTCATCCTAGCCCAATTGAAGTGCATCTAAATTTCCTCTAATACGACTTCACGCTCATATTCGGCCTCCACTGTCGACATCTAGGAAATACTCTCCACCAATCTGATAACCTAGAACACCCAGTAGTGAGCGGTAGAGACCAGGTTGGCAAATCTCGACTATGATAACAGTGTAGAAAAATGTGGCAAAAAAAGAAAATCTTTCATTGTGTATGATGCTGAGCGTATCTTGTCTAAAGTGCGTTTTCAGGCGCCTTCATAGGCGGTTTCATTGGGGTTTAGTGTCTGTGCATATGGTAGTTATAGTAACGAGCACAATTGCAACATTTTTTTCAGTTTCGTCTCCGCATCATTGGCTCTAATCTAAAGTTATGATTTCCTTGATTCCTGGAATGCACCGAGGAAAACTGCCACTTGAATTTTAGAAATGTATGTAAATTCACGCTCAATGATTACAGGAGAAAGATACGCGATTTATTCTTTGAGTACCAGCTTGGGCTGAAATGATCGCTACTGAATATTAAACATATATTCAAATACAGAGATATAAAATACCCTACCCAGTAATAATTATCCCCGCCCCAGTGTCTTAGAACAAGCTTTATTTCATTGTCTTCGGAATATCTCCAATAATTTACGCTCTTAATGTTCTTCCCTTAAACGCCCAAATGAATGACGCAACAGAAGCCGTTTATTTACCTTCGTAAGACGCAGCCTCCCGAATTGAACGGGTCTGTCCATATGAAACATCGCCCGTCTTTTTTTTCGGTGAGACGTCGGCGAGAGATCAGCTCCACGGTGTTGTGCGGCCATTCCGTCCGGCTTCTGGGAGATAAATATTAATAAAAAAAGACGGTCGCCATGCGGAGGAAAAAAGAGGGATTTTTGAAGCCTCGTGAAGAGCGATTTACGGCGCCATAAACGCGTTATGACTCGTATTTATGCTTCGTCGAATCCGCTGGACCTCTGAGGAGAACATCTCCCAAGAGAAAGAATGCGAGAAGGGGATGGAGGATTGTCCATTGCGGACTGAATCACAGTTTCATTTCAGCCGAAATTCGAAACGTTTATTTAAAATTCACTTCGCACCCATCCTGAAATATTGAGTTCAGTTCTGAATATCGCAAGAATAGGAAAATACACAAATGATTCGCGCGTCTGTAATATTTAAGGCAGAAGTTAAATGCAGAACTAATGAAATGTGGATAGAATGAGAAAGAATACATACATAATGATGATGATAATAATAATAATTATTATTATATGATGTGAATACAATTTCCATACTATATAGCGCACTATTTTACATTTTTTCTTGATATTAATCGATAGTTCCCGCATAAACTATCATAAATAAAGGTAATTTTGCCAAATTCTTAAAATAAGTGTTAATACGTTGCACTTGCATCGGGAGGGGGTTTTCTCTGCTTAGAATAAGTAATTAGCCTTTGCATAAGAGACAAAAGTTAAAATAAATACTGATGGCAAATTATCGGCTATCACATTATAAGTTTCAGAGCTAAAAATGGAAGTTTTATCTCCAAGTTTTATAGAATTAAGGAGTTATAATTACATTTTACTATAAGATTATATATTATAACGAGTACATTTCTCTTTTTCTAAATCTCCCTCCCTCGGTAATTTTCCACTTCTCGCTGTTTTAATAGAATGCTAGTTTTCAATTTGGCTGGTTTTTCAGAATTCTTTTAGCGTGGCAAAAGCAGCTTTATTAATTGAAAGTTCCTATATGATACTATTTGAGTATCTCTTTTTCATGTACCAAATGATGACGTCATGCGTTGAAACCTAGGCCGTGGAAGATTAAAATTCTGTGCCAACGCGCAAATTTCGCATTTATTCCTCGCTGATGAAAGTTTCTCCGTATAAGAATCTCCATCAAAAAATTATTGCAAAGAAATTATCGCGTAAAAGAGGAGAAGCGTACATAAAATTCAAGTCTTCGCAGCATACATTAGGGAATTTCCGTTGTTAGTCATATTATATAAATTTATATTTATTTATTTTAAAATATGCGAGTAGTAGAATTAGGATGCTAGATTCCATTAAAGGCATAGTTCGTAACAATAGAGCAGCGCTTTGTTATTGACTTTGTTAGCCATTAGAGTCAAAGCGACAACTGAAACAAGTGACTCATATTTTATAACGTAATTCTATTGACATTTTACTGATCCAATAAGCAGGGGCGTAGCCAGGAATTGTCTCTGGGAGGGGTTCCGAGCCATCTAGTAAACGCAATATCGCCAATATTCCTCTGGTAGGCAAATTTATGCCCTAAATTTTAGGGCATAAATTTGGATGGAATAAAATCCATATTTCCATAATTTACCTCTGAGTCATCAGTGACGTATGTAACTGTAAATATTTAACAATTACAATTTACCTCCAATAACCTCTAATTTTTCAAATTTATTTTGGCAATTGGGGAGGGGGTTTAAACCCTCATAATAATAATAATAATAATAATAATAAATCGACTTTATTTCAGGGCGAGATTGAGACTAGTAAGTCTCTTCTTACATCTAACCCTATGTCATAAAAGACGAAAAGAAATAGTTTATGGGGTTAAAATAAAAGAAAATTAACAAAGAGATGTGTTTGCGGGTTAAAAAAAACCTAAGTTATTGCACTTAGGAAAAAATAGAACCCTGCAGGAAAACGCCCACAGGAAGGGGGGCGTGAAAAACCTGCGAAACCTACAGACAGTAGCATCTAAAATTTTAAAGAAGAGGGGAAATTAGAAAATGAAAAGTGACTGCAACCTTACTGAAAAGAATAAAAAAAAGCATAATAAATGTACATTGATGTGAAAGTATCATATCCCCCAGGCTAATACAATAAGTAACCCTCGTCATATTCTTTTACATTTATCATTTATTCATTCTCTTCTTACGGTCACATCTCACACTACATCAGAAGCGTGAAAGGATTAATTGCAAAATCCTGAAGAATAATTCCAAATTTATGTAATTGTAAACCACTTGATCCATTTTGGTCCAGGTAATAATATAAGGGAAATAGGATTTTAATAAAATGAAGATTATTGCTCTAGCGTTCGTACAGATTGAATAAGCTTTTGAATCGAGCTTCAATGAGTTCGAATGCAGAAATCAATTGACCAAATCCGTGCAATTCAAAATTTGTAAAATTTACTCTCAAAGAATGTTCTTCTCCCAAACTGCGGAATAAATCCCCGCCGATGAAGTCACCCGAATTTTCAGTTAATCAAAACACGAGGAAGCGTCCAAAGAATGATCTTCGTCTTTCTTCCACGTCTAGCATTACACATCGGTCCTTTCACTCCGCTATTAAAACCATAAATTTAGGGATTTTATTCCCGCCGCGTGACTTTAAAGTGAAGGATGTGAGCAGTAAATCTCTGCGAAGTCTCTTCTCTTCGGTGGAAGTCCGCCGATTTTGGAAAGAAAATCCCCTCCACTCCTTTATCTCGGAGTCCCTCTGAGAAGCAGTTTCATCGCATTTCGGCAAAGTTTAAAATACAAAGGATTTATTTAACCTAAATCATAACACACTATTCTATCATCCTCTTTCATTGATCTTGATCGATCACTGTCCCGCTATTTATGTGTGATAGGACTGAGGAACTTCTTTGAGAATTTAAATCTTTCAGAAATTAAACATTATAAATTCTTACAATGTCTATATTTAATATAAGCAAATTTTTAAGAGTAGGGGACCAATACATCGGCAGAAAAGGCAGAAAATAATTTTTGATTTTTCAATAAGAAAGCATGTGTTAGTTTTGATGAATGAAACAGAATTCTAGCATTTGAAGCAGAAAAGTCGAATAATTTCTAATATATTAGAGTTTCTAATATATATATAGTTATTTTTGCAACTATATGAACATTATCAGTATATAGTAATTACTTAGAAACTTCCCCGCTGGATGAATTTTCCGGAGCAAATGAGACGAAAAAAAGCTGGCGACTACTTTCTTTAATGCATTTTCTCAAACTTTTTCGACCTCCCCAGTAATTTCTATTAAATATTTGCCTCAAAAACGTTTGCCTGCCAAATTAATAAGCGAACGGAAAGAGAGAGATTTGGAGTAGAATTTGACGTTAAAAACTCCGTGTTTCTTAAATCAGAGAGCAAAAGGACAAATCCGGAACAAAGTCAAGATTTCCTTTGAATTCTAACATTTTTGTTTTTCTGCTATTATGTTATTGGTTAACCTAAAATAAATTACACTGTTATTTCCGGCATTATTTTCACTCAATACTGAAAAATATTCAAATTATTTTGATTTAGTTAATATTTTCCTGCTAATGTTGCAAAAAGAGTAAAACTTCTACTTCTTAGGGAATGCACGCACGGATATTTATTTTTATCGTTGCATATTTTTATCACATCAGACGTATCGTGTAGATTTCGTTGTATATCATTTAATATTTTAAATGACTTCGCGTGAAAAATGTTTCTACAGAGTCGGGAGCAGAACATTTAAAAGAACGGTCACGAAAGTTCTGAATATTCCAACTCAAACAAATTTCTGTTCTCGTCCCAAACGTATGCCATAGATTAACATTCCAGTGCAAGAGACAGACACCTTCTTCGGCGGTCATTTCCGAGTAAAAATCTCTGTATTTTACATGGACATACTTCGTGGTTTCCTCTTTCATAAATTTTCGCCGAAGAAAGTTGTACAGCGGTATGCGAATATATTACGGAAAGATTCGGCACTTCCTATTTTCAGGAATAGCTAAATTCATTCAAATCAAAAGTGTTGGCTTACCAAAATCATGCCCATGAAACCGTGCGTCCTTTTCTAATTGAAATATGCTGGGAAACTTCTAGCCGAAAAATGTAGTCGAAACTTTAATTTATGGCGTCTTACAGAGTGGCGATTCCTAACTCTTTCACATTGTTCAGAATTGTTAGTTGTTGAAAGCTCCGTTAAGTCAACGCAGTACAAAATAATGATGGAGGATTGT